>JAOXNO010000001.1:106024648-106042391 GCA_028565335.1 Limnodromus scolopaceus | reverse complement strand
TAACGTGCTCTAGCTCTGGGCAATCCTGCTCCAGCAGGGGAGTTGGACTAGATGATCTCTATGGTCCCTTCCAACTCAAAAAATTCAGTGAAATTCAGTGAAATTTAGAATGCAAATAAAATGTTTTCCTTATAATTGATGTATTTGATAATTAAATTATTATTTCTCCAAGGCAAATTTATTTTTTAATATGAATACATATTTTAGGTACGCACAAATACAAAGCAATTGATTTCAATATACAATACATCCCTTTCATTAACCACATCTGCTGAATTATGCCTGTATTTATCATGTCTGGATACCTACTTATGTGGATACATACATGATTACAAGACCAAACTTCAAGAAACTCACAGTTCAAAATGTCAGCCATGTACATACTGTAGATGAGTAGGCCCAAACAAGGAAACAAGCCTGGCATGCTTCTAATTGGTTTTCTCTATTAGCATACACTATTAGCATACACAGAAATCCCCACAGGGAAAGTCATGCACAGGTAAAATTATTGAGTTTCAACTACTTTTTGCATAATGTTATTAACCCTTGAAATACATATTTTAATGCACTGGCATTGTTGTTTTTGTTATGCAGCTTATGGAATACACTAAAATTCCAGTCCCTCAACTGGTAGCCATTCAGTACAAAACTCAATAGTTGCACCAAGATATTACATTCTCCTTCACTTCACTTAGTTTCATCCTGGTGAGAAAAGGATATATAACTACGTACCATAAAGAAAAAAACACATAATGAATATCTCTACAACTGCTTTGCATAACACAATGTACCAATTCACTTTCACAGTGGTGGTCAATCTTAGTAACAGGCATAGGAGAATAACCTGAAACTTGTAGTGCTGCCCTAAAAAAAAATCAGAGCTTTCAGGGGATAAACATTTATGCAGAATGCTTGATACAAATTCATCTGTGTCAAGGAACTCTGGTCAGATCTGCTTTAAATATGCTGAAATAGGGTTCCACCAGCACTCTTTACTTCCTAGCTGAGCAAATTGGTATTTAATACACAAATGATGAAGATAAAATATCAAAGCCCATAGAATAAGAAATTATAAGGTATATTAAAAAATGTAAAGTGTAAGTCTTTAATAAGAGACTATAGTACACCTATCTGAAATCAACAGCTTGTGGAGGGTCACAAGTAGAGCTACAATGGAAAACAAAACTTTTGGCCTGAAAGCAAAACAAAACCAAACTCTTTGAGGGACAACAGAACTCACGGGAGGGGGAAAAAAATACCAAAACAAAATCTTACGATACTGAGACATTATATGCTAAATTCTATCACAGTTCTTCTTGGATAGGGAATGAGAATAACTTCTTATTCAAGGTAACTGTAATAGGAACAAATTACTATGAAATATTAATGTCCTGCTGTCTTCCACAGTAAAGTAAAAGAGTAAAAAATATACAATTAAATAAAATCCACATGCTAAAATAAACACATAAAATCTGAATTTGCTATTGACAAACTAAGAAAATATTTCTGAGCCATCTTTGGTTATTTCCAAAAGTAGCTATGCTAATACTTTGAGCATCTTAAACCAATATCTCTTTCTTGGATAAAAGGAAATGTTTCTATCCTTGCTTTTGTGCCACCATTACAGCTTTCTTGATGTATCATTTTGCTAAAATACTCCTTCAGAATTCAATGCCTTGACAGCAGATAATTTACAGTCTGGTGGTGAAAGTAAGGGAACAAACAAGAGCTGAGAGCTTATGAAATACAGAAAGTGAACCAAAGAAGAACCAAGAGTTGTCTTCTCCCTTTTCATTTCAAATGGCAATAGGCTAAGTCCTAACTTCTCTTTTTCATGTGTTATTTTGCCATTGTCTTTTTTTTTCTTTCCCAACATTAAGAAACACTAGAAACCAGAATATGAATCACTTCCTCCCTAATCCTGACATTTTTGTGCTAAAAACGATTACAGTGCTCCAACACAACCTCCAAAATTATGTGGGTAGTGCCATTTTGGTATTTCTGAAGATAAGTCTAGCAATATAACTACTGGCTAACCCAAGAAGCAAGTCACTAAGATTATAAAGACTTTTTTACTTCCTTATTTCACCAGTATTACTGCCTGAAATCCATTTTGGTTTCATCCAGAATGTGTTAGATTAGATTGCTGAATTTGCTTAAGGATACCTGTATTTATTAAAACTGGCAACCTAAACTTTTGAGTTGACTTCCATTAGATACCCAAGAATCCTGCAGGCAAAGGCTTAATGAAATTATACCTATTATCTTCACTGAAATATCACTAATTGGAGCAGAATGGATGCAACACTAAGCCTGCACAATTAAAGATGACATTAAAAGTAGGTCTGAATTCTCGTTCTCAGAGATGCATCCCCGAACTGGCACCCATCAAGATGTGACATCATTGACTTGAATTTATCACATCAACAAGCCCTCCTTTCTGTTCTTTGTTTTTAAAATATATACCAATTTCTTTCACTGACCAAGATCTAGATAGCTAGAGTACTATTCTTGACCTTCAAAGTCGCTGGAGTTGATTTGAAAAGAAAAGATGCAGCTGGTCCCCAAATCTTTGAACATTTTTGGAATGGAGCTCACAAATAGAATTCTGAGGTTGCAAGCATTTGAAAATATTTCCTAGATGTGCAGTTTGCCCTGAGAAAGGTTGCTTCTCTCATGTGATTCAGTCAGAAGCAGAAGTGCTAGAATTCTTTACTAAAGGTGATTCAGTCAGTGTGACAACTAGAAAAATAATGAAGAAACTATATGTGGAATCATTTCTAGATAATATACTTGATTCTATACCTACCACAGTCTAAAGAAACAAAAAAACTATTGACTTCTAGGACTACACCTGAACAGTGGGGATTTTTTTCCCTTCTCATAAAGGACTGACAACTAATGTTCTTAAAATGGTAAGGATATTAACTATCTAAATACATTTATTACCCCTTCAGCCTTCGTATTTTCTGTATTACACTTAAAGAATGGTTTATTATTATAATTACTATGATTTAAAAATTAGAATATCAAAGACAGAGATGTTTCTTTTGCTGAACAGATATTAAGTGGGAGATTCACAAAAACAAAAAAAAGGCTGGAAAGCTTCTGTAAACTTTGGATCTATTTTCCTTTTGAAAACCTCCTCAACAATTGTCATTTGTTGACATTCAGTTTCATGACAGCAGATTATTGCAGAAAATAAAGTTTGAAAATGAATTTGAAATTAATTTTTCAGCAGCCACAGCTCTGGTGCAGGGTATTTGTCACCCTAACAAATGTGTACTAGAATTAATCTTTATACTGTACAAGGCAGGAAGCTTCACAGTAGCTTCACACCAGAGCAGATCACAGAGAATTATCGGATTTATTATCCTTTTATTGATCTTCTTGAGGCATTTGGATGAACTGATTCTGATATGCTACTCCTTAGACATACTAGATAGATAACTTAACAAATTTCAGGGTAGCTGACCATGACCAGGTCAATATCTCACAGGAAGTTCTTGCTCATATATACCCATCACTTGCCAGGAGCATGTCTTTTCTGATCTACAGCTGTCTTCTGATAAACAAAACAGACTACAAACAGAGGAAGTTAAAGCACCCTAATTTTGTCTTTTGAATTTAGACTATATTTGCGGCTTAATAATATGCTGCTTTGCATAAATACTTTGAAAGATCTCCATTATTCTACTGTTACCTAACTATCAAAAGGAAATGTGTCTTCAGAGATGAATCACTCTTACATTACCACTTTTTGCTTTTAAAAATGTCAACTTCTGACAAAATGGACAGCATTCTGCAGCATGTTTTATTTTGAACTGTGGAGCAGAACAAAAAGAAGGACATTTAGTAACTTTTTAAGAGGCTACTTGATCACATCTGGCAAGGGAATGTGTGATTTACCATGGCAGATGCAAAGCCTGACAAAACTGTTCTCTAACCATGCTAAATACATCCCGTGCTTCTGAAGTAGAGAAAACTGCCCTTCCTGCCAATCTCATCCTACTGCCCAGTAATAATGGGTTCCTCCTATTATACCTTTAGTCAGGAGCCTTTATACCCTACAGAGACCAAGGCTATGTCCAGCCTAGGACTATGCATTCTCTAAACCTGGAGTCTGACCCTCAACTCACCTCCCGCTCAATCTGTAGGAGCCACCCAGCACAAATATCCTGAAATCTCAGGTTTCCTCCTGGCACAGCAGGCTGGGCTACCTCATTCCTGTCACTTGCACTCATGGGAGGCCAAGCAAGCCAGAACTCTGAGGCCACTGTACAGCAAGTGGTAACCACTAGTTCAAACACTCCCATGTCCAGGGATGAAAGAGATTGTATCAGCCCAAGGAAAAGAAGGATGACTATTCCTCCTTCTGCTTTCTGTCCTTCATCTCTGCTCTAAACCAAAGTAAAGGCTAGGAGGAAGGGAGGGAGGGAGGGAAGGAAGGAAGTGGAAAATACAGAAGTCCTTAGCATGCTTATCAGACCACTGTCTCAAGTTAGGCAACAGGGAATGCTGAGGACAGAACTTAATCCCACTTCTTTTATGGTTTATTCAGGACTGTAGGAGGTACCTTTACTGATGAGATGATGCCTACAGAGAGAGACTTCTCTTGAGCCTACACTTCAGCAGTGTTTCCTTCCAGGTTACCTTTTTTTCTTTAAAAGTCATACCAAACATAGAGGAGGAAAGGCAACACTTTTGGGAATGCTGTTCCTCCAATTCTTTTTTCTTAATTTAAATGCAGAAATATAATCATTAGACCCGTTTCTCAGACAGTATGAAAGTTGAGCCATTTCTTTTCTGTGGGTGAAAGAGTCAATACACACAAGCCCCTTTTCAAGAAAATGCCCCAACTGCCAGGCTACAGGTGATTCTGACTACATCTTGGTACTGAGGACCTGATGCCCACACTATGAACATTTCAACTCCATTTTGCTTCTGCCTGACTGAAGAGTGTCTCCCACATTAGCTTCATCTGAAATGAAACTGTTTCACGTGCTCCAAGATACAATGCACAATAAGTAGAGACTATTTTTTTCTGCAACTCTGTTTCACATGCATCCATATGAATTGCTTCTAAGTTAATGGAAACTATATATAACCTAGAAGCAGTATGAGCCAAGGAGCTGAGATGAATGGCTGAATTATTGACCAGATAATACTAAAAGAAAAAGAGAAAGTAACAAGTATACTCAGAAAAGCTTTTTCACCGAAAAGATTTCCCCCAGAAAATTTAGACTGATTAACTCAAAATTATAAAAATAAACTAAAGAGTAACAGGCTAGTAATTTAGTCTGAATAGTTTCCAGAGCAATTCAAGATAAGAGGCCGAAGATACATTTAGATACCTAGAAAGAGACAGAGATGGCAAGTACTTTATTTTTGTTGGCACTATGAATATAAAAAAAAAAGTGCTTCTTGGTAAAGAAAAGTCTTCACACCACAAATCTTTCCCAGTAGAGTGGAGTTCTCTTATTTAAATTATGCAACTAACAAAAAGGAAAAGGTTATGAAATATTTGAGAACACATGGTCTTTTCCACAAAATTAGATGGACCCTAGAGGTGAAGAAGAAGAAAAAATAAACTGAATTTACTCATTATGAGGTATTTAAAAGTCTCTCTACAAAGTCTTCTAAGAATTCAAAGTTTAACTGAGGAAGTTTCATTTCTCCTTTTCCAGATCCATACATTTGTGAAGGACTAGAAATTTTGAATCTACAATTCACTGCTTTCAGTAATAACGGAACAATTGATCCAACCAATGCATGCTGGGGTTTTCAAGGAAGCCTGAGGTAAGAAAATGTTCAAATTACTTTTAAATTCAATGGGAGTCAGATTTATAACTCCTTAAGGCATGTTGAAAATGCTGTCTGTAATGTCCAATATCCTGAAACCAAAGAAATTGAAATTTTAAAATTCCTTCTGTGAGCTAGTAAGTATTGATTACTTAATGGCTGATTAAAATTTCTCACTAACTGCCTCTAGAATTTCACAGTAGAAACATCAGGACTCATATTTCTATTTTTCAGAAGTGCCAATTCTATCTGACATAGTATGTTATTCAACATGAAAGATATCTAGAAAATAATCCTGCATAGCAGTAGGCTATGGCATATGAATGCAACCAAAAATGAACCAGCAAAAATTTTAGCTAAGCATGTACAAATATGAGCCTTTCATAAGAACATATTTTATAAAATAGAACTTATCCATTTACAGAGGAGAAAAAAAAACTTGGAGATTTAGATTTGCATCCCTATTCTGCTCAAGCACAGCAAGAGGCATTTGAGATTCCAGTCCACCAGCTATTCCACTATGGCTTCTCCTATTCCCATTTGCTGCAGCCTTTATCCATTTGTTGCACCAAAAGGCATGAAATTTGTGCTTCTTTTGCAATGAAATGCAAAAGCAAAATTAAACAACACAAAACTCTTTTATGAAACTAAATTCTTGGCTTTCAGCTGGCTCTAGGACTTAAGGATGTGACCTGCAATGACATGAGTAGCTCAAGCCTAATACTTGAGAAATGAACCCCTGCACTGTCCCACAGAAAAGTCCAATAGCAGCTCTTCTCCTGTCCAAGGCAGAAGTAGCCCATCCTTGACTCTTTATTACAGGGACAGCAAAGGGCGACTTTATCAACATTTCTGAGAAACTTTTAGCCAGCAGTAATCCTTTTTTCACAATTCATAAAATCTGAAGACTGCATTTTCTGGTTGGGAAGGTATTGTGCTCGTTTATGCAGGAAGATATTTTGGGGTGCACAGACCTCACTGAGAAGCTGCATGTGGTTCTTCAGTTGATACTTTCAAGGGTTGGGAATACCTACAATGTATAAGGCTTGAGAATTTCTCTTTATAAGCATTAGAAATGGAGAAAGAGATCAAACTGTGTTTGGTCTAATAATGAAGGAATTGTCTAATAGCAAAGAAATTCTAGTATTTCAATGCAGAAATAAAGAACAGCATTCCTTGTTTACATGCCAGGTCAATTTTATTCCCATTTTAAATATGGATAAATGAGAGCACTGGGAAACTGTGCAACTTTCCATCAGTAAAAGAGTAGTCGCTAACAACATCCAAGATTCCTAACTAATGGGTATCCTGCCTGTAGCTGCCTTCATTGACTTTGTTTTCTCTGCAGGGCACATTGGTGTTGTCCTTCAAAAATCTCATGAGAACTGAAACCTTGGTCAAACAAGACACAAGCAGAAAAATTGAAAAGGTCTTAAGAGGCCACAAATAATATTTCCAAGCATGAAATGCCCAAAGTTTATAGAGCAAAGAAAACATTTTACAATATTTGTAATCAACATAGGGAGTCTTTTATTGCTTTGCAGAAATCTACGCCAAGAAAAAATTGCAGCTCTTTTATTTTTTAATGATGCAGCATGCTGTTAATTTGGGTATAATGCCAAAAAGCTCCATAGTGATATTCAGGAAAGAGTTGTCTAGAAACCCCTCAATGTCTTAGATAAAATTGAATCTGAATGGCTAAACCAATTTGAAAACAAATCAATTTAAAACTGATTTCATCCACAACATGCAGTTTTTTTAACAAACATCTTTCACTACAACAGAGACACTAGCAATATTCTTAAACCCAATACATGTATTTCTGTTCCCGATGTTGCATACAAAACATGAACACCTTTCTAGTACTACTCAGACTACAGAGAAAAGGAATGCCTGAATGCTTCTTGTTTCACTGTCTCATTCCCATCATTAAAAACCAAATCCACCACACAGCTAGGCAAACACCTTGGAATTTCTCCTGCCCTGGTTTCTTGCCTATTCATCAAAACCATCCTCTCTCACGCCTGCAGTGTTAAGGTTATACTAAGGCTCTCCACAACAAGTCTCTTCTCTTCCGGCTTAAATAGGTCAAGACTGGCTTGAAATCTCACCAAAAAGACGTGTATTCTTTTGCATTTTGTATCCAGACACTGCAGATATGGGATGGGAAGGAAGAGGGAGACAGAGAGTTGTTGAAAGTGACCGAAGGTAGCTGAGAGGCAGCCCACATGCCCAGAGCACAGGGCAGCCCAGAAGGGAGACACAAAACAGATCTCACTCATCTTCTCCTTTCATGCAAAAGGCATTTTTTACTCTGTGTCCCAAAAAGCTGCTTTCTAGGCACTTTTACACTTGTTCCTACTACCTCAACAAACGACTGGCCACACCCTAGCATGCCCAGCACTATAATATTATGCTATAGGGAAATACTACTCCGCTGGAAGTCTTCATAGCAAAAAATCTAAGCTTTGCCACTAAAAAAGGCAGCTACTCTGCCCATCACTAAGCAAAATTGTTCAATGCAGCCTGGTTCCTTAGGCATTAATTGTAACAGAAAACAGAATTATAGTCTGATTTTTAACAGCTTTTTAACCTAGCAATTGGCACGTTTATACATGCATTTACTCACACATACATATATGCTTTATTAAAGCAATGTCTCACTTGTCATTATTTTTAAATGTTATCACGCTCCATCATATACATTCTGCGTACATATAGCTATTACTCCTATTTTATCCTGTGAAGTTAATGATAAGCCTGACAAAAAAATCACTGTACTCCAGCAAGCCTCCAGATGTCGGCACAGCATACTCAGTGCAGGTTTCGCATTAACCACTTCATGCCTTGCACAGGGATGGGAACGGTAGCTCTTTCCAAGGAATAAGTAAAAGGTCAAAACCTCTCAGAGCCCATCATACACTGACTTGATTAAACTGCTGCCACCTTCCACTCACATCAAGAAAACAAACAAGAATGGATAAAGCAAAGCAGAGTACATTGGTGGCAAGATGGAGACCTCATGCATTTGTATGGCTCTAAGTACTGAAAGAAGAACATGCAATAGTAAGAGATGTAAGGGACAGAAGGTTGAAAATTAGGGGGTTTTTATCTACCGCAAAACTGCGTGAATAAATTGTTACCTCAGCTCCAGTCACCATCTCTGAATTTGCACAGGAAACAATCTTGAAAAATGCATCAAAAAGATAAAGCAAATAAATTGTATTGGCTGACAAAACAAGGAGCCTAATTTTTTTTTAAATCAATCCCTATCAACTGCTAAAAACCAGTATGTTGTTTCTTCCATGGAACTTTCAGAAATATGTAAATCCAGACAGCAAATGACATTACACTCTCTTATCGTTCCAGTAGTTATGATCTGGCCTTCAACATTAATGTGAGGCAATATGAAGTTTCCTGTTACACTTTTTATTGCCTTTGAATCCAGCCTGAAACTTCACCTTAACCTTCTAAGTACTGCATTAATCACATCCTCGTTTTCTGCATTGACATAAGGATAGCAGAAATGTAAAGAAAACAATGATTCAATATTTTAGAAAATCTGAAACAATACCATCTTTTGTCCTCTCTACTCACCCTTTTATAATTACACTTATATTAGTTCCTATCAAAACAAATCACTACACAATTACAGTGCTTTCAAATCAAGGAGAAGAAAAGACATCTGAAGAAATGCAAAAATATTTTTGTCTAAGTTTGAGTTTCAAAAGGAAGCATAGAATCAGGCTGTTCTTTCATTAATTCTGAAACATTCGGAAGTTTCTTCAAAATGTGGTTTCTGTTTTCTCATTAACTTTTAAAGCATCTTAAAATCACTCAGGAAAAAAGAAAGAAAGAAAATAATAATAAAAATTAAAAAAACACCAAACACCAAAACGCCAAGATATAAGCTTAGTCTCCTTTTCACAAATTGAGGACAATTTGTTCTACTGTGGAGTTCATTCCTTCATGCCTTTATTTCTTTGTCCTGGTAAGGATTTTCTCTCCTTACAGGGGCGGGGAAACTGTTACCCTGTCCTAGAATTTCTGAAGCTAAAACAAAATCATATCTGTTACAAAATCTTACAGGATTGTTCAACAGCCACAAAGTGCTACAAAATGAACATATTGCCTGTTACATGACAAAGAATTTAAAGTAATTGCCATTTATATTATACAGAACATTTTTGGATCCATTCCTACTACAACCTTGTAGAAAAGTCCTATGGGACAGAAGAAGTCGTTCAGGATATTAATAATATTTAATTTTACAATTATAAAGACATTTCATTTGACCTGAAAGTTAAACATTAAGTTTCCAAACTGGATTGAAAAATAGAGGGTTTCTCATTGAAG
This sequence comes from Limnodromus scolopaceus, assembly GCA_028565335.1. NCBI lineage: Eukaryota > Metazoa > Chordata > Aves > Charadriiformes > Scolopacidae > Limnodromus > Limnodromus scolopaceus. The sequence goes on along the minus strand of JAOXNO010000001.1, from coordinate 106,032,233 downwards.
CAAAAAGCAATTTTTCAATTAAATATAAATGGAACTATGAATGGTACCTATATTTAAATATTCATTAAAGAAAAAACCTCACAATTTATTTTATGTAGTTAGTTGATTTTATATTTTAACAATAGAGATAGGCTAAAGTAATTTGTCTTACTAAAGGGTTTGTATCATTTTCACAGAAGGACGAGGTGATGGAAGCCTTAAGTTATTATGTCAGTTCATTCTGCCAATTGAACCCTTGCTTGTATAGAACTTATTTTAAACATATGCTTTATTCAGATGTTTTAAAAAAAACTCAAAAAGTAGATTTGAGGTATTTTAAAGACATTATTAAACCAGTTTTATGTATATAATATGTCCCATTGGAAAATTATATAAAATTAATTGAAATAGTTTCATACACCATTTCACATACATTTCTCAAATTTTACAAGAGCACTGTGGAGCTAAAAAAGATTTCAGATTCATCGCTCTCTCAAAAAATAATGAAATTTTAGGATTATAAACAGTGGTAAATTTAAATATAAAGGCTTTCATTAATCTTGATAAAGAAAATTAGTGAATAATCTAGGTTACGTGTAACAAAATATATTCAAAATGCAAACAGTTTATAACTCAGGTGCAAGAAAGTCATTAATATCAGCATCCAGCAAATTCCTAGAACGATATCTACACCAATGCCTAAGTACCTGAGCCTTAACTTTACTTCCGTGTCTCAGTGGGATTACTCCAGGAGTGAAGCTACTCCCTGTGTTAGCATCTGTTAAATGAGATCCATAATTACAGCTGGCAGTTGGAAAACTGAAGCAAAAATGAATTAGCATTTCAAATATTTCAGTATATATACTATTCCCATGTCACCAATTACAGTCCCATTTGTACAAAATTGTACCAAAAATACTCATATTTTAAAATCTTTCCCTTTCATCTCATCATCATCATCAAGTACTTTGCTCACATTAAAAAGTAAATTTAAAAAAAAATAAATGGTTCTTCACCACCAACCACCCTATTGAATGGTCAGCATTGCTATCACAGGCAACAATGCATCCACATAATACAAACTACTTCCTAATGTCAAAGTGAATTCATTTCAGCAGTACAGCTTTCATTATTTTTGAGTTGCTGACCATGTTACCCATTATGATTTGTTTAATCTATAGATAAAAGAAATATTATGAATATGCTATTGGATAGAAGAAAGCAGGAAGATAAGTTATCTTAAAAGATGAGCTTTTTCTATGAACTTGGGCATATTCTCAGAATTTTTTCCTTTTGCTGTTTCCCCCTCTTCTTTTTTACTCTCCTGCTTCTGTGGTAATAGTAATTCACTACAGTATTTATAAAACTCAAAATAATAAAATCCTGAACCAATATATATGCTGCTAGAAAAGAAAAAAGGAGCAGCTCCAGTATATTTTTTAAGAAGAAAATTATCTTGAGGGCAAAAGTAGTCAAAAAGTATATGCCATTTATTATTTTTACAGAATATATTCCTACAGAATATACTCTGTGTTTCTGAAGAATAAATCTCTTTGTACTAGAGTTACTTGGGTCTTGTCAGAGAGCTTGACAGAACAACAGTAGTTCAAGTGAAGGTAGCCTAGATAAACACTTTATTCAATTAAATGGAAAAATCATACTACTATATACTTCACTATATTGATGTGTTAGTTTCCAGCCACACGCTCTAATATTATCAGAAATAAAAAAAGCTTTAGTATAACAGAAAAATTTGCAAGTTATCATAGAACAAGTTTTACCTTTGGGAAAGTAAAGAAAAAGCTGAATTGAGAAAATCAAGCAAAAATAAAACGGGGTCATTTTATCTGCTTTAAGAACAACCTGAGACCATCTAATTTACTGCTTCTCCAATACAACTTTAAGGAAAGAAGAACTGTATCAAACTATCTGGACTCAGTAATTCAAGAAAAATAGAATGCAAACTCTATAATCAGAATAAAAACATAGGTGAAAACAGAGTCATACAGCATGTTTATCCTGGAACTCTTCTGTCAAATTTTAACTAAAATAATTTGATTTCATTAAAACTGATACCTTTAAGTTCTGTACAAAGATAAATAATTTAGAAACACACCCAGGAAGTGTTCTTCAAAAGCAGGCAGTTCAGTGAAGTTTCAGAGATTGAGAAGTTTAAGAAAAAATATTAGTCATGAATGAAGAACCAACAAACAATGCTTCAATCCATGTCATATTACAAAGTTTTATTTTACACTATTAATTTAAGATGTAATGATGTATATGAAACAGAGAGGTGTCAGTTCTGCAAGTGCTTGCTCCCAGGAGTCCCACCAATTGGAATATATTTTCTCAGATAAACAGGACTATCTAGAACCAGACACACACCTCCCTCTGCTAATATTTATGAAATACGTTAAAACAGCATAACACTTCTGTTATGATGCAGCATGTTTACTCTACAGCATTGTACCTAAAAGCCTATGTCATTGTAAAGCTCCATTATAAATTTCCATGGAAAAATATTTTAAAGTATTCCTCCTGTGAACTATAATAAAAACACAAATACTGGATTACAGACACCGCTATGAATTATGTTGTTCAGTGCCAGAAATCTGTGCAATAATGTCAGCTTATCATACTTATTATGAGGCTGAACATTTGCCATGTGAATAAATTTAATCACAGCTAGTCTCTCCACAACTTGGAGAAAGAGACTTTTTTGTATTATAAAACCTTGAACTTTTATACAAGATTTTGTAGGTAACTGATGACGTAGCTTTTGGGAATGAATACTCATGAAAGTAAGTGCCTGCACATTTCAAATACCAAGTAAAATAATTTTGTATTAAGGATACGTGTATGTGAAATAACTGGCTAATCAGTGCTCAAGTATCTGAAAGGCTGTGTTTCCGTCTATGAAACAGTTAAGAGAAACAGGCAAAAATACTGCAAAGAGTTACACAGACTCTAGTGTTTCCTCCCTCTCCTTCATAGCTTAAAATGTAAAGTTGTCAGACACATAGCTTATCAACCAGATCATTTAAAAAAACAAGCATACAAAAATAAGCAGTCACTAGACAGGCAAAGCGGTAAAATCCAATAGCTTATTCACTCGATGACAGATACAACTCTGGGGGAGAAGGAACACTTTTATTTAACAACCTGGTATTCCTTTAACGGAAACAAATGCTGCATCAGAAGCGACATAAAGGGAAGACAGACAAGATGACCATTTCTCTCCTCACAGAATAAAAAAACCCAGACAAAACCAAGCCCCCAGACCATTATCATGTGAAACAGAAAAGATCTCGAAAGGCAAAGTCAACAGAGGGACAAGCAGGTGTTTGCATTCTCTGTGGTTTAACTCATGGATTTCATTGTGCGCTCCACAGAAAGAAAAACAGTTTCATTTGTAGATCTTACAGGGAAACAAAGAATTTCAACAAGGAGCCCCGATAAACATCTTACGCTGTTAAACATCTTCACCAGGAGAGAAAGAAAAATCTTTTTCCCCCTGTTGCAAGCAACCGTGGACATCTTTTGTTCTCTGATAAATATTTGCCTTTGTCTTTTGTGATAAGGTCTGCTGCCTTTCGCTTCACACAAAAAGGGCCCCGGTTGTTTCTGTATAGAAAACATTTAATTAAGATCATTTCCGATTTTCTAGCCCCCCCGTGCGCTGAGGGGAAAAAGACGAGCGAAAGGGGACAAACCCCGGCACCCGCTGGCTGCCAGGAGGGGCCCACGGGCGACCGGCGGCGGGGGGACGGGGCTCTCCCGGGGGGGCCCAGACCGCGCCGAGGGCTGCGGGGATCGACGGCGGGGCCGGGGCGGGGAAGCGGCGGTTGAACGGCGGCCAGCTCTGCAGCGCTGGCCCCGGGCGTGGACGCGCTCCAGTCCCCGCAGAGAGACGGATCGCGCTTTTTTTTTTCTCCCCCCGCCTCCATGGCGCTGCGTTTTGCTCCTTCCAATCAGCCGGGGCTCTGAGCACCGGGGTCCGCCGCCGCCGCCAGCCTCCGCCGTTCCTCTCTCTCTCCTCTCTCTCTCTCTCTTTCTCCCTCTCTCCCCCTCGAGCCTCCGGCACCGCCGCCGCCCGCCGACCGCTCCGTTTTTCCGCCGTGTTTTTTTTTTTTTTTTTTATTGCTCTCTTTGCTTTTGCAACACTGTGGCGAGAAGAGGGGAGGCAAAAAAAAAATAAAAAAATAAAAAAAAAAAAGGGGGAAAAAAAAAAAAGAGAGAGAGGAAAAAAAAAAAAAACCAACTGATTTTCTTAAGAAGTTAGTGTCTTGTACAATCCCCTTCAACCTTCCCTCTCTAGAGCCGGGGGGAGGGAAATCCTTCTGCGGATGAACCGAACACCGAGACAGAGACACGGCCACGCGGCGCGGACGAGAGCTGGATCCTCACGGAGAAAGCCCGGGAGGGAGCGGGGGCTCGGGGGGGGGAAGTGTCTCTGGTCGGCTCGGGAAGGAGCCGGGGATCAAAGGGATTTGTGAGGACCGTGGGTTTCTTCTCAGCGGAAGAAGGAAAAAAAAAAGCCAGTAGATTTGGTAAGAAGGAGGGTATTTGTTAGAAATGCCCCTCCAGCTCCTGGGGAAAGGCCCCACCGCAACGTCCTGCGAGATGTGGGAGAAATCCATGATTTTAAAAAAAAAAAAAACAAAACAAAAAAACCAACAAACACAACCAAAAACCAACCAAACCGACAAAAACCAACCAGCAGAACCTGCCCCGGGGCTGTGCCAAGCAAACCCAAACGCCAGCACCTCCCTCCCCCTCCCCGCTCCCCCCCAACTCGGCTTTTAGAAAGAAAGTCCCATCAAGTATTCAAAGTTTATTACAAGTGAACTGGAGATGACTTGGCATGAGCGATCCATTCAATTAACAACAGGCGGAGGACGGCGGCTCTCCCCGGGCTCTGACAACACTCAGCACATTAAGAGACGGAGGCCAGGACAGCTCGCGTGGAAAAATAAAAACGCCACAGCCACCCCCTCTCCACACGCAACTGGGAAAACCAGCAGCTTTCCAGGCCCGGGGAGGGGAGAACAACATCACGGAGGTGGGATTTGCTTTTACTTATTCCTCAAGTAACAGTCGGTGGCACAGCCCTAAGTGTCACAAACCCCTGGCTTTCCTTGAGCGGGTTGTTTTTTTTTTTGTTTTTTTTTTTTTCTTTTTTTTTCTTTTTTTTTTTTTTTGTGGTTTTTTTTTTTTTTCTCTTTAAATGGAAATTCAGACAGTATGTGAATCTATAGGGTTAAAACAAGTCAGTCTCTGGGGAGCGGAGCCTCAAAAGGGGCCGGCTGCCGTGGCAGAGCTGGTGTCGGGGAGCCCGTTTTCCTGCGTGTCCTGGGACGAGGTGCTCGCCTGCCGCTGGGCCAGCGCTGAGCTCGAGTGTTTGCACTTGGGTGAACCGCACTGACAGCTGAAGTATTTGCCTTTGATGTCCCAGAACCTGTCGCCGTAGTCAAAGCTGCCAAAAGAGAGAGAGAGGGACAGAGACGGGGTCACTGCAAAGCAGCAGAACGCAGGAGCAACACGCCGGGCTCGGCAAACCTCGGTGCTGGCGCAGTCTGGGGTTTTTGGAAAGTTTCAGGGGACGGAGGGCGCTTGGGGGATCCCCGGGGAGTGAAGGGATGGAGTGAACCAGCTCAAGAGAGGCAGAGCTTCTGTCCCTCCACACTCCATCCCTCCCCATCCCTCTGCATTCCATCCTTCCCTCCATCCTTCCCCATCCCTCCACGCTCCATCCTTTGCTCCATCCTTCTCTGTCCCCCCACACTCCATCCTTCCCTCCATCCTTCCCTGTCCCTCCACGCTCCATCCTTCCCCATCCCTCCATGCTCCATCCTTCCTTCCATCCTTCCCCATCCCTCCATGCTCTATCCTTTGCTCCATCCTTCTCCGTCCCCCCACGCTCCATCCTTCCCTCCATCCTTCCCTGTCCCTCCATGCTCCATACTTCCCCGTCCTTCCATGCTCCATCCTTTGCTCCATCCTTCCCTGTCCCTCCCTCCATGCTCCATCCTTTGCTCCATCCTTCCCTGTCCCTCCACGCTCCATCCTTCCCTGTCGCTCCACACTCCATCCTTCCCTGTCCTTCCTTCCCTGTCCATCTTCCCTCCATCCCTTCCCGTCCATCCATTCCTCCATCCTTCCCCGTCCTTCCATGATCCATCCTTTCCTTCACCCTTCCCCATCCACCCTTCCCTCCCCATCCTTCCCCGTCCCTCCGCCCTCCATCCATCCCTGTGCCAGGCGGTGGCAGCCCCGGGGACAGCACTTACCCGATTTCTTCTCCGGCTTCTATCCGCCGGGTGCTGAAGAAGGCGATCCTGGGGAAGCGGAGGTCCTGATGCGACATGAAGACTCGCACCGGGATGAGGTTTGGCTCGCAGAGGTGGTTTATAAAGCGGCTGATGTTGCCATAGAAACGGGCATCTATGCAGTACACCTCTCCATCCTAGAGGAGAAACGTGGCATCTTTCATTAGCTGAGGTCGGGTTCAGTATTATTACTGCTACTTGTTTAAAAAAAAAAAAACAAAAATGACCAAACTATTGGTCATTCCACTAAAACTCTGGAGAGCTTCAAGAACCACCACCATGCTGGCAGGACACCTACTGTGGGCTTAAGAGGACTAAACACACACACTTTTATATTCAACAGCACTCTGGAAATACAGTTTTCTGCACATCACTCTGCCCCCACAAGCCCAAAGACCTTTTAAAATGCCCCTGACACCGGTTGGGACATCAGCTCTCCCAGCCTGGCATCACCAACGCACCAGTTTGGTGTGATGGGATTGATGTTTGGTGCGGAGAAACACCTGATGGGTAAAAGCCACTGGGTGAGCGGAGGGAGCATCTGTTCTGTCCTCTAATTGAACATGACAGCAAGGAAACACAAAGCCAGAGCCTCGAGAAAACACAGGTTTTTGCAGATAAAAGTAAAAGTGTAAAACGCAGAAATTCCCTTTCCAGAGAACAGTAATATTTTGTTTTCCTTGAAAATAAAAGAACCCCCCTCAGGGCTTTTTTATTCCAGCAGAGAATGACTGTGCAAAGCAGAGACTTTAATTACAGAAGCTAATTTCAGTTGCAAAGAGGCCAAAAGCAAAAGGATCCATTAGCGGTGCTCAAACTCCCTCTTGGGCAAGCACCTCGCAATCGTTAATGGACGAGCTGTGCCAGATCACACCACCCGCCCGCTGCAGGAGCCCAGGGAAGACGTCCCAGCGACTGGGGGAGGCGTCACCCCACATGGTCCCATATCACACACGGTCTTCCCAGCTCTAATTTCAATGATGAGTAATTCCCATCACCCCCCTCACTTCCACCCATGGAAATGGCGAGGACGTGGTTGGTGAGGACAATGACACTCACTACCACACCTAGTGACCACCCGGAGAGACCTGAGCCACGCAAGCCAAGATGTGTTTCTCAAGAAAGGAACGTGCTACCTTCACCAACACAAGGCAGCATCCTCACTCTGAAGCTGCTGAGGAGGACAAGTCCCAGAGCAATCTGCTTCCTACCTTGCCATGAGGGTATCAGGAACCTAAGAGTCACACAGTGGCAAGTAGAGAGGAACAGAAACCATG
>JAOXNO010000001.1:105989603-106022155 GCA_028565335.1 Limnodromus scolopaceus | reverse complement strand
AAAGTGTCAGGTCCTAGTGAAGGCAGCAGTAAGGCATGCACTTGGCAGAATTTAGTCCTTAGCGTGTGAAAAGATTGATGCATGTCTCCAGCACCTCAGAAAACGTGGCAATGCACCTACAGTTTTGGAGAGACATAGCAGATAAACAGGAAAATAATAAAAACACAAGTTGTTTTTGTCTGTTATTCAATCTTCCATTATTTGACAGTGGAATCTTCTGCTATAAACTTCATGGTCATTTAACAGACAATTAAAGAAAAGTGACTTTTGGAGCACACTAAAGTTCTCTTTATCATTAGCACTATCATATGCATATAGTTTACCGGGTATGTGATTTAGAGCTAAAGGTTTTAAGCTCAGTTCCTGTTGAAAAGTCAAGTGACACTGTCCTTTGACTAATATTAAATTTTTAAAAACCCACAAGACTGCATCTTGACAGAATAGTTTGTATCTTGCTTTCCGTATTTCTCACTTATAGAGGATTTAATACTCTAGCCTGCCTTTTGTTCCTTGAAATTCAGTCTCCTGTCAGTGAATCTGTAGAAACTGTGATGGTTTGTAAATGACTAGGACTTTGCCATCCATGGCAAAAGGAAGGAAAGGGAGAGTTACGTGCGCATGGGAGAAAAATCTGCACATAAGAAATAGTGGGCTCTGGGCCAGCCGTTACCAGCGGATCTTTTCCAGGAATGAGATCTTTAGCTTCTGATAGGCAATTGCATGAAAACATCAGCTCATTGCCTAACAGCAGTCAAAAAGTAATTAAATTGCTAAGATGTGATAGGAAAATAGTGGAACAAAAGACACAGTGCTGTTGAGCTACGGCACAAATCACTTCTTTGCTGACACTTGCCTGTTATATGCAGTTCAGATCCCACCATTGCAGAAAAAATATCACAGGACTGGAGTTCAGAGAAGAGCAACAAGAGTGACCAGATATGTTAAGGCTTCCCTTTAAGTAAGGTGGGACTAGATAAGGTAGAACTGTAGGTGGGAAAAGAGTTGGTTGAGGCAGGATATGATGGTGACCTGTAGCAGCATTAATAACACCGAGATGGTGGGTAAAGATGAGTTTTTCACTGCTTCTTCCTAGAACAAGAGCAAGACATCTAAAATAAAACCAGCAGGGTCACAGCTGACTTGCTGGTCCTTAGCAAATGATGTTGGGGGTGTGAAAAGCTTTCACAAATTCAAGGCAGGACTGGGTAAGTTTAGTGAGGAGAAGTCCACTGCAGTTGTCATGTATCCAGGCATCACACCTGGCTACAGAAGGCCCTGTGCTGAAAATAGTTGGATGCAAAGAAAATTATAGCAGTAAGCATCACGTATTCTTGTCCTATTTCAGATCTCTCCTATGCACCTTCTTACCGCTGCACATGGAGATGGCTACTTGACTAGATGGACCTTTGGTCTGACGAGTTATGGCCATTCTTATACAAGACCTATATAGTGTAAATGCACGCAAACTGATTCAAAGGTGATTTAATTCTGTATGTACTCCCTGAATGTAGTGTGTTGCTTTCCTAAATGGAGGATACAGACATTGTAATGCTTAAATCAAATATTTAATCCATGCTGTGGAACATACCAGAAATACCAGTCCAACTGTTAGCTAATGTTTAACTTCAAAGGTCAGACTCATCCAAGCTGTAGCTGTTCTGGTATCATTCCTGCTAGATTATTTTGGTCTCCAGTATCTAAGCATCTAATCATGCATCACAATGAAAATCCTATTAAACCTCCACACTGTGCTTATTTTCTCAGCCCATAACTGTGGCTAACAGTTGTGATAAATCTGAAATCTATAATATCACCAGTGTTTCACAACTCAGGGAAATTATTTGGATTTGTCTGTTTTGGAGAGAATATTTGCAAGAAGAATTCCCAGACAAAGTTAGCAATATGAGTTTGAACTAAGTAAAAGAATTTTTAATTGAAAACTCAGCACTTCTACATTTCAGATTCCCACCTGCGTCAAAAGGGGTGATACTGCTTTTTCCATATAGCATGTGAGGACTTAATAGTCATAAATATTAGAATAAATTACTTTCATGTATCCTCATTAGTTTTAACTCTTGATTTCTTTTCCTATTTTTTTCCAGTACCTGAAGAGTGGAGATCCTTTAGTTCTCTACTGTCTTGCCAACCAAAGAAAATTCTCTTTCAAGTTTAGCTTAGCTGATACCATTTGGGCTTCATCCATCAAAATCCAAACAAAATTCTAAACCTTGGCATTCCAGGAAATGTTATCTCCAGAAATACTTGCTATCCTCTTCTGCTCCCTGCGATCACAAACATTCCTATCAATTCCAGTCTCGGTATTTAGTTTCTGTGGAGCTTTGGTGAGTGGTATGTAAGCAGTGAAATATATGTTGCAGGTTGTCTGTCCATGAAGTTTCCAAGTCATCTGCAATGCACCTTTACTTAAGCTACCAATTATCTACAGAAAAGCGTGCATTATATGGCTCTTAAGCAAATTACTTTGCTGTCTGCACTGGTTAAGGCTTGGGAAAAGGTTGGCTTTAATTTTTAGGGATGGGAAGAGCTGCCTTGCAAGGGAAAAGCAAGGGAAAGCATAGATAAAACTTAACCACACTAACTTGATTACTCTGAGTTGTATCTTTCTGAATTATTACTGCTGTCAAGACACTATTAGGAGGGAGGGGATCAGAACTTAGCAAGGGGTTCTTTTCTCTAAAAGTCTGAGGAGGGGTCTTTAGCTTGTCTTCTCTAGGACTGGCTCAGAAGAGTCTGAGTTTCAGTAAGGAATAAAAGAAGAATGGGAAGCAAAAGTCTCGGATATGGCAGTTGAGGGACAGGACTTTGCCAGGGCAGAAGACATGGGGAAAAGAAAAAGGATCAAAGAGCATGGGTCTGAAAAACAGGGCCAGGGCCTGAATGTATGCACTTACAGGATGACGTCTTGTTATTATGAAGCAAAATGGTTGAGGTGATTTAGGTTTAATATTTGAAAGGACTGAAACACAGAGTTGTTAATGTTTTGGTTTGTTGGGGTTTTTTTAACTTGTGTTGATGTCATGGTGAGCTACACAAAGAATAAATCTTTTGTCTCTCTGGAGGTACTTTTGAAGTTGCAAAAGCCAACGAAGTTATTTTCAAAAATCTTCCTGCTTTGCAGATATTCCTTATATTTTGGATTGCTTGTAATGCAAAGGTGCCTTCAGTAGGGCTCTTGGAGATACACAAAAGCTCTTTGTTGTAATACTGCCATTAAGCTAAAAGAAAGTATAGGGTGATTCTCATGCCTGTTGTGGGGCTGTGTCCTCTATCATCTCCAAATTTACAAAGAATGGTGGAGTATCTTCAGAAAAATGGAGAATTTGAGCTATGGAAACGAGGATGATATTTCAAATCTGAACTTGGATTTTGGTTTCTATGAATTGAAGAGATCCCTCAGTTCAGGTATCAGAAGGCAAAGATTCAGCAATTACAAAAAGCATACTGATAGAAACTCTGCTACTGCAAGGGCTTTCTGGGAAACGGGGAGGTGGAAGTGGGGTATGTTCAAGATCAAGAGATTCTTAATTGGCCTGAAGATGTTAATCATCAAGAAGGCTTTGATGATTGGTATAATCTTGATTTTCATCTGACAATTAAGCTTCCTGAAGGCCAAAGCTACCGTCCAGTTTTCCTCGTAGAAAATTCTCCCTTGACATTGAGGAGAAGCTGTTGCATCACCCCAAATTGGAGAACTTTTTGTTACAACCAGATCTGTTTAACTGAATACTTGGAGAATAGGGAAGAAAGGTCAGCTCTAAGCACCACGAGCAGTTCTGTAAGAACTGTCTATAGTAAAGCATGTCTATAGTAAAGCTAGCTGGACACAGCACCTACACCCCAGAGCACAGGCTCAGCAGATGCAGGTGGATGAGATGGACACCCCAGCAGCCTGTATGGTGGAACAGCGAGGTAGCTGTGGGCCAAGGAGGCAGCTGTAGAGAGAAGAAAGAGGAAAAGTGGTGATAAGGGCTGGGTGGAGGAGAGGCAAGGGCAGCCCAGAGATGGAATGGAGGAATGAAGGAGAAGGAAGGATTAGGAAGCCTTCCTCAACAAATCAGGAAGCTCTTTAATAGGGCAGAACATACAGAGAGAGTACAAAACTGAGGTCCTGGGCCAGGTTTTTCACTAACTTTACAAGCATGTCTTGACATAGAATAAAAGGAACAACATTTCTCTAGAAGAGCCACCCCTTCTGCTTCTGCTTTGGCTCATGATTTGATCCTGATTTGGATTTATATCCAATCCAATATTCATTTTTCAGTAATGAGCTGTTCCTTCCATGCAAAAACTGGAGAAAAGAAGATCCCAGCAGCTGCCTCAGAGTCCCTCCAGCCCCTCCAGCCTGCAGTGCTGACCTGGGGAGGGGGAAGGCAGCCGCTGCTGGGATCTCTGCAACAGGCAGAAGAAGCAGCTGCATTCTCTGCCTAGCAGCAAACAAAAATCCTAATGATTTTAGGGAAATTTTACTTGCTTCCAGTAGCAATAACCTGCTTCTGAAAAAAAAACGTTTTTGAGTGATCTAAATCTAGCAAATCATTTGTTCATTTTTGTCCTGAGTGGTGGACCTTTCAAGTGAAAATTGGACAAGACATAGATACCAGCAGAAAATGATTGCAGTTTGATTGCTTCAGCCATACGTGTTTTTAGATGTGTATCCTCTTTCCAGCATTGAAACCCCTGTTTTATTACATGTTACCCCAGAAGTTTTCTAGCACAAGATTCCACCTCCTTTTTTTTCACAGGCTTTGATAGCTAAAGGAGATTTTCAATGCTTGTTTAGTAATAGTGTCATTTCAGGTTTCTGAATTTGCTTTGATCATTCCACTATATTTTTTTTTAATTTCCTTTTTTGCTAATTGCAGATCTGTGTATTAAGAAAACTGCAAAAAAGCAATAAAAAGCCTTTGACTGTTGTGTGAGAATGCTACTGTCTCAAGGAAAGTTAATCCTATTCAATGGAAGTCCCAAGCCTACACAATTAATTTCTTCACAGGGTGCTTTCTTCCATTCTCTATTCAGAAAAAAAACCTAATTAAAACCCCTCATTGATCACTTGTGTTAACATGTGCCTATGTGAAAGTGCTGTATTAAGCAAAGAGGAGCTTAAATCCATATAATCTTGTGCAGCTTGAGTAATGTACACAGGATGAATACCAAAACCGCCCAGTTTAGATCAAAATGGCATGAAAGGCTGGACAAGGCCAATAGCATTTAGAAGAACTACGAAGACTGCCTCTTTCTTTTCCTGTCTGCGTGCAGGTAGGGGAGGGAGGGATGGATGGGTAAAGAAGTACATCGCATTTCAGCGTGAAGGTGGCAGCAAGGAGGTAGGTACAGCGGCTTAACCGGGCTGATCTCTGCGGGGCCGACGCGTGACTCGCCTGCCCCGCAGAGACCTCAAAAGGGAGGCAGGGGAAGAGGAGGGCTGACAAGCTCCCGTTTCTCTTAAGGAGCGAAGGACGCCCCGGGCTTGCCTTCGTCTCTGTACCCTTTGAATCATGTGTAATGCTGGTCTAACCTGTAAAATCTTTGTTGAAAAGGGGGTTTTTGAAGACTGCACAAGGCTACTGTTGGGTGGCTGCGCTGTGTGCACGTCATGACTAACTGGAGGTTGTTGAAGTGCAATTTCTTTGGCATTTGAAAGAGTAAACTAAACTCTTTTTTTCTTTCTTTTTTTTTTTTCATTTTCTTAATGCTACAATTTGCTTGAAAGCCTATCTGATTTTTTTTTTTAAAAAAAAGTGTTTATTGTTAAATTGTAACTGAGAAAAATAACATCTCTGGTTTGCAGAGAGGCATGCACATGAGAAAGGGTGAGGTTAGCTTTTAACATCTGCTGAACTAAGCAGGTGTGAAAATAAGAGATTACAGGAAAATGTAGAAGGTAATGTAAAATGCAAAGAGTAATTTCTTTAATAAGTCTAGTCTGAGTCTTCACTGCAAAACAGCTACATTATCTGACCAGACAGCCCTAGGGAGGCTCAAGCCTTGAGGGAAACAAAATGCTGGATTTGACCTTTTTAATCTGTGGGAGTTTTAGGAGTTCCCTAAGTAGGCTGATGGCAGAGAGAGAGGTATTTTTTCCCTGTCTCTTTGTTTAAACAATTTCCATATTAATTTGGTTACTCCACAGATAAATGTAGGAAAATAACTTTGTGATAAAAGCTAGTGTTCTACAGACTTCCAGGATGCAGTGTGGTCCGTGCTTGCTCTTAATAACTTAAAAACTGTATTTGCATTTGCTTGTGTGGCAAAAGCCTAGGCTGCTGTCACCAGGCTGAGCCACCAGTGCTGTAGCAGTGGTGCTGTCAAGTGTAGCAGAACAAATTCCTTCCCAGCAATGATAAAAATGCAAGATTAAATAGGCAATTCTGTTTCATTGAACTTGAACAACGCACAGACCCTTGAAAATGTGCGTGTTTTGGCACTCAGGTGTGCACAGGTTCCAAGACAGACAATTCATCTAAAAACACCTCTGGAAAAGCATCAAGCCTGTCCATCCCATGCAAAACCGTACCAGAGGCAAACGTTACAGTGGGGAAAGTTGTGACTCGTAACTGCAGGGAGGCAGATCGGTAGGAAAAAACCCAAGGGAAAGGAGGCAAATTGGGAGTGGTGATACCTCCCTTTTTCTCCTCGGATGAAGGTCACTCTTGGCAGGTCATAGCCTGATTATTCCCAACCCTGAGAGGGCAAAAAGGATGGATGTGTAAGGCCTTCATTTTCATGCCCTGCTTCACACATGCAGCCTGCGCTTTTCCTAATAAAGAGCGAGGGACCAGGATGAGTGGCAGAATTTGCTTTGCCAGAACGGATCTGGAGTTATTCCAGCTTAGAGGTGTGCACAGTACATGCTGTCCAGGACAGCTGACACACACTGATCTGGGTATTCACCTTTGAATTGCTCCAAGATAAGCATTTACATAAATGAAAAGTGAGATGAAAGTGGTATAAACCTTTACCAACTCGAGAGGAGAGCACTGTCCTGCAGAGCTTTACAAAGCAGCTCGAACATAACCTTACCCATTCAAGCACCATAGGCAGGATATGTCATTATACAGAATCACAGAATCACCTAGGTTGGAAGGGACCTTTTAAGATCATCTAGTCCAACCAATTAAAAAAACCAAACCAAACCAAAACAAAAAAACCCAAACAACAAACAACCACCCCCCACACACCACCCCACACCCAAAACAACACCAACCCAACACTAATCCATATCCCTGAGCACCATGTCAACTCGTCTCGTGAATACCTCCAGGGATGTTGCCTCAACCACCTCCCTGGGCAGCTCATTCCAATGTCTGACAACACGTTCAGTAAAGAAATATTTCCTAATATCTAACCTGAACCTCCCCTGGTGCAACTTGAAGCCGTTACCCCTTGTCCTATCATCTGTGACTTGGGAGAAGAACTTGGGAGTTACCTGCGTAACTGGATTGAAATCAGTGGTATAAGTCTGATCTAATACAACAGAAAATCAGAATTTTATTTCTAGCAGTGCCATTATGGCAGCGTGTCTCCATCCTGCCTCCTAGTACATCCTGTGACTACAAGTCACAGTTTTCTATTCAGTGGTTATGAAGTGCTTTAAGAATCTCAGAAGGAAGGCATTACAGAAAAATAAGTTTCTTCCTGTTGATATCTAACCAGGCAGCTATTCCAGTCTGTTGACTGTTGGATATTTCTCTGCAGTGCCTTCTGCAGCTTTCAAATAACAGAAGCACTAGTGGCTTGAACTCTTGTCCTGATGCTTATGAGAGAGCCCTGTACCAAAAAGGTGTCAGGAATAAAAAAATCACACCCTGGCTTTGTGTTAAAGAGAAACCCCGGAGTACACAGTTATATGTTACACTGTGAAGAGATCTTACTTCTATTGCAAATTATAGATTAGTACTTTTCAATAACTTCCTCGTTTGCTTCTTGAACAATCTAGCCTTTTGCCTTCCAATAGGCTAATTTTATTTATTTTTGTAAAAGAAAAGCCTCAGTACTGGTGCTGACTCTGACTGCATTGAATGTGTGTAAGCTACAATGTTAGGGGGGTTGTGCTTCCTGTGATTTAAAGTCTGAGTATTAAAAAAAAAGAAAACTCTATACCTGTGCATAAAGTGTGAATTTGTATGCTCACCAATGCACAAGTGCATCACATTTTCATACAACAAGTACTTTTGTAATTGTAAGGTACGCACAATCAAATCCCTGTTTATTCATATGTCCTCAGGAAGGGACACTTTCTGGGAAATCAGATGTCCAGAGGATGGGTGGTCGGTACTGCCTGAAAACCAGAGTTATCCTTGGTGGCTCAAGCTGAGTACTTGAACACTGAGGTACTAAAATTATTTTTAAAACTACTTTTTAAAATTATCTTTTTTTTACCTCAAACCAACTACACCCTGGAGCAAGGGTACTTACACTGGGTGTACTTTAGGAAAGAAAGCTTCACTGCAACTTTTTGTTACTATTTCCCAGTGCTCTTCCTAACCTGACCTGTTCAGGTTCAAGTTAAGCATTACACCAAATATATAACCTGTTCAAGTTCAAGTTAAGCATTACACTAAATTAAAGATTTGCGAAGCCCAAAACATAATCCTTACTTCATGAATGAAAATGGTGTAAAAAGCATACTTTAACTCTTTATTTTCTATTATTCAAATCCTAAATTAAGGAAAAAAAAAAATGTGAGAGGAGAAAGCTGCATGATAGAAAGCTGTTACGAAATGTTAATGGTGACTAAGCAGCTGGAGACTGAAACTCTGGAGTAGAGCCTCCCGGTGCTGGGTATCTCGGCTCCCGTTCACTCACTGGGACAGTGGATGTTGTCATTGCCATTAAGACTCTAGAGCCGTATAGAGACAGTGTCTTTACCTTTTTTTGTCCTTACCATATCACTGGTTTGATTTATAAATTAAATGGCAGAATAAAACACAGGTTCTAAAATACAGGTAAATAAAATGACAGAATAAAACACAAGTCCTAGCTGCTTTTCCCCAGTTCTCCTCTTCCAGTGCTCTTCTCAAAGCAATTTGAGTAAAATGACTTAACTCCTGTCACCTGGAATGGCTCCCACCAACACTTCTGTCACCTTTAAAGACTTGCCTAAAGAATTATTTGCAACACGGAGCAAAATCATTCCACGGTGCTTTGTGGTTATTATTCATAGAGCTATTAATTATTACCTAGGCATACAGATACAGCGTATAAACAATTGCAACATACGAAAGACAAACTTTGCAGAATCTGTTATTTCACCGTGATTACAAAACAACAAATCTGACTCAAAATACCTGCCAGGAGCAGAGATACTGGCAAGGAAATAATCGCGCTGGAAGAGAAGCGACCTTATTCATAAAAATAGAAGCCATTAGACGTTCCTGGGCTGTTTACTCCCCCTCTTTTAGAGCCAGAACAAAGACAGCGACTTACTCTCTCTTTCTCTGGGTGCCGGCGGGTAGGTTTGTCACCGCCCGGGCTCCCGCCGGGCCGAGCGTGCGGAGGCCGGGATGCGGGGCGGGGGCTGGGCGCGGGGTCAGCCTGCGGGGCCGGCGGCGGAGCCTCCTCTCCCCCTCACTCCCGCTCTTTTATGTTTTGGCAGGCCGGCAGCCCCTGCCGTTCCCCCGACAACCGGGGAGAGCGGTCCAAGGTCTACCCCGATCCTTCACGCCGCCACCGCAGCGGGGTCCCTACCTGCTCCCACGAGGTGATTACCTCTGCTCCCACGCTGCCGCCGGGTGGGTGCGCCCCGTCCTAGAGGGAGAGCTCGCCTGGAAAGGCTGAGAGGAGACCGGCAGCCTCCCTGCTTGCTCTAGGAGGTAAACTGGGGGGGCAGCCCAGCGGGGAGAGCTGCTGACCCGCGTTCGCGAGGGGGGTGGCCAGCCTGGTGCACGGGGAGGGAGATGGGACCTCTGGCGTGCTGGGCTCCCCTCATAGAATCGTCTAGGTTGGAAGGGACCTTTCAGATCATCTAGTCCAACCGTCAACCTAACTCTGATTAAAAAAAAAAAAAAGACAAAAAGAAAACCATACAAAAGAACCCCCAACGTTACTAAACTATGTCTCTAGGTAAACTACGTCTCTCCCGGCACGGCGCTGGCCCTCCGAAACTCAGGTCCTGTTTGAAAGCCTGCTCGCCCAACTGGAAGGAATAACTGGAAATTTTTAATTTCACGACCCAGCAGAGGCTCAGCCTGAGCAGAGGCTGAGAGCAATGCAGCCCTCAGCCACGGCTCAAAGGCTGTGGATGTTTCTCTGTGGCCCAGCATGGAAAACAACATCTTCACGGCATGTTTCACAACGCCATGCAGGAGAGTACCTACCGAAAGCTAGAAGCATTGCAGCGAGCCTGGTACTAACTACCCTGAATAACCCGTGGGATTATTTATAAGGACAGGCCAGCCGTAAGCAGCTTCACAAGGAAATGCAGTAGGAGCATCCTAAAAAAATGGATGATGCAACAGGCTGCAGGGCAAAGGTGTTCTGGCAGGGTACCTGCGGGGGATCAAGAGTAAGAATTGCTGTGATTCAAATGAAAAGTTATTTGCTGCTTTTTCAAAAACAATGCCTGGCCTTTACATGCCCAAGAGCCCTCTTGGGAACTGCTAGTACTGCTACCTCAGTAAGGGCATTTGGCCAAAGCCCAAATGTTTGGATGACACGGTGAAACAACCTCTTGGTAGCTTCAGGTCTATACTAAAAATGCTGCTAATTTCTACGAAGTATGAGTTTCTATGAGATTTCAGTACCTGGCTATAGCCACACAGGGGAGGCAGCATTCAGAGTCTGTGCTTACCCTCAAGAGACCCTTTTTACCAGCTGTTTCTCTCTCAGGGGGAGAGGGAGGAGGAGAGATGGTGTCTGCAGAACGGCTTCGTGCAAGGTGCACGGCTGCCATCCTGTGGCATGCAGTCTGCCTGTGGGCTGCCGCAGGGCGCAAGCTGGGTCTCCACATCTATTAGTACCAGTTATTAATATCTGTATTGGAATAACATCTTCTGAGCCCAGCTAACATCATGCTGCTATTTATACAAGCTGCCGTACAAACCGAGAGGAGGCCCCTGCCCTGAAGGGCCCAGAAAGAAACAGGGACCCAGGAGCAGAGCTCCTGAACTCACGCAGTGGAGTGGTGGGGAAAGTGGGGGGCTCTGCCATTTAAATGACGGCACCTTTTCCTTCATGTCTGCCTGGAGTATAATCCTTGTCAACAAGCTTTTCCTGCCCATACAGGAGAAAAGTCTCACTATTCCAACTAAGTCTCTGAACTATGTAAAAACAAAAAAAAAAAAAAAAACACACACCAAATTGGTCAAGAGTTCATTGGTTCAGTTGTACCTTCCTGTTCCACAGAGACTGCCCACATTGCTCTGCTCTAGCTGTGGACAAGTTAGCTGACTCTCCTGAACATATTAAAAAGAGTCGTTGAAACCCAGAATGGCAGAGCTTGAAGAGGTCTGAAAACCTTGTAAACTCCACTCACTATGCTGTAAAGCAACTTCAGATCATCTTTTTTAAAATCCCCACTGAAAGAGATTCCAATGCCTTCCTGCTTATCTTGTTTCAGTATTTAATCAAACTTAGCATTAGAAAATTTTCCTGAGTTTATAACCTGCAAATAAAGTAAATTAATTTTTTACCCTCACTCTCAGTGTAACATATATTTTAAAAATAAATTTTAAAATGGTCGTTTGGAGTCTTCCCTTTTCTAGGACAAACAGCTCTGTCACCTTGTGCTCCTAAGATGAGTTCCTAGACTTGACGTTGTCAAGATGATGGCTGAAATCCAGCCCAACCTTTAGCCTTCGTTAAGCATTTTCCCTCAGACTCCCTGAATCTAGTAGGTCACTGCAGCAGGAGCAGGCCCTCTTTTCTACCTGTGGGTAGCTCTCAGCTCAGCCAAGGGGCTACCACGAGCAACCACCAATCCCCATAGTACCATAGCCTATTAGACAGTGATTTCTTCTTTTCTTAATTGGTCAGTTACTTCCCTGAGGACTAGATTTTGTACTATGCCAGGCACTCCCATCCCTGTCGTTCAGCTTTCACAGCACTGCAGCGTCAGACTCTAAACCTCTAATGGGTTCAGAGCCAGGCTGAGGGATGGATATCAGCTTTGCCTGGGTTCAGCTCTGTTTCACGCACTCCAAATTGAGCCAAGTGGCTTTTGTCTAGCAGAGCTCCTGCTTATGTCTGGCATCTCTCAGGATGCCATCACGGGGAATGGTAACGTGTTCCCATCTGCGTGCAAAGTGGACTGCTACAAAAGCACTTGCATAAGATGACTGATACCTTTGGCCGCTTGTCTTTGAAGGAAAAGAAGTACACCTGTTAGCTGCTCTCTGTATGATCATATGTGTGCATATGTATAGCTTCTTGAATTGGGAAATTATTCTGAGCTTTAGTGTTCCTCCAGGGAGAATGTGAAGGCTTGAGATTGGGGTGCTTTTCCCCCTAGTCCTGTGCTGCCTTCTCCTGTGAATGTAAAGATAAATCCTATAATGCATCAGAAATGCTACAGCCTTAGGTAAATAAAAACAAGCAGCAAATATGCAAAAGTGTAAGTAGCAGAGAGGTTTTGCGAAACAGAGCATATATCCCATAGTATGGAATAGTATAATATCCCATATGCTGACATAGAGTCATATATTATGTATGTATTACAGCAGTATTAAAACCACATGAAGTGAATGATGATTGTGTGTGATAAATCAATGCTTGCTTCTGAACCCTGGTTAACCCTGGTTAGGGTTAACCATTAAAATTGGTAGTCACTGTTGAGTACTATCCATAAAGTGAACTGGATGTTTTGTCCCATTGTCAGGGAATAAACATTTCTAAATAAACACCAAAACCTCACTTTGAATAAACATTTTTAAGCAAACACCAAAACCCCACTTCCACAGTTGGCAGCAACCAGTGCTCATCTGAACCCACAGGCCAAGGACTGTGTACACGTAAGTGAGATCATCTCTCCACCTAAGGCTTGAGAAACCTGATGAAAAACAAGGAAAGAAGCTAGATGTACTGACAGCCAGATTATTTCAGAGGGCTTGGCTTTGGTTTCTTCTCAGAAGGAAGCCAAAATAATGTGCCTAGCCCAAAATGTGGAGCCCACCTGACATAATGTTCTTTCTTGAGTATAGCCATGCTTGCTCCTGCTGTTCTACATACAGTACAAGCAATTTTACAGTATAAAAAGGTCTCAACAAAAATAAATCTACTCCTTTTAAAAACACTTGCTTTGAAAACCTTATACTGGCTTTATCCAATCCGACAGGTGATTTTGAGGAGTATAATTCTGAATGGTACTTAATTGTATTTTCTCATTGCATGACATAGGAAAAAATATATTATTTGAATGCTGTTTGAAAAAGCTGAGCAGCACGAGCCTCACCCATAATGTACGGTCATTATCCTGCTGGCACTAATACAGGGTATCTGGGTCTGGGCTCACATTACACAGAGTGACTGTGATATTGTTTGTTTTAGGAGCTGTATGTCACGGCTTTCTTGTTGGCTGGGAGTTGGCCGTGTCCAGCAATCCCCAGAGGAACTGTGGCATCAGATATGGCTGTAGTTTTTGTTGTGGGGAAAGTCATCTGCTAACAGCTGGACTAAAACTTCCAGCCAATTTCATGTACGGTGCTATTCAGGGCCTTGGTGGCTATGCCTACATTTCGGCTGATGTGTGGCTCTGCTGATTTTGGGTTTGTGAATGTCATTGTAACTGAGCACATGGGTACCGAGTCCCAGCAAAGCTCAGCTCTCCCAGTCTCCCGAGCGCAGCAGCTTAGAGATCGTTAAGAAAATCGGAGTGCTGGTGTTCAGTGATGCGCCAGGCCAACTGTGCTGTTTCTCCATGTCCTCCATGAGAGCAAGAAGCTCTCATTTGACATGGGTCTCTGGAGAGGAGGAGGAGAGGGACTGGGCCCCTTGGTTCCTCAGAGAGATGCAACCTGTAAGCAGGTCCCTGAAACGGAGCTGGCGTGCAGCTGAGCCACAGGCTGAATTTCCCATCCCATCAATCTCTCCTTTTTATTCCTCTTCTTCTGAGAGCACCAGCTACCCCCTCAGGCAGTCTCTGTGTCCATTCTCCAAAGGTAAACGTAGCTAATGGACAAACCTCATCTAGTGATCAACAACCTGTTTGATCGTCAGGGCGGCAGATCGCCAGCTTATCTCGACAGCCCAGAAGCACTGGAGGGGCAGGAAGAAGCTCAGGGGTGGCAGGCATCTCCCTGGGGATGCCCAGCCACCGTGCCGAGCTCTACCGGGGGGGGGGGCACAGAGAAGAAGGAGGGAAGGACAGATGTTTGCAGCTGGCTTTTCATTGAGCTACCTCCAGGCGAGGGCAGCGGGAGCTTGTACCTGGCCCGCAAAACGCTGGGCACACCCGCGGGGAGGACAGAACCTGCTCGGTCGAGGCGGCCGGCACTGCCAGGACCTCCGCAGCAAATTAAGGAATTAGCGTCCATCGTGGGGATTTCCAGTCCTGCAGGAGGGAATTATCTTTTATGTAAACAACACGCAGATGTGAGCGCAGAGCTGAGGAGGCGGGGGGGTTGTGAGGGGGTGTGTGTGTGGGGAAAGCAATGAGAAATCCCAGTTTCGCTGCTGCCTGCCCTGCACTCAAGGACAAGACGCAGCTGAACACCCCCCGCCACGGATTCATCTGCCCAAAAACGAACCCGTGCGTGCCTTAGCGTCTGTAACGCCTCTCCCCGGGGGGGGCTGTGTGAGAGGCACGGCCGGTGCAGCAGCCACCGGCAGCCACCGGGGGGAGGTGTTGCCCCTCCCGCCGCCGGCGGGTCCCGGGAAGCCGCCGGCCCCGCAGCGCCCCGCGGCACCTGGGAGGCCGAGGGAGCCCCGACCCCCGCGCAGGCGGCGGGCACCGCGCTGCCCGGGGGCGCCGGCTTCAGCAGCATCTCCTGCGGCCCCCGCTGCCGCTGAACAGGGAAATCGTGGGAGGGGATAGCGCGGTTTGGTTCGGCTGCCGAGGGAGGAGGAGGAAAAAACATTTTTTGGGGGTTGTTGGTTGGTTGTTGGGTTTTCTTTTTTTTTCCCTAATCCTTTTAAAAGTAACGTCCAATTCAGGTTTTGCCCCTTTGTCAAAATTCAAGCTTCAAAAAACCGTCAAAATCTTCTTGCCAAACCAAAGAAAACGAGCAGCTTTAATTATTTTTTAAACATTCTGCCTAGAAAAAAAAAGCCAGGCTAGACTCTACAGACTCTGCAACATCAGTTCTCTGAGGACTTCACCTATTTTGTATACTGGAGTTAGAATTCACAAAATAGTTCACACTGCTGGGAACTATTCAGCATTTTGAAATACCGAAAAGAAAATCTGGGAAACACATTATAATGTGTTTATACACACACGGAGTACACAGCTTCCAAAGCTCTTAGTCCTCATGTGCATGTTCCTTTACTGGAATTAATGCTCTTCATCGTGTTGACTGCATGCAGGACCCAATCCTGAAATATTCTTACGTGCCAGGTACTTATAACAATAATATTAAATGTGGATTCACTGCAAGGCTAAGCTACTCAATAGAGTTCCCTCCCTGTATACTTCAGGTCAACATACCCACTCACAACCAGACTTATTTATACACTCTGTATGAAATTTTGCTAAGAAATATCAACAAAAATATCAGTCTGAAATAGTGAGAATTAGAACGCAAAACTTAAAAACTCATGATATGAGTAAGAAGAAATACAGCAAAGGTACTCCATTAAGAAATATGCACAAGGCTGGGAGAAAGACTCGTTCTTGCAATCCAAATATAAAACACAGGAGATGAGCTCATTCTGTGAACATGACACAGTCCTGAGAGATTTTCCTTTGGTTAAATATTCAGAAAGCACAAAGTCATGATTTTTTCCTTCAAACCTTAGCATAACAAACTACATTTCTTTAACATTTGTACCATGTTTCAGAGAGTACAACTCTTTTTTTTCTCCAGGAATATCAAAGGTTTGATTTCATGAATGAATTTCAAGACATTCATTGTGTGACACTAAAGACAACATCATAAACAGAAAAAAAAAAAAAAAAAGAAAATGGTTAATGTAAATAAATCAAAGTAATTCTATACTTGTCCGGCCATCTGCCTCCCCATAAATATACACACGAAAAATAGGATTTGCTAAAAGCAGCTATTTTAGAAGTCTATCACATCATTGTTCCAAGTAAAAAAACAAGAGCAGAAAGTGCTAACAGTATCATTTTACCTGCCTTTTAAGCAAAAGTGTGAAAAACACAACACACAAGAAAGCCTGCGAGCTGACAAAGACTCTGGATTAGTGACAGCAATTGACCCAGTGAAAATGAATCTGACTCACATTTTCTTTAAGTGAAACAGATTACTCCCCTACATATTGACACATCAAAAATATGATTACAGCTCAACTTGAAATTACAGTGCGTACCATACACCTCTATGCACTTAGCAGGTTTGCTCATCAAAGCACTCTTTCATCTACAAGTATTTTTTATGATCCCATAAATGTTGTGCTAATAGTTTTGAACTGAGGAAGGTAAATGCACCTTATGTTAGGCTGCTTTGCATAGACTCATTTCATAAACTGTCTAGTAGTTGATGAGTAACAGCCCCAGATTTTTTACCTCTATATCTAGTGAAAAGTTTTAAATTAGATGCCCCGTTAAAAGTCTTGAATTTCCTAAACCTTAAGTGTGAAACTGGTTAGTTTTATTAGCAGCACCATAAATTTCACAGGAGTGTATCAAGGTGACCCTTGATATATATTAATATCTGTAAAAGCAGTACCTAAAAGGCAGTATTTTTAAAGTAACATAACACAAAATCTTTTGTATGTCTCTGTTTTGTATATCTGCAAGCAGTAGGATTCAATAAAAAATACATTTGCAATTTATAGGGAGGAAATTCTGTAATGAATGATAATGACGGTACCACAAACAGAATACTTTCTTTTCACAGTTTGTGTGACTTTGATGACAAAGAAAGCCATAAACAAGACCAAAGAGTGTAATGGGATTAATCCAAGATTATCTTAATTGATCCTCTCCATAAATATTACAGTGAAACCACATTCACTTAAGAGAATTCAAGAGGATAATGAGTAAGCAGGAATTACCTAACTTCAACGTCAGCATTGGGCTGACAATATCAAACAACCATTCAGAATACTGGACACAAATTAAACTAAGATAAAGATTAAAAGCTTCTGTCACTTGCAGAAGGACCACCAAGAGACCTACCTATGTTTCAACTTTTGTTTATATAAGCAGGACAGATGAAGATAGCTGTAAACTTGAGACTACTTCAGTACGCCGGGGATACACTTCTTAGAATATACTTATACTCTAGAAAAGTGAGATAAAGCCTTTTCCAAAGGTGCTCTGGGTTATATTTTTGCCTACAAAGTCTGGGAGAGCTGTTTTTATTTATCAAAGAAAATGTGGTAGGACTATTTGTAAGTGGTTCAACCATATTTAAGAGATAAGGAAGTGCCTTTAGTACCTACTCCAATATCTGGCCATTGTTTAAATAACACATAACTAAAAAATGTTAACTGTTAATAATCAAGGAAAGCTAGAAACTTTACTTAAGGAGCTATGCATCATAAGTTAATCTTATCTTTATCAACTTAGTAAGACAAAGAAGGAAACAAAGGCAAATATGTAACAAACAAAACATGCTGCCTATCACTAGCAGGTCAGGCATGTTTCATACAGAACGGAAAAAAAATATTTATATAAAGTTTTTCCTGGGAAAAAACCTTTTGTGTCTATATAACAGTCATTACTGTTATTGTTGTTGTGTTGCATATTTATGTTATTGAGGGTTTGGGCGTGCTCAGTTTTAACCTAAGTCATCTGTTCACATCATATATTCCTGCATAGGTGCTGTTCACGTCATATATTCCTGACAGCCCAAGTTTATATTTTCTGATTTAAGATATACATAGAGAAACTGTCTGAGTGTGCAGGGACGGGGTTGGGAAAGCCAAAACCCACCTGGAGTTGAATCTGGTGAGGGATGTGAAGAGCAAGAAGGGCTTCTACAGATATTTCAGCAGCAAAAGAAAGACAAGGGAAAATGTGGGTCTGCTGTGGAAATGGAGCAGGGGACATGGTGACAGGATACATTGAAAACGTCAAGGTGATCAATGCCTTCTTCACCTCTGTCTTTACTGGTAAGATAGGAATCCCAGGCCCCTGCGACACAACAGGAAAGCTGAAGCAAGACATTCTTAGCCTCAGTGGAAGAGAATCAGTTTAGGGAACATTTAAATGAACTGGAGTAGACATAAATCAGTCCCTGGGACCTGATGCGATCTACCAGTTAGTGCTGAGGGAGTGGGCTGATGTCCCTGCAAGGCCACTCTCAATAGTCTCAGAAAAGTTGTGGTGACTGGGAAAGGTTCTTGAGGACTAGCAGAAAGCAAATGTCACTGCCATCTTCAAGAAAGGCCAGAAGGAGGATTCAGGGAACTACAGGCCAGTCAGCCTCACCTCAGTCCCTAGGAAAGTGTTGGGACAAATCCCCCAGGAAAACACTCCAAACATATTACAGATAAAGACATTATAGAAATAGTCAGCATAGGGACTGCAAAGGGAAAATCATGCTGTACCAACGCAAGAGCCTTCTATGGTGAAAAGAGCAGTGAATGTTTATCTTGATTTCAGATATTTTGCATGGCCTCCCATAACATCCTCATAAACATATTAATGAAATACAGATTAGGTAAGTAGACAGTGAGGTGGACTGAAAACTGGCTGAACTGCCAGGCTCAAAGGGTTGTGATCAGCACAAAGTTCAGCTGGAGGCCAGTCCCTGGGGTTGATACCTAGGACAGCAATTTTTAATCATCTTCCTCAATGACACAGGTGATAGGACAGAATGCACACCCAGTGAGTTTGCTGATGATGGAAAACTGTGAGGAGAGGCAGGTATGCCCCAGAGTTATGCCATTCAGAGGGACTTCAACAGGTTAGAGAAAAGGGCCAACAGGAACTCATGAAGTTCAACAATGCAAAATGCAAAGTCCCAAATTCAGGGAGGAATAACCCCAGGCACCAATACACATTAGGGGCTGACCGGCTTGAAAACAGCTCTGCAGAAAAGAACCTTGGGTCCTGATGGACACCAAGATGATCACAAGCCAGCAACGTGCCCTTGCAATACATTGACATCCTGGGTTGTATTAGGATAAGCATTGCTAGCAAGTCAAGGGAGGTGATCCTTCTCCTCTGCAAAGTCCTGGCGTGATACACCTGGAGTGCTGGGTCCCAAGCTGGGCTCCCCAATACAAGAGAGACATACTGGAGTGAGTCCAGCAAAGGACCACAAAGTTGATTAAGAGACTGGAGCACCTGTCATGTGAGGAAAGGCTGAGAGAGCTGGCACCATTCAGCCTGGAGCAGAGAAGGCTCAGGGGCATCTTATCAACATGTACAAATATCTGATGGGGAAAGCAAAGAAGATGGAGTCAGAATCATCTTGACAGGATAAGAGGCAATTGGCACAAACCAATATAGAAGAAATTTCATTTAACCTAAGAAACATTTCATTATTGTGGGGGTGGTTGCACACTGGAACAGGCTGTCTACAAAGGTGGTGGAGTCTCCATCCTTGGAAACATTCAAAACCCAACTGGACACAGACCTGAGCAACTTGCTCTGGCTGACCCTGCTCTGAGCATGGGAGCAGACCAGGTGATCTCCAGTGATGCCTTCCTGCCTTAGCCAGTCTCTGATTCTATACGTTACGCACTATGATAAACTTCATGGTAAAACACAACACAGATGCATGTTCACTGTTTTCAGCCATCAGAACTATTTCTACTAAATTATCCAGGCTGAAGAAAAAAAGAAATCAAAACCAATTTAGAATTAAACAAGTGGATACATAGCTACAAGAGAAAGCTGCAAAGTGAAGACAGACTAAGCTCATCCATTAAAAAAAAATACACAGAAATGAAAGTAGACTTCTGATCTGAATCACATACTGGAGCAAATCCAGCAGAGGCCACCAAGCTGCTGAAGGGCTGGAGCCCAGAACATGGGAGGAGAGACTGAGGGAGCTGGGCCTCTTCAGCCCACAGAAGAGAAGGCTCAGGGGAGATCTCACTGCTGTCTACAACTGCCTGACCAGAGGATACAGAGAAAACAGAGCCAGACTCTTTTTGGAGCTTCACAGTGAAATAACAAAAGGAAACAAACATAAATCGGAACATTAGATATAAGGACTTTTAATTGTTTGTTTTATCATGAGAGTGGTCAAACACTAGTACAGGGTGTCCAGACAGGTTGCGGAATCTCCTTATGGAGGAGTTCAATGGAATTCAAGACAAAACTGAACACAACTCTGTGCAACCAGATCAAAGTAGATCTGTTTTGAGTAGGGTGTTGGACTAAAGACCTCTAGAGGTCCCTTCCAACCTCACTTATACCACGATGCTGTAATCACCATGATTGCAGAAAGACTAAGAACGTAACTTGTAGGAAGCTTTACAAGCCTGTGTACACATAGTACAAGCATGGAGTATACATCGGAGCTTGTAACTGTTTTTTTCTTGATGAAACTTAAAAGAATGAAAAAATGCATGTCATACAAGACAATGAACGTCTCTTCTTTCAAACTGGTTACTGAGAATCATCTCTGTGAAACTATCAGCAAGAAGTTAGTTACCTTTGTCGTCAAAGACTGGTTTGGAAGACTTATATAACTGACCCTTATTTACATTTATTTTATTAAGTACATAACAAATTACAAAAATACAACAGCAGGCTTTTAACTTCTGAAGTCACTTGTCATTTATACCTTTGATTGCCACCCTCTCAAGACAGTGGGGTTTTTTCTCACAGATATTTGTACAGAACCAAGTGTTACCTAACTCCTGGTGAAGGTTCTTGGATGTACAGCAATATTACACCAACAAAGCAAAGCAAACCAAAGCAAACTAAACCAAAACAAAAAAGATATTAATACCAGAGAAGGATCCTGAAAATATTTAGCAGACATACTTCTGTGGGTGGTGGTGGCGGCATGGGGAGGGCCAGAAGACGAAGCCGGTCACTTCACTATATTTCTAACATTTGTTCTAGATAAGCATACCCACACCAGCAGGAACAACCCCATGCTGGCAGCTATCACTAATGGCAGAACCAAAAGGGTGAAGGGACGTGCTGGGCAGACATTTGACATCAGCTCAGCTGTTGATGCGCTATGGCTTTGTTCATAGGTATAACGCCAATGCAAAAAAAAAAGCCTTCGCCCCTTCAGGCTTGGCATTATATAAACAGAGCTTCCCTTCTCCCTCAGGCGTGCTAGGAAGCCTGCACAGCACTGTGCTGGGTGGATAATATACTGGCAGCCGTGCCTCCTTCGCCCCTTAACCAGTTCCACAGTAACTGCAACCCCAGGATTTGGACCTCAAAGTGACCATCTCCCTCTGGCTGAACGTGCTTGGACCTCCTTCCCTCAGACCAGACCTGGGGTTACTGTCTCTACGAGTACCTCAACTGGTTCCAGTTAAGTTCAGGTTTTCTTCCACTGAGACTAATGACAGAGTAGTCAGTGACCAAAACAAACCCCTCAGAGTGCTCCGCTATTTCTTCACAGGGGAGAAAAACTGGAACAAAAAGGTCTGAAAATAGATTCACATGCTTCCCTATTTTCCCTTGAAGTTCACCATTCCTTGAATCCTCTTCTAATCCCCTTGCCTGTTCCAGGCCCTTTCCCTAGACAAGTATTGGCAATTAACGCTCCCTCTCCCCCCACCAAACAGATTTGTAATTGTTTACTGATCCTCTGTGCTCTAGATGCCAGCTAGACAGAAGTGTTGTATCTTTTTACATTGGCTTCTAGATTCTACATTAACTGTTACTCTGGTGCTATCATCATGCACTTTCTCCAAGAAATTCCAGAGCCAAAACCATATAAAAAAATAAAAAAGCAAGTGATTATATAATAAAACTTTTTTTTTTTTTTTTTTTTTGTGTGTGTAGAAGTGACCCAAAAAGGAAATTAAACTACAGACTTCCAAAGTAGTTTTTATGCTACACTCTTACTGGCATAAATAGAACCAGCAGTTCTTGGCACTGTGCTTGATAACATACAAATGTATTAGAAACGATTTCCCTGCCCTGAAGACTTCATATATTTTTTAGCTGCCCGAGAAACCTCTAAATCAGTGGTTTAATTCACTGGCTAGTGTTTCACAGAGTTCCTATGAGCTATAGGAGTTAAGTTAATTTTCTTCAGGGCATGAGTTTTAGGTTACATTTTTTGTTTGAGAGAAATACATTCCAAATGTCATCCATGTGCTTTCCTCTGCCTTGCAATCCCTTGCAGGCATCATCCTGCACATCTTTTACTAGGGAGTTAAGATGGGCATCTTCATTCTTTCCTACCGGGCTTTTCCTCCAAAAGATTAATTTCCAGTCTTCCTTGTTTGCTTTCTGCTGGGCTTGTATTCCCAGGCTACTTCTCTAGGAAATTGCATGCTTCAGACTATCTTTAAAATCTCAGAAGCCTGCTTTGAAAGGGCCAGCTTGCCCTGAAACAGGATCCAAAGATAAACTGGGTAGTCATCAGCTTCATATACAAGCACCCAAAGGAGAAGGTCAGATTTTTATTCTTAAAAATCAATTGAAAGCATCTACTAGCTATGGATGTTTATTAATATTTTTAGGGTACTTTTGTGAAGTTTTTTGATTTGATTCATTTCACTTTAAATCTCTAACATGGTCTCTTATTCGTACTGTTGATTTATGCAGTAACAGATGTTAATAAATTGACTGTAATCACATGCAACTAATGTTGCCATTGCTATCCTTTTTATTCTATCTTTTGCTCATCCTTTCACTAAGGCATAAATTCAACAAATAGTTGAAGGTTCTGAACCTTGTTTCTTCAATTTTCCCCTGACCGGTATACTGGTACCAGTGTCAGAGTTCACCATTAGTATGCTCAGGCCAAAAGAAAGGTACCAAAATGCCAGTGTCTCTGAAGTCTTCAGAAACCCACTGAAACCTAAGAAAGACTATCTCAGCCCTTGTGAGACCTACTGAAATGTGAAATAAAAAAGCATAGAGCACTTTTATGAAGCGCTGAAGCAGACCCCCTTGGAAATCCAGGGACTACTTTTCCCTTAGTGAATTCCAAATAGATCTGAAACATTGAGGGATGATCTGTACTCTTCATGGGCATTGTTGCTTTTTATTTGTTCAAACTTCAGTCTGCTGAAGCTGTACTAATTTATTCCAGTATTGTGATTAATTATCACCACACCAAAACAAAAATATACACTCAATGTGTGCTATAAATAATTACAATCAATTGTGTGCTATAAATAATCACAATTAATTTTGTAGAAAACAATCTGATTTTTGGTTCAGAGTAACCATAATAGGGCAACCCTGATTCGATGCATTCTTGTGCTTTTCAAGTTCTTAAACTCATCTCTAGTTCTGGGCCTGCTTTCCATGTGTAAACATCTCTCGAAGGGTACCAACCTAATCAGCCTCCTGTGTCTCATTTGCACTTGAGTCTGACTCAGAAGCACAGTCACTGAGAGCCCAGGAAAGATACAGTCAACCTGATTTTGGTTTGGGGCTTCTATACTAAACTTGAAATTTGCCTGAAGCAGCTCCTGATTGAAACTGCAAATAATATTCTGCTCAGTCCTAGTTTGGTGTTTATTCAATGTGGAACAAATACAAATTCTTCAGCTGTGAAGGTCTAGAGCTCTCCACTGGGCATGTAAAAACTGAAGCACTCTGAACCTGGCCATATTTGAGCAATTCTAGTAGTACTATGAAAGGCACCTTCCCCTCTGCCCTGCTACATTAGCTGAAGGGCAGAAGACACTTTCTGGAAGATATTGCCTAAATATTAGTGGAAGGGAGGGTTTCCTCTAAATTTCTGAATTCTTTTGGCAGAAAGGGAAAGGGAAGAGTGAAGAAGATGGATAATTTTAACTTAAAAAATTTCAGTTTGCCAGAAATGGATTGAAAGCAGGACATTAGAATAGAAAATGCTAGCCGCCATTCACAGACAACGCTTGCCAGCCTGAAGGCAAAACGACTGTAAACCTGGATGATACAAACCAGCAGTTCTAAGCAACCATATACTGAATATTTTAAAACATTAAATACGTTAAAAAATAGAAATCTATACAACAGAAGCCTACATCCAAAGTCTAAGGAATAGCAGTGAGGCTAAGGGCAGCTGAAGAGTCTCTACAGCATTTAGTAGCAAGTGCATAGTTATAAGTGTGGAAGTGTTTAAAAACTGTGCTTTATTTTCTGTGACTTTAAAAAAAAAATGTTCTTTCAGCTGTATATTGACTTAAAGCATGAAAGTTCTAAGCCAAAAAACTGGAATTGCACTTCCTTCATCCAAGTCATCAGCTTCACACTGAGTCATAACAACACAGCTATCCCCTACCTTTCAAGCTGTAGACTTAGTGTTTAAACGGTGACTTGTTTTTCCAGATACGCAGTGTAAAATCCCTAAAGACCTAGAAAAGGAAGGCAATAAAAGGCAGTTAGAAAAGCACGTGTTTTAGTAAGTTTGACTGGACGTCTGTTAATTTTGTACGATTCCTGTTTTGAGATCTAGCTGAACACATCAGTGAGAAGCTAATTGAAACGATGCTGGACTTGAGGCCTTCTGAATTTTCAACACTATTGTGCCAATAAGGTGAACTTGGCAACATTAAATCATTAACTCACATGCCAAATGTTCTGTTCATAGCTACCTTCAAGTCCTTGGGCTGAACTCACCATTTCTTCAAAATCGGTCTTTTTGTGAAGACACTTATTTATTCATTTTCTTTCTTACAGCACAGATAGTTCTGAGGCTACTAGAGCACAATTAATTTGCATATTAAAATATCCCATATCTACTTGGTCAATTAACACAAAAAATCCATGTATTTCTTTTTGTAAATTTACATTTCAAAGTAGGTGAGACATGCTACACCAAAATTAATAGCAGCTATAATAGGTTAGAAAAAAAGTAACATTCTTCTCAGTGCAAAAAAAATACTTTTAAAAGTTCATATTGCTTAATATCTTTCCTCATTTAACTTTGAAAAATTCCCTAACTTATTACTTTACACTAAGGGGAAAAATACCTACATTATCACTAGAAATAATGATTAAGGTTGCCTCCATTGCAAATTCTGATCATGAAATCTTTTTAGTTACAAGATAAATAAATTGGCTTATAATCTTTCTATAACATATCAGAGCATCTCTTTCAACCAATTCATAGTCTAAACTAATAAATCTTGCAGAATGCAGAGAAATCAGACTCCAAAAAAAGAAGCTATGGTATGTCCATTTTTCCTCAAGTACCTTCAAAACCAAAACTCTTTATTTTGGGACACATTCGGCAGGAAAGCTGGAACTACGGGCATACAAAAGACCAAAGAAGAAAACTCAAAAGTGATAAAAATATTTATAATTCTGATGGAAAACATTGTACAAACCTGGTGTTTCTCTTTGATTTTTTTTTAAACTGAGGGTATATTTCAAGTAATCTATAAGCAATTTTAAACAACAATCTGGACTTTTAATATTGCTAGAAACATAAAGGATTATTAAAACGATAACTATAACATCTAATACTTCAAAATATTCTATGTGTTTTTTAAATCAGCATTTTTCTTATTATATTCACCAGATGTTACTCCCACTAAATAAGAAGCTATCTATAACCATTAACTAAAGTCAAATGAATTTAAGGACAATTAATCAGAAATAGCATCACTTCCGATATAGTTATAGTACTTCTTATATAGCTATAGTGCTAATGTTTAATTATAAGCAAAAGGAAGACATACACACCAACACACATGCACACAAATGCCAGAGTCCTTAAGAAATCATCACACCATGATCTCCACTTACATATGTTTCCTTGTGGAGTGCTTACAGTACATTTGATGGAGACTGTGGAGTGGAAATATCAGCAAAGATTAACCATTGTAAATCTTTCTGCAAGCACTGGAACTGACACAGCTAATTAAACTGGTTCATATAAGAAACAGTCAAGTCCATAAACACAGTAGAAAGACAAGTAATTCAAGTAGTTAATTCGCGTAACAAAAAGCAAGTCCATAAAGTTGTTTCCAATTCAAAGCTGCCCTTAAGAAGTAGGGTCTCCTTAAAAGGGAACATGTAGAGGCAGTAAGGGTCATCAGCTCAGCATTAGACAGTACATGACATGGGCATGAATCAACTATCTGCTTCCAAAGAGAAGCAGACTAAAGGTTCGTGGAAGGGACAGGAGCGGTCCTCTTCTCTCTGCTCAAGTGTCTATCAATTCCTGCGTCTTAGCATTCCTGAATATATCAAAAAGAAATCAAGTTTCAGTGCAAGAAACCCACAGCAAAGGTCCCAAAGTGAGCTATTAATTTCTCACTTTTGTGTTATTACTTTTTAGAATTCAAAATATACATGCTTAGTAAGAGATACATGAATTAAAATCTACTGTCTTGAATTTCAAAGCATCAGTTGTTGAAAGAGTCACTTGACAAGAAGGTGGACCTCTTTGGTTTATTTGTTCAATTGAATAAAATGGTATATATCCTGCACGTTTTACCGAAGTATTCACACTACAAAAACTTATTCTTCCATCTTGTCCCAAAGTAAAGTGAAAAGAAATTTCATTTTCATATTGGTTTCAGTACTGGAACTAGCAAGACTCCTGGCATTGCTCCTTATTACAGGTTTTGCCTTTCATCAAAGACAGCTTTTTTAATATTATTGAAATGACCCACTGGATCTGAGCAAGCGAAAGTTCAAAGCATTTTCAGGAGAGTCTGAGGGTACTTACTGAGAAAAGAGTGGGAAGGAATACAGACCAAGGAAACAAATGGCCCAGCTAGATGACCTGCAGAGTATTTACTGAAGGCAAAAACATCAGCTAGACTCAAACAGAATACAAAAATGTAAGGTTTGGGTAGAACTGGATTTTGTTAGGATGTTCTCATGTTGAGTTTGGAGAACAGGAACAGGAAGACAGGTGGAGATGTAGGCTGTTCTGCCACACACACAACTTTCATCTTGATTCTGGTTTACATACCATACTTACAACACAATAGAAACTCTTTGCATTCAGCCCCATTTTCACACACACAAAAAAAGTGGCTTCCCAAAACCCAGCTGCTTTAGTTTTCCACAGCTCTTCCCTGTCAACAGCTAAGCCAGTTGTGAATGCTGTCCAAAACTTTCACAAGGCAAAGGAAGGAGGAAGAAGGAAAAATGACACCCCTGTGCTCCGAGTGGAGAGTTTCACTGCTGTCTTGGGCATCGTGCTTCATGAGCTCCAACTTGGGTTGCGTAAGTGATCCCTGCAGCCAGCCATCCTGCCCTTCCCTATCAGCCTGGGAGGAACAGATGGAGCAAAACTAGGTTTTCTGCAGTGGTTTGAGTGACAACATACTGCATTTCCAGTTTTTAAAATATATACAAATGTCAAAGAGGGATCTAATGAAATGTGCTTGTTCATAAATGCATGCTGAAGTGAACAAGAGAAAAAAATGTTGCCAGTGGCAAAGGAAATAACAAATAACATTTAAATACAGAAAGTCTCAGTGTACTGTGAAATACTATATATAATAAAAAATACAGAAAAACATTAACACTCCAATTGCTTACAAGCCCATCTCACTGCAGATATGGGGTTTTTTTCCCCCAAGTATTTATATATTATTTTCAAATGTCTTAGCTGCAACTTTGGAAAGCATAATCCAAAAGATTCAATATAGCTACTGATGCAGAAGAACTGCAAAAAGCTACAAAAATTCTAGTCAGGCATAGAGCACAAATCTTTATTTATTACTACGTATAAATGAAAAATTATTTTGAGAGATAAAAGATGGATACTGTGTTTCCATAGTTAGTTTGGGCCCAATAGCTCAAATAACTTGCTGAGGGAATACACCTACTGGCAAAATGAAAAAATACAGATTAATAGAAACTTGTTTCATCATTAACAAGTATTTTAATTAGACAAAGTGGCTACCAAATTGATTCAACTGATTTTCCAAAATTAGAAATCAATTTCAGTAAACTTACAACTTGTAGATCATCTTTGTACAGCATGCTCTAAGCCATTTGAAGATATTGTTGTGAAACTTGTAAGTTGTCTGTATCTAAAGTTCAGACATAGAGAGGTCCTTTATATTGCCAATGTCTTGGTATGTTTGAAGTAAGCCATATTTGTTTTCAGACGAAAATGTTTTCAAAATATTTTGCTTAAGGTAATATAACAAACAGAGAACATGATATGCACCTCAAAGACATTGCCCTGGGGCTATTTTATTCTACAGTCATCTAATATAGGGACTTCCAAACTCCAAAGCACCTGGAACTGGCTGCCACCACAGAAAACATATTGAGCAGATGGCCTGCAACCTGTTTCAGCCTGCAATCTCCATGGCCCTAAAACATTAATTTCAGTAAAATATGTAGTGAAACCTCATAAAAATGTGTGGTATTTGTAAAGTAGAATCTCATTTTAAAACCTTCCTGAATCAACATAAATTTAATTTGCATTTCATTGTGCTACTTACTATGTGCCAGGCACATAACCCAAACCTATATCAGAACACCATATGCACCTCCTGCCAAAGAAAAAACCACCACTTATTAAATAAAAATAAGTCTAAAAAAAGAATGGGGCTACTTCTTTATGAGCAATATACTGTCTGATCACAAATGAACACCCAGTCTACAGAACCAGACCAGACCTAATCTGAAGTAAAAACCCCAAAATTGTCCCCAGGTGTGGACATCAGGTCCTCAGCATCAAATTTTTAGTGTCCAGTTTTTCAGATTTGCTTCTATTGCAGTCTATTATTTGCTAATGTAAACAAGCAAACCGATGCATTACATTCTAATTATGCTTAACTCTGAAGAGCTACATTTAGAGTTTTAAGAGCTTGATAAGCTTTCAGAGTCATGCAGCTGTTCTCATAAAGATGTAATGAAAGTGCCAAATCTTTAGGTTGGTTTCAGACATACAAAGCAAACATAAGAGGTTTAAACAAATGGACCTTTACTACTGTTTACTCAGGGGTAATTTGACCTGAGCTGCTAGCAGTATCCAGTGGTACTTCTTGGTGTGGGCAGCCACCACGTTTCTGGGACAGTCCACTGCAACACCAGCCACATGAATACAAACAAAAAACCTGGGACCATCAGTTGTGCAAGTCAAACTGTACAGATGTGAGATTTTTGAAAGTAATATTCCTAGCTTTTCACAAACACATTTTTTAAAGTGTTTCTTTTCTGCTAGCCAGCTTTACAGCTTGAACTTTATGTAAGTCATTTGTAAAGACATTTGTATACCAAACATCTGTAACAAACCTAGGATTTCATCCAGGCAGAGAACCACTAAATGCGTTGACAGGTACCCTGGCCTCCCCGCTGGGCAGCTGACTGACCTGCAAACAGTTCCGGCTGCCAAACCGTGTCCTTTAAACAAGTTACACAGTAAAGTAGACTCATTCTACTGCTGCACTTCCCAAATATTTATTCATTCTCCTAAATCCTCATTCTGCATCCAATTGCTCTTTGGCAAGCTGCAGGGCTAAACACGTCAGGCCTCAGCTGCCTCTGGAGGCCCGCACGAGCTGCAGCCACTTTATTTTTCTCTTGTCCTAATAAACTCCCTTCTGAATTTTGGGCTGAGTTGTCCCCATCCATGCCCTTTGTAAATGCTTCCCCAGCACGGATTTAAGCTCTCCTCTGCAGCAACAAGTGAAGACGCAAGCTGTGCAAATTCCCTCTGCCATGGTACCTTCTCTTCTGGAAAGATACTGGGCGACTCAGGGCTCAGCAGATGTTGCTCTGGAGAAGCACCAATGACCAAAGAGGCAGTTCTGAAGTAATGCCATGAGGCACCTGGCTGTCCACAAAACAGGATGAACAGGAACAACAGAGAGACTTGGTGGGAGACCAGGGAGCAAGTCATGCTACGATTCATTTAGAAGAAACTAAATACATGCCAAAAGAACAAGACTTCTGATCCTACAGTGAGGTTAACCAACTGTATTGATTTTTATCTCAGTCTCAGCAGCTTTAGCTCCCCTCACATTTATGATGGTTGGCAGTACATGTATATTTTCTATTACATTAGACTTGTCAGACAGTTCTCCAAAGATATCAAACTTCTATGGTACACCAGCAATGTAAAATTTGCTTTCATATGATGAGGTCTGTGGGTGGGCCTAGCTCCTCTAGGAGCTACAGTATGTTATGTTATGACAGAAGTCAAACACACACAGGCTCAGAAAACAGACCCTTGAACACTCGTTCTGTAAAACACTTTTCCTTAGTATGAAAGAGTAACTTTGCTCTGTCCTTTTTTTTTAAGAACAGATTACAATACGGATTACTTTAAACGGTGTAAATTATTCCATAGCAGCAAATCTCAGTTACAAAATGTAAAGACTACATAGTCAAATGGTGGAGAAACTTCAGGTTGTATATTTGAGTCTTCTATTAAATGTTGGCTTCATTCTATGATAAACTGTAGGGAGGAAACCAATGCTCGGTTTTAAAAAACAAAACCCTTACCTGAGCCCCTGGTAAGCTTTACATTATCTGCTGATGCCTTCTTCCAGTTATCTTTCTAATTCCTAGTGATATCTCAAATTCTGACTTTCCAATATGCAACTAACTTAGTCTACGAGCATGCTCAGCAGACTTTTTAGCTGAGCAGCCTAAATGCTAATTTTTAAACTGCAGTTTCCATGCTTAATAGTTTACAACGCACTAAAATCAAACCCAGCCTCTTTGTGAACTGTTACAGAATTCCCCACCAAAACTGGTTCCTCTCTCCCCAGCTGTTTTAGCTGCAGAAATTTTCAAAGAGTGCATCAAAAAAAAAGCTGCTAAAGTATTTTATTTTTCTCCCTTGTCTCAGAATCAGAGATGCTATCATTATCATCTACTTCTCTCCCCAATATCAAAACAACTAAAAAAAACCAAACCAAAAAAAGAAACCCAAACCACCCAGCACTTTCTAAAGCTCTTCAACTTCCGAGCTTCACAGAAGTTACAACGCCAAAAAAAAATGTATCTAGAGGAAAACTGGAAAAGTTGTTAAACTTCATTACATGTATCACCTCTACTCCATTCACAGTAACTGTGTATCATGTAGGAAGTGTGTTAAAGGTTCATTATCTTCATACCATAAGCCTATGCCAAAAATTTTAAAGCTACCCCTAACAAAGAGGGGAAAAGGAGTAGCTTTGCTTACTTTGTCACTTACACTGACCTATTTAAAAGGAGCTTTCACAGTAATTTAAAAGTAATTAATCACTTAAGGACAAGCCAGTCTTTCTATTTACCCAAGCCGGACAAGGATTGCTTTTCTAATTTTATAAGGACACATTACCTGGTTGGTGAAAAATGTAAATGGAAAGATTTAACAAGAGGAAGAGTCTGTCTGCTGGTTTTGCTCTTCCTAAAATACCTTCTGCTGGTCACTATGTTCCACCTCTGAGAGGGGTCCAGCCTCCTGGAGGGACCCGCAGGAGGAAGGACGTGGGGGGCTTGGCCCCCTGCATGGCAGGGGGGAGGGGGAGACCCTGTCCCATTCCTGCTCCCTGAGGTGTGGCCACGCAGAGCCGGCATGTGCCGTGACCGTCCTGGCCACCACTAAGGCTACTGAAGATACTTATGATCTGGTCCACAGTGCTGCAGGCCTGATGCTAATCACAAAGCTGAGGGGTGCCTTGCCACCCCGCAAAGCCTGGCACCCTCAGAGGCGTGCAGCAGCTTGGTCTGGACCTGGCCTCAGGGGTCTCCTCCAGACCCAGCACGGGATGTGCTTTAGCCCCAAAAGAGCACTGTCACCTCTCCACTGGCCCCTTCGGTCACCACCTGAAGGATACAGTGAATGATTTGAACTCCTGATGATGGGATCCATGCCACACTGCTCCAGGGTACTGCATGATGTCCCAGGAGCCTCACATCCCTGCATATTTGTCTGTACTGTCTGCTTCCCCTCAACAAGCAGCTCTCGCTCTCCATACTGATATTCTTATTCACGGTACAAGGTAGTAGCCCTGGCGATGTTTGAACCCTCCTACTGCCAGACAGTACATAACCATACACAACACCTTGTCCACTCCAGCAGCAGGAGACATTAAAGTTTATCACGGATCCCAGGTGACCAAAACCAGGGAGTCACTGCCATCTCCACTCATGTCACATCAACCACACTGCTCCCTGTCACAAAGCAGGCAGCTCATTCTGCCACCACTGGCAGCTCGCTGCACTGCCTCGGCCTTTGGTAGAACCCAGCATGGCTGTGATTGACTGCAGAGCTACAATCTGTATAACTTAGACCAGACAACTGCTTTAGCAAAAGATTTCGAGAGAAAATTATAACTAAAAATAAATAAAAAAGAGGCTTCCTTCATTGCAAGGAAGATGGACAACGGCTTAAGAAATTGTTAAGAATACCTACTAACTTCAAGCTGGTTCAGCTTTTCATGGGATTCATTTTTATTTTCAC
>JAOXNO010000001.1:105926267-105976755 GCA_028565335.1 Limnodromus scolopaceus | reverse complement strand
CAACCTGCTCTAGTGGGAGGTGTCCCTGCCCATGGCAAGGGGGTTGGAACTCGATGATCTTTAAGGTCCCTTCCAACTCTAACCATTCTGTGATTCTGTAGGCGCAGCAAAGTCAAGCTGCCTTAGGAAGCATAAGGAAACAAGCTATTCGAAGGCACTTCCACTAGCCTGCCCATAATAACCTAGCCTTTTTCGGTCAGCAGTGAAGGAAATTAACGTGCCTCCCTCTCTGCAGCTTCACTCTTTTGCTTGCCCTGGATCTAGTGAAAATGCCAGTGGAGTATATGGTGAACCAGATCAATCCGGGTTAAAAACAATCTTCTTTTTCGGCATTATTTTTAAGCAGGGTCAATTCTGATCCGTTTCTCCGAGTAACGTTCCAAGGATGTATACCATTACAGGGGCAGCAGAGAAGTGGGAGAAGCAGCAATGAAAGACCACTGGGGTACTTTCAATCAGCTGTCCCACAAAGGACTTTTCTTGAAAAGATGTCTTTAGCTGGTGCTGCTTTCTGGAAATAATGAAAACTACCAACAGTGATGGGGCATGTACTTCAGGGTAAGGCCTTCTCTTTAATTTATATTTTCCTTTATCATTTAACACCATGAAGCATGCACTGTTCAAAACAGGATGCTTAAAGAGTCTGCACATCTTCAACAGGACATTTATGTTGCAGGGGACATTTTTTGGATTAAGGCAATACATAGAGAGTTGGTGATATAAATGGAAAACTTTTACTCAAAATGGCTTAAAAGAGGGAGAAGAAGATGCTTTTTATAGTACTTGAAGCTGTATTTCTTACCTGCTTATACCATATTGCTAAATAAGCTGTGATTACATAATTAACACTAAAATATAATCTTTGGCCTTTAAAAATAACATTGGTATTGGAAGACTCACCTAGTTATTGTTTGAATCACTGGACATTTCTCTAAAGGAGAGGTGGGTATTTCGGTAACTGGAAATAGCACTACTTTGGTCATGTAGTACAAGTGTCATTTCCAGTAGATACTGAAAATCTTAAACCATTATGGGGGCCATATACGTACATACAGTACAAATCATTGTGAATACTATTTGAAATGATGGATGATTTGAATGTAAGTCCTCATCCAATCCTTGCCAAAGTCAGTAGGATCTTTGACAGAATCCTGGATAAAGCCCTGGATAACAAAAAAAATATAGAAGTAGGTGGTCTGGTAGAGGAGACATAGAGGAAAGTCCACTGTCATTTCTCTTGTCATTCACTCCACTGATTTCCTATTTTCTGTTGTCTCATGTTTCATGCTGCAAATGGCTTGCATCTTTCCCATACCCAAGACAAAAGGCTTTCCAAAGGGTGTTCCAAGAATTTTTAAAAAGTTACTGGAATTCTGTTGGAATTGAAAAAAGAAACTTAACTGTGCTCAAAAAACAAACTATCACAACAGATGTAACATCCATCCTCACCTCTACCTTCACTGTCAGACAGAGCAAAGCGGATATAAGAGGATGTTAGTGGAGAAGAGAGGTTCCCTCCCTCCCACATCCCCCCTCTCTGAAATGCTGTGACCATAATTATGAAGGAACAGAATTTTTTCTTCGGTGAATTTATTACTTCAGGTATGAAACTGAATGCCAGCAGTGGAAATGCTTCTGAACAAATCAGAAGGAAGGCAGCACTTTTGTCTTTGTTTTTCCTACTTTTTTCCTCAGAATTTTGTCTCTTGCTTCTCTGAAGTCAGATGACTGCACATCAGTTGACAAGGCCCAGGCTTATATCAGTGACTGACAGACCGTTTTAGACAGAGTGGGTTTCTTCTCTCATGCCATGTTTCTTCTACTTTTAGATCTCTATTGTTTTGCTCCTTAAGGTCCTGCCTCCCTTACCACTGCTCCTATCCTTATATCCGATTACTTCCGCTTGTTCTCTGTCCCCACTTGTTTTTACCTACATAGTAGAATCACTGAAATCATGAGATAAATGTTTCTCCTTTTATCTGTTCTTCTTTCACCTTCATCATCACCTTTTGGAATAGTCTTGTGCTGATGGTTTGAATATGTTGCAGGAGAGTAAAAATTAACTGAAAGTCAACTTGGGTATTCCAAAGATCAGGCCTCTGCTCTCTTTCTTTGTGTTTCATGGACAAGCATGTGTACATCTTCTGTTTCTTGCTCTTTCAACTATTTACTGAGCTCCAAAACTCCAATGCTGGCAATTGTCACTTGGGTGGTTTGGTTTTGTTTTGTTTTGTTTTGCTTTAACTATCTATAAAGCTTGGAGATCAAAGAAGTTTAAGGCCCAAGTAATTACAGTCACAAAAGAACTTTAAAATATGATCGCGAGTTGTAACTGAGAAGATGAAATAATTTTTTCTTTGTCTTTCTAAAAATTCTTTAAAAAATAAACTCTTTTGAAATTGCTAGTATATAACATAGGTGGGGATTTTTTTCTTTTTAATTTATCTTGCCAACACTGTGATTCAGTGACACCATGAGTGCTACAATTCTCCTGCTCCTGTCAATTTTCCTTCATCTCTTGGTACAGACATCACCTTGTCATGACAGCACAAACTAGTTCCTCTCTTTGACAGAAAAATCAACTGTTACTTTTGACTTTCTATCCTTTCTCACATGACAGTAAAGATGTCCATAGGTACCATGGAGATCTGTTTCTGTAATGTACAGATGTCAATGAAATAAAGGTGTCTAGTAAATAAAGTTTTTCCTTCTTCCACACAGAACAGAACAAGCCTAAAAGTGAACTGCCAAAGTCAATTTTCTATGTAATTCACAAAACAAATCTAGCTTCTCCTTGACTAAACATTAAAGATGTTAAACACAAACCTTTCAAAGAAATGAAAGCTATAAGACACTTGTGTTTTAACCTCTTCAAAACTATTTTTTCTCTAGATGGTGTCAGAGAGAATGCAAAAAGCCAATATAATTACTTTAGTCTGAGCTCATGATTCCTTAAGTGTCTCTAAGAGAAAATAGTATTATTTGGAGATAAACTATTGATGTTCAAACTTCCAGTCACATTATGTTGTGTCAGTCCTCAGATGGTCAGTAAGAACATCACATTTAATTATCATTCACATTATTATTGTAGGGGTTTCTATGAATCACAGCATACAGTTACTGGGAGCAGATATTCTCCTTTTAATGTCCCATATAGGCATAAAATCCTCAGTAAATTCTTCTCCTCCTCATTAAGCCCTTTCCCCTTCATCAGGCTGGTCATCGGAGCACGAAGAAATGTTTCATAATCCTCTAATCTGATGTCACAACA
The DNA here is from genome assembly GCA_028565335.1 of Limnodromus scolopaceus. NCBI lineage: Eukaryota > Metazoa > Chordata > Aves > Charadriiformes > Scolopacidae > Limnodromus > Limnodromus scolopaceus. Next base: position 105,973,484 of record JAOXNO010000001.1, on the reverse strand, counting down.
CCACTGGTGCCTTATTTTGCCAGTGAAAACCTTAAAGCACAGGAAGGGTTGGTCCTCTGCTTGTGTGCCTGTGGAGGAGGTGGTTGCATGTGAGCGCCCACCATCCCCTGTTCTCTAAGTGCCTTGTGACCACCAGGAGGTGGCTGCCTCCCCAGCAGCCCAGGCCACCAAAGCTGGGAGAAGACCACCTCCTCAAAGTTTCTTTTCCTTTCAGTTTTTAAGGTTGTAAAGTGCATTTCAGCAGGTATTCCTTCATCACAGCAGAGCCAAGAAGAAAATCATAAATTTATGTTCTATAAAAGGACACATTTCTTTCCCTCAAAGTGAACCCTGAAACTCTTAAAGGAAAAGCACTGCACTTAACTTCACTAAGGACACAGCCAAGAATTTTCTTGTAGCAAGTCTAAGGTTTAGCCCAATCAAAATAGACAGGAATTAAATTCACAATAAGACAACAAGGAGCATGAAGTCCATTTTGATCATCTTACATTGTAGTATCGCCTTCAAATCCATATTTGTTAGCATTTCTTCGAAACAATCTCCCCTCCCCTCTTTTTTAAAAGCTATTTTCAAAAATGATGGGCAAACTCAGTGTCTCCAACTGGCAAATAAGAAGGGACACAATAGTTGAACAACATGAACTTCTGCACTTGGAAGGCACTGCAACATCAGATCAACTCAGATCTGAAGCATCATCTTATTTTTTTAAAACAGGCATCCTGCTAATTGTTAGTAAGTTTCAGATGAGCACACAAACTTGGAAAGACAGGTCAAGAAACAAGTAGTCACACCCCCTCTATGTAGAGCGCATCCGACCAACTTCTTATATTGCATATTAGAATTATTCTATCAAATGAGCATTTTCCCTTTAGCTCCAAATAACTACTACTTAATTTTGCGACTTTTCTTGCACCTTCTGACTTTGGTTATTTATTTTTTGAAAAGAAAACTATTTATTTAAATAAAGATACAATGAGGATCGTTTTGTACAGAATCACACTTCTGCTGGAGGAAAAACAGACTCATTTTTCCTCTAAATCACAGACATCTTAAAACATCACATACAGAGTAACTTTGACATGCCTTGATGATTTATTGCTCTAATTTTCATCCACTCAGCAGTTTTTGCAAACGTATTTCTAATGTTACTGTCAACATGCAATGTTTAATTCTATTGCTGTGCTAATAAAGCAGCTTTTTCAAACTAAGTCAGTAAGTGAAATAACATTATAGCTCAGATCATATTTATTACCATTACACTAGATAACTAGTGTATCTAACACGATCTGTTCAAGAACTTATCCAGAAGTATTGTGTTTCCCTCCTTAAGCGAAACAAAAGTTACTAAAGTCTAATCTTCTGTATAAATTTGCAACTTACCTAAAATTTAGATAGCTCCCTGGTATTTTTGGAAAAATACATCCAAGTATAAATCCTTTTTCTCTTAGCAGAAATCAGAATCATTGAATGTTGTTTTAAGAAAAATTTATGTGTATCACAACAAAGGAATGTAAAAGAGCTGCAGGAAAGCTTGAATAAATAAAATAAATATGGATGGAATAAAACTGGCTTCCCCCCAAAACCCAAGTTTGTCAAGAGAACAAAGCACACACAAACAGCATGTAAAACCTGAATTCAAAATACGTTTATAAAAAAGGGATGAGGACACATGTTTTTTCTATTTCAGCTTGAAAAATAAAGGGACACAGCAATGAGTCTTGCTGGCAGGCAGATAACTCATAGGCCCTGACCCTTCGACTCACCAGGAATTCAAACACAAAGCTCTTTTCATAGTGACCGTGCCATACATTCTCAAGATAAGGCAGCGAAATAAGAAGCAATGGAGAGGTGCCACAAAGCTCAAACTGCAGAAAACTGTGCACAGAAATTATGTTCACTTATTCACCTATATGCAGCTGCACACCGAGTGCTAACTGCAGAAGTATTTCTTTGCAAATCGGAAGCCATGCAACGTGCTTTTAGAAATGGGACCTGTCTCCTGAAGCAAGTAAAAGCAAAAGAGAGAGAGCAAGCAGCAAGGAAAGGACTATCCCTGTACATTGCTGTATCGTTCAGAATTGCAGTGCACATCCGGACAAATAATCTGTAACACAATGAGCTTCGCAAAAGGATTGCTGTGGTAAAACGGAAGGCTTTTTAGAAACAACAGAAATAGCTACATTTCAAACAAGATTTCAAATCTGGACTCACCATGAAAAAGCAACAGTTGCCTGAAGTTAGTGTGTTATTTTCTGCCCTGTTCCATTGCACTTTTTGCCTAGTTGTCCAATACTTGGTAGCTCAGAGCTGCCACACAGAGGCCCCTTCCGTGATCTGGCTTATTTGCCTGTCAGTTTGAGTCTCAGCTTCTGTATGATGCAGCTGTGCACTTTGCTGAAGGTCTAATATCATTTCCATAAGCTTTCTCCCTGCCCGGAGCAAGCAGTTTGTTCTCCCTGCTCAATAAATACTCAGATCACTTTTCTGGTACTCACAGGGATAAAGCTTTAAGTTGTTAAGGAGTTCTTACTAAGTAGTGGGTGGAGAACATAAGCTCAGTACAAGGAAACTCTGCGCATAATCAGAAACTGAGAAACTTCCTCCCTTTCCCTCAACCCCTCCTCTCGCCAGGCGAAGCTGCCAGTGCCTCCTTTACAGAAATTTAGGAATGTAAAGGGAGGACTCAAAGGGGCCCAGTCAGACAAGCCTTTCTCAATCAATTAGCTTGCAGCCATTACTTGTGACCCTAGGTCACACAACATAAGTGTGTGGGGTGTGCCTTTAGGGGTACACCAAAGCCACTTATTAAAACTTACATAACCAAAAGTGTTCAAAATCAAATAAACTCTGAAAGCTGGAAAATATTTTCCATGTACCACAGTTTTGCAGGAAGAAAAGCCTAGAGTAATGAAATGTTACTTTGCTTGTCCAATAACAAATTATTTGATGCAGGAAACTAACATTTTTGTACTTAAAAAAAAAAGAGATTGAAATGTGAGATACAAAAGCAGACTTTAAAGTGATATTTGCTTTACAATTATGCAAAAACTAAATAATACCGGCATGAGTGATATATGACGAAGCACATGATCATGTTTCCTAAAATAAGACTATTGTCTGTAACTGCAAAGGAATAGATGTTTATGGGATTAATTAATTCATGAAGTTCAATCCACATATTTCAGTCCTCTGCAAGAAATGAGTTCTGAGCATTCGGATTCCATTCTCCATTTTAATACTCCAACATAAAAAAAATGAAACAATTTACTTTTAAAAAAGGTCTGGGATATTTAAATACCACAGTAAGTTATCCTGCATTGAACACACAGGGAGAAGAGGGTGTAACTTACCACGATTCCCACACAACAAGTATACACCCCTTGGTGTGAAGGAAAACTTCAAAAAGACCCTCAGCTTCATATCCTGCCAACCCAATGACATGGAGATGATGCCTTGGAAAAACCCATGAGGGAGTCCTGATTTCAAAAGCAGTTCTATGACAACCCCTTTCTGGGCCAGACAAGATCAATGCACTGCAGGGGCGATGCACTTTAATCTCAAGGTGCATCGCAAAGCATCTTTAAATAGTGCCACAGATCAAGGCTTATACACAGTTGAAAAAAAAAACAGCTCAGCCCAAACTTCACTCTCTACTTAAGGTAACTGAGCAACAGCTACACAAAAGCTCATGGAGGAACAATAATATAGGAAAGTAGCGGTAGTGCATTGAAATACATTGAGGATGCTGTAGACAACCCACAATCTACATGTCTCTTCTCCATTAAAATCCCAATCAAACTCTCTGAACAGGCAGCATGGCTTGTGTTAGTTCAGACATTCATTCCAGAGATCAGATTGCAGGATCAGGGCCACTAAGTGCGTGCCCTGGGGTAAGGATTTTGCTTCTGTCTTGCACCTAAGACAGCGTTTAATAAATTAGGTCACATTTAAATCCTTGGAAAGCCCTGGCAGTAGAAATAATAATCATGGAAACTTTAATTTTGAATGAAAAAAACAGGCTCAGGATTAAGACACTGGACTGGGATTTAGGATATTTGGATTCTGCTCCCATTCATGTCTCAGACTGCCCAAATGATTTGGGAGACATTGTTTCATCTTTTAAATTCTTCCCAAATATCACTTGCCTTACAGATGTAAGGCCTTCGCCTCCCCAGAATCTATCAATAAAAAAATGATAATAATATTCAATATATGGATCCCTTCAATACTGGTTCACAAAAAATGCTCTGCAAAGTGGAATTAAAGCAGTATAGAATATAAAACACTGCCACAGGACTTCCGAGTAACTGAGAACAAGGAAACTTTCTACATCAAATATCCAGAAACATCATTCAAACCCATTATGGGCTTCAACATAAAGACAATCTCCAGGAGAAAAATGCGAATCCACGCACATGAATGATGATATAGACTTAATTTTTTCTCATGTAGTCACCTAAATGTAAGGTACCTGGAAAAGCTTACAGGGTTGGGCCCTTAAATCACGAGGGGTTGGAGTCCCTAATAGTAGAAAAAAAAAAGAAGACAGTGTCTGTCTGGAGACAGGTTGTCTAGAGTGTTGTTCCCAGCAAGTGTTATGAAATGGAGAACTTACTCCATGTTTGGCCAATCTCCGTGAACTTCCAGGGTAAATTAGAGGAATTACCGTTAATTTCACGTTTCCCTTTAACCTTCAATTTCTAAAGCAAGATAGACCCCAAGCACTCCATTTAGATATTCATTATAGATTCCCACATCTTTCTTTTAGAAAGGTTGATATGGAAAATTTACGACACAAATAACAAAGAAATTTAAAGGATGTTTTTAATACAACTTAAAACAATGCTTCCACACTGGAAATAATAATAGAATAATGGCTCCTCCTGGCACTGTTGAGTCCCCTGGCTAAGGGCTCTTCCTTTTCCTGATTGCTGGCTGTGTAAAATTACGCCTCCATTGGCTCCACTCCATCACTGCCACATTTCAGCCAAGCAAAGGCAACATGAGACATTTCAAAATAATCTCTAGCAAAGAAAGATGCAAAGATAGAAGGACATGGTCCTCAAACCAAAGACAGTAGCTAGAAATATATAAAACTCCTTTAGCATTCTCAGGGCACTCTCTTATGAGTGAGACTCTTTTTAATTAATGAAAGTAAGCAACACCTTAGTGCTTCCATTTTTACATTCTAATAAGGATCAGCCCAGAACAGACTGTATTTCAAGGAAGGATAACGTAAGTTTTCACATATTTTTCCACATTATGCCGTCTCTCCTCAAAAGTCACAAATTTTGGAGAGACCTACCTTTACTAGCTACTTTTTTTTTCCCCCTTATATCTGTCACATATTCTTGTATACTAACAAGTAAATGTTCACCTAGGGTGCATACATCTTCCTCCTTGCACTGAGATATTTTCACCCTTACTAACTCAGAGGTAGCAAGGAGATGAAATGTGCAAATATTATACAAACTTTTTCTTTGCATATGCAGATCTTCAGGCCTGGAATACACTCAAGTTCAATGCGAGCAATATATGATCATGCTACATTAGGTGATCCTTTGAGAATAAGAGAGATTTCTTGTTATTTGTTTTTGCTTGTTTTATTTATTTGGCTTGTTTTTCTGCATGACACCAGTCAGTATAAAAAGCAACACTGTAACATTAATTCACAGAACCAGATCTCCTCCTCTGTTATGCTTTTAAAAGAAATTATATTCATTTTAGTTAGAAAGATAAAAAAGCTATGTGCAAAACACTTGTGGTAGAATATGCAAAGTTTATGGTGTTGATAGTGGTAATCCGTAAGATATTAATGTCTTAAGTCATGCTCTAAATACTCTACATTAAAAGCAACCACTTCTTTAACAAATCAAAACAAAACTAATTCCAGAAAAAAAAAAAAAAGAAAGAAAAAAGGAAAAGCTTGCAAATACACTACAGTACTTTGAAACAGATCTTCCACTTTTTAAGCCTTTTTCCCCTGCCTTCCCCCACCCCCTTTTCCTTTCAGGAAACAAAACTCAAGAAGAGAAAGAGAGAGAGAGTCAAAAGGTTACAGCCGGCTTGTAAGTGCAAAGAACGTGAGAGGCCCATTCTTCCCCTTAACACCTGACATCCCAGGGTACATTTTCTTCAGTACTGAGTCTGGTAGATTAGACATGCAGCTACTATTGATAATGGAAGCTGTGCATCTCATTCGCCATGCACTGCTACTTAAAGTTCTCCTCCTACCCCTGCCTCTATAAATTGTTCTCCCTCTTGCTCCACAATTACAAACTTAATTAGTGGAAATTTGCATTCTGTCATGAATCGATCCAGTTAAATATCTTGTCTGAGTCCCAGATAATGTATAAGAATTCCTTCCTGGAACTCTAAAGTTTTAAGAAGTTGCAAGAAAATCAGTAAAATCATGCATTTATTCTTAACCACAAATAAAAACCAAGAAAGAACCTGATACAAAACTAATAAATGTTAAAGCCTTGTTAAAAAGAAATAATAAAATAATTAAAAATCCTGATTGACAACATTTGTGACAGTATTATAACATTCATGCTACCATTCCTTGACCACTCAGAATATAAAAGCTTCCAGGATTTCCATAGGTTAGTGAAATAGGTGAACCACATCTAAGGCACATTTGTTACAGCTACAGAACAATGAAAGAGCTAGAGAGAAATACTAAATTACGCAAGTCTTTTCTATGCTTTTCCTAGGATGAAGCCCCCCCCAGTATAGGCAGATGTAGCTGAGATCCGCTTGCTTGGCTCATGTTGTAGGAACAAGGAAACAATTACCTCTAATTAGGTGCATAATCATACACAAAATGGAGGAGGGCTGAGAACAAACTTAATTCTAAACACCAGAAGTCTTCAGGCAAAAGGACACAACAGAAACAAGCTTGATTAAGGTAGAAAAGGTACAGTTCACAAAAAACCAACATCTAACTGGCCTAGCTGAAAAAAGAAGTAGCAGGAGAAAGTGAGATAATATGATTACTTGGACTTTCATGCTATTAATAAATGCGATGATCTAATGTAAAGATAACTTACTTTCAAGAAAAGATCCAAGCTCCAAGATGAAGTTGAGTAAAAACTTTAAAAATTAATTAACAAAACTGTGGAATTGAGAATATGGCAGAAAACGCGAATTCTTTGCTGTTTGGGATACCCCCTGGATGTGATAGCATTGGGATGTTGCTCATGAGCTGCAACTGAGCAATGTCAGTCCCTGCTCCCTCTCATCCCTCACCTACTCCATCCCAAACACCAGACAAGTGTTTTCTTTTCCATATACAAGACACTTGAAATGAGTTTGAGGGTGCTTTTTCTTTTTCTCTTTTTAACACAACAAATACTGGAATATTCTAAATTTGGTTTCTTGGATTTTTCAAATGTCTTAGTCTGGTAGGTACTAAGAGCGAACTGTCACAAATATCACAGGAGGAATCTGAGCAGGGAAAACAAAGATCAAAGAGGCAAATGAAAATTCTGGCAATTGATATCCAGGTCTCCAGAAACACACTGAGATAACTCAAATTTTTAGGACTCAACTGTGGGAAAAATCCACTGAGAAGATGCCAAAGAAGGTTTAAAGGAAGACTGCCGAGACCTGCACCTCCTTTGAAGAAGATTTTACAACCAGCAGGGTAGGACTTTCCTGAAGAATTGGTTCTTACAACTTGTTTAAGAGCATTGTGGTGAAAAACTTGTTGTAGCTGGTGTGATTTCCAGGAAATGAAAACAAGTGTGTTTGAGTTTGTCATCTGGTACCTCATTGAAGGACGATGGTTGTTATTTTTTTTATTTTTTTTAAGTCACTTGGGTCTTAGAAGTATGAGTGAATTCAAGGAGGGAGATAAAAGAGAATGCAGTCATTCCAGAGACAAGCATTAAATGAGAGTTTAATGAAGTCTGTCTATCACCTCACCAGTAACTTGCCAGGTACCACCACAAATAAATGACTAGACTTGCCCATTGCCAGCACAGTTGGATTCATCTTTGTTGTTCAGTTATGAGGTAAGATTAATTTTGACCACATAAACCAGACCAGATATATACATAGACACTATTTTATTTTAGTATTTGTAAAAAATATTCCTATAAAATGAAACTAGTGCCAAAAAGACCTTGAAGGGAGAGATAAATAAATGAATCCCAGCATCCCTGTCAATCAACAATATAATATTTGCATCCAAAAACTGTGCTAGGCTGACTGGGAGTAAAAGAGTGAAAGATGAGTAGATACAGGTTGAAGAAAGTTTAGAAAGTGACTCTAGCCCTGCAAGTCCAGCCACAGAGCTTACTGTAAAAAAAAGAGAGTATCTAGCTCTACTTGATGTGAATGAAGACTTCCTACAGCACCTGTTGGGTGGAGATCCTACATCCTCACACACATCTCATTACATTTATCCATTCATGTCTGCAAACCCCACCCCATGTTACCAATGCAGAAAAGCAGTGAATTGGTTCTTGAAAGAATCTGAACGTCCTGAAAAATGTTACAGAGCTTTTAAAATTTAAACTCCTAACGTGAAAAAACACAGATAGGTAAAATCTTCTTCTGCCATTGCCCACACCATCATTTAACACATGCTTTCATAATAAAAGTCTGTAAAATTGTTACCTACTGCATATCTAGACATGCTTCCCTTACAGAGAACTACAGGGGGGAAAAGCTTGGTAATATTTGCTCTAATTTGTTTTCTCTAAAGTTAATGCTACTTCTTTGTCTGTGAACTTTTTTTTTCTCAAGTCATGGAAAACATGACCTTTCTGAAGCTTCTCAGTTGAAAATGAATTCTCAGTAGAAAAATATCCCTAAAGTAGGTTCTCTCTCTTACAAGGGAATGCTCCAGCAGTCAACTTCAATTTGCCTTAAAGACAAAAAGGCATCTCTCTAGGGATAAAAATCAATCCCCAAACTGTCAGCAGCAACATACAAAGTTTAGAAATGTGCTTAATTCAGCACAAACAAATGCTTGTAAATTGTCAAGCCAATATGTGAGAAGTGACTCTCCCATTAAATAAAATCATGAGCTAAACAAAAAAACTAGAAGGGGGACAAAGACACCACAAGCAGATATATTTTATCCACCTCATATCTATCAAGCGCACTAGCAGAGAAGAAATAATAACAACCCATTCTTTACTAATAGATTACTACTTGCTTATTTTTATTTTAATTGCTATTAATTTTTTAAAAGATTTTCATTACTGGTGTGATCAAGTACATGCAAAGGCATACCTTCTCCACACAGCTTGGCAATGAGTACCAGTTTGGGACTCCATCAACGCAGGTTTGCAACCTGAAGGTGATCCATGCTCAGCGACAGGGAGATCAGTTTTCCAACTTGGAGACACTATTACAACTGCATAAAGGACTCAAGCCATTGCTGGCTATGGTTATGCAGCAGGCATGCCCTTTTCTCCTTCTCCCCTCAAGGCCTGAGCAAGGTTAGAAACCACAGCTTGAAGTTCCTGCCTTTTCTTCTGCTGTGCCTTGTCGTAGCTGTGGAATCTGCTGATGCCCTTCTGCCTTCCTGAGGCATCCCTGCCTCCACCCAGCAGTAATCTCACACACTGGAAACTGCCTCCTCACCCACTACAGCGCAAAGATAAGGTACAGGGTCTGGCTAGACGGTGTATGGGCAGGCAAGACGACCTTCCCCATCTGGGCATTCTGTCTGCAGTCATTCCTCCAACTCTGGAGAAAGGGATGGGACTGTTTGGTGGATTTAGTTTAGGCCCATACCACACTCTTGGATACCATTGATCAAAATAGACAGGACAGAGACAGAACATACCATCAAAAGCAATAATGCAGCAGTGATAACTGTTACAGTGATTTCTCCCCATCTCCCCAAAATAATGAGAACCTGGACTTTTCTTTCTATACATGTGTTTCCCACCCTAGTAGATGAAGGCACGATGATCTACACTTGTAAGAAAGAAGAAAAGTTTTGAAACATGCTGAAGATTTGAGCAGAGTTCCACCCCACTTCTCCTTAACCTTCAATGAAACAACTTAATCTTTCTGTACCCCAGTTTCTGATCTGTAAAATCTCCGCCTAGAGTATAAGCTGTTTCAAACATGGACTTCATTACCATATAGGTTTGATGCACTAACTAGTAAAAGACTTTAAGTTTTGTTCTCACTTGTGGTTGTGAACACCAGAAAGTCCTGAAACAAGACAGTGCTTTTCAGTGTGAAGTAGGTGTTTTGCAAAAAGTGGGCTGTATTTTACCTAAAAAAAAACCCTGCAACAACCAAAAAAAGAATCGAAAACCAACCCCTCCTCAGAAAGCATCTAACACAGACCCAAAGCTCAAGTTTCAGTGATTTCTGCAGTTATACCAAAACATCCCTATGTGTTAAAAATGGAAAGAGACACTCTATAGTATTGGAAAATCAACGATAAATCAGTTAAAATATGAAACCATAAAAACATTTGAAAATATGAAGTGAATGGACAATGCATGGAAAGGAAAGTTCCATACAACAGAAAGGCAAGTGGGGGAACCATCAAAGCAAGATCAGTAATAACCAGAGCACAAAACTGTGCTATTTGAGGTTTTTTTCACGTAGAATTTAGAAAAAAAAAAGTAGACCAAGTTCTATGCTGGAGATCCACTGCAAGAAAGACATGACCATGTGTTATTACTATGCTTTGATGTTATTTTCTGTGAGCACAGAAACACCATGAATTGTGAACTTTTATGAAGATCAAGGAAAGAAGGAAAAAACATCACCAACGAGGAAAAGCTGTAAGGCAAAAGTTGTCATCTATTTCTGCCATTAGTTTCAGACGTAACAATACAGTCAGATTTCCACACACTGACACAACATGTCATGCAATTTCGCATACAAGGTCATAAGTGCCAGAAAAAGAATGGCTATCGCTACTCTCCGAATTGCTTTATTATAAAGCTTTCTATGGAGATTACCAAAGACTGGAAAGGGAAGAAAAAAACCCACACGTTTCCTGATTTATCTTGAAAAGCAAAAAGTCTAGGCTATTTGCAGCTGATACTTTGGAATGATCAGAAATCTTTTCATCACTACTTTATCAAATAAATTTTCTGATACATATGATCAAAGGCAAAGATTAGCTCAGGAATCCATCCATCATTTATTTTGGCAATGTGCATATGTTAGTAGATTCTTTGGTCCTCCCTAGGATTAGCGTGAGTTTCCAGAGATGGTGTGGAGTTCATACAAAAATCTGAAAGTGCAAAGTTATATTGCTTAGTTTAATCACCCAAGAAAGTGAACTAGAACAGCTAATCTATCTTGGATTCAAAAATAAGACTGTAAACTGTTACAGAAGAGAGTAATAATTCATAATCACAAGTATTAAAGAACTCTCTTGTTAGCTGGTTCCCTCTTCCAGCTGGTACACCATCACCAGAGTTCTCACTGTAACTGTTCTTAATATCAAAAATCTTTCTCCAAAATAAACACAAAATTTCTTTTCTTAACTTAATCAAATTACTAGTTATAACTGTAACTGCTTTTCATTGAATGTAAAACCATTATTGTTATTTCATTTTCATAACACTGAACCATTTACTTATTTTTTAAAGAGCAGTTACTTCTCTACCCCTTTCATAGAAGACCCTGGTTGTTTCTCCAGTCCACAATATTGATGTCACTATTTTCAATGGATCCAAAGATGATGACAGTGCAAGCTCAGGCTAAAAGGCCAAATAAATAGGTTCAAGTCAGGATCAAATAAATGGGGGTCTCAGGAAGAGGTCTCCCCATACCACATCCTGCCCTTGGAAGGCAGTGATACATTTTGGTTAAGTCAAGCAGGGCAGTCCATGCTGCCTAGCGTGCTTGTTGCTGTCTGCACGCACCTTCAAGCACTGTGTCGTATTTTCAGTTTTTCCTTTGTATCCAAGCTAGAACCTCTCTGATTTTACAAGTTGGAGGCTGTCACCTCTTGCAGTGTCAAGTGTCAAGAACAGGGTTACCACAGTTTAGCCAGCAGTTCTTAAGGAATTATCAGCGTTTAACAGTTTTGTTCCAATACCTCTGGAGGGGAACTCCTGACTCAGCAAGCCAGGCTGAATCCATGCCCCATACCTTGGGGAACTAACAGGATGAGGAGCTCTGGGACAGCTCGTGAGCAGGGTATGATCACAACTTGCAGGAATGCTGCTGCAGAATCAGCCGAGGGAGCGTACAGCTGGGACCTGCAGCCGTTCTGATGTCAGCCTCAGAGGAATAAGCTGGGTTATTTTTGTTTCCGCAGCCGGGGATCCGAGTTATCCTGCAATAACTGAATCCTGCCAGTGGTCTTAGAAGCTAGATTGGCAACCACATCTCAGCTGCTGGCAAACCATTTACAGCTCCAGAGTTGTAATGCGGACTCTTCTAAGTTGTTACATTACCAAGCCAGCAAAAGGAAAAATGAAAGCCTTTGCTTGCCCTTTTCACAGTACCACTCTTACACTTAGTGTGTAACATCTTAGTGTGATAGTATCACACTATCACAGTGTGTAGCCCACTCATCAAGTGTGCTGGACCCTACCACAATAGGAAGGGCAACAGGGACTGTGACCCTAAAACCTTACCCTAAAGGCCTGTGAGGAAAACAGGCTGAAAATTTCCTGAGGGAAATCCTTGCCTGGACTTACTAAGAAGTAACTTGAAGGCTGTTGTGCTTTCCCTGTCCACTGCATGAGAGCCAGACAGCGTCTGAACAATTACTGTTTGATTTGGGTTAAGAGTCAGACACCACCTGGGGCAACGTCCAGACTGCAGCGAGGGATACTATTTCCGGAAACACAAATGACAGGTGGGAATTTGCAAATGGTAACACTTTTTAATACATTTAGGGCATCACTGGGTTTCAGTGCAAACCTTTAAAACACAAGCAGACAGCATTATTCAGAGTGATTTTTTTGCACCGGGCCACGGCACTGTTGAGAGCAGAGTCTATCTCCAAACCCCAAGATTTTTCAGAGCAGCTGATGATCCCACACTCAGGGATGCAAATGCTGCCTTACGTTCTGTGCTGTTCCAATTTTAGTCCGTCAGATAAAAACGTGCAGCACATCATCCAGTGAGAGAGCATGGAAGCAGTGAAAGGGGGCTTCTATATGACTGGAAAAGAGTGTCACTGTCATAACTCCATCATTTCATTTATGGCTGTGATCCTGGTTTCTTTTGTATCTGACTTAGAAGGGGAAAAAAATGCAGCAGGTCATTGGTAACTCCAGTAATGCAAAGCTATGGAGAAAAAAAAAAAAAAAAGTATGCTCTGATTTCTGGAAGTATGCATGCTCTATGCAGGACCTTCATTTCATCTTTATCAGTAAGGACAATACCCAGGTGGACAAAGCCTGCTCTCTGAAGACACCAAATGTTTTGTGAAGCAGACTAACCTCCATCAAATGAACCTATTTTTTCTGCTTGGCAGACAACCACAGACAACCAAACATTTGTCATTGCTGCTCATTATTCATCCATATGTTCAAGGGTAAATGGAGGTAAAGAAAATTTGCTCAACTTCTAATTCAGACAATATATTTTGTCACCTTTGACTGCCTGGCTTAAAATACTAGGTAGGTACATTACTCATTTCTTAATTTAGTGCTACTTCACTGACCCTATTCATGCTGAATGGGCTGATGGCTTCAAGTTCATGACATTATTTCCACCCTGTCTGAATAACTGAAACTTTGCAAACACAACAACGAAAAAAGAAATAAACTTCTTAAATGCATGGCTTTGGGGAAGATAATAACCCATAATAAACTTTCTGAAATTATTACGGTCTGGGAACAATTCCAAGTGTAGGACGACCATGTGTTACTATGCTTTTATAATGAACAGAACTTCACAAACCTACTCACAAAGCAATATTTTTAAATATTTTAAGGAGCACTAATTTATAGCCTTTCTGAGCGCAACAGGTGGAAAAATTGGGAGAGCAAAGGTACTTATGCACTCTGGACATGAGAAAGTTTTGACTTCAAGGAATACACTCTCTCTCTCCCTTCCCTTTTCCAGTGCAGTTCCTCCACCGGAGTGGTTATTAGTCATCTGACACTTCAGAATATCAGGTTATTGCTTAGTGAATGTTCTCTTCATGTTTATGTCTGAAGTTGAAGTGATTTCAGAGTTTAAAGTGACCTGTAGCATTCAAAATACCCTACAAAAGCCCTGAGGAGCACAATTCCCTAGCCACCACTCCAGTCTAGCATTGCAAGATGCCCAGCAAAATTCTGCCTATGACATTATAAACGTGCCCGAAACTCCGACCCAGAGGGACCATCTTTAAGGTTGAGAGAGCACTTCAGTCTCCATTCCTCTACAGACCTTTGGCTGTCTGCTGAGGCTGCTAGCCAGGGTGCCAATTAGTGCCAGCCGATTGCTCTTCTGATGTGCATACCTCCCTAGGAACCAGACTGAAGCTACCAACTCATTTCATATAGGTCATTGGATGTTGACAACTTTGTAAGAGATTGACTAAGGCCAAATTTGGATTAACATTTTAGCAGGAAGGTCCTGTATCCCACTGCTCTCCAACCTCTCTCATGTATATAATTGTAATATAGCAACTTCTAGGCTGTAAGTTAACTACAGTTTCAGAGTGAGGGGCATTAGAAAACTCCAGAAGCAAGACTCCCATAAAGTGTTATTGGGAAATTAAACTGTGCCTCGCCCCCTTAACCTTCTGCTGTGTAGACTGCATTTAAAGGATTTCATTAGGGCCAGAGGCCATAGCTTACATTTCAGTTGCTAAGTGAAATAAATCATGGAAGAAATTGGCTTAATTGGGGATTCCAATAAAATACTGGGTTTAGAACCAGGGAGTCAACAAAGATATAGCCACTCCAAAATTTTTAAGACATGAATGGGACATTTGTATTTTGTTTTAGAATAAGAAAACCACATAATTATGAAGCCATCTACACTAGTATAACAAACCCACTTCTGCAAAAACCATAAGAAAAAGGAGTGGGAGAATCTTATTTGAAAAGTACGTATTAATTTAGGCCATAGGATACCTGCGGTAGTTAAACATTCATGCTGTTAGTACCATAAAGTGTATTCTGTAGTATGACAATGTATATATTCTTTAAGCTGCAATCATCGATTTTACTAGGTAAACTTCTGCCAAATACTTACTATAGCTCCTACATAGTTTATTCCAGTGCCAGTCACTACCACTGGGAAAACCACCATCTGATGGTTTATTTTCCCAACACTCTCATTCCTAATGCTGCTGTGGAATGGAAATGGGCTGGAGTCTGGAGACTTCAGGAGGAAGGAGAAAAACATATTATGCATCACGAACAAAGCCTCTCCATATCCGACTGATTTCTTTCAAGAACTTCACTACCTTAGCCAATTTGCAAGAGGTGCAATATATATATTTTTTTAACCACAACATTAAATGAGTACAACTGCAGTGTACATGCAATTATGTCTGGCATAAGGCAACATCATGACTGCATTCATGGCAAAGGAACAGTATTTATAGGTCATAGCAGGTGTTAAAATTGTATAATTTTCATATACAACTAGACCTGGCATTATTATAAAATGAAGGTGTTACAAACTTTCTGTGTACCTAATCCAGCTCAGACACATCTGTACTCTGTAGGTACGTAAACACTTAGCAAAAATAGAAGGATATCTGCTCAGCAGTGTCAGCCACTTGAAGTGCTCCATTTCCTTGACTCCCGGTCATCTTTGACAGATGATTGTAAGTCAATAGCTCACAGGAGATAGGAAACAGGAGACTCAGACACCCCCACAGGGTTCCACTGAGTTTCAAAGGTGCTGGCAGCAAGAAACACAGTAAATTAAAAACTAGCATGACAAGAGGTGCAGTCTTCAGGGCTATAAATATATATGGTATATTGTATAAAGAGCTATAATATAGTGAATCTCCTACTAGAGAACAGCTGTACAGCACAGCTTTATAACGAGGAGTTAAGTTGGTTAAGGTAGTATAAAAACCCCAAAACAACCAGTTTTCCATAGCATGGGCCATTTGCAGAAGAGCATGAGAAAGCAGTTGGGTACTTTGGCGTTCCTCTTCCTCCCAGCACTCAGAGCATCCCACAGCCAAGTGAAAACAGGAGCTGCTCCGTGCTTGTATTGGGGCCAGGTTACAGACAACTCAAAGGGACGCATGAAAATTGCAACATTACCTTTTCTGTAATCCTGTCCATTTCAGCATGACATGATTTCTGGGAGTCCTGGACTTCATAAGTGGAGCTGAGTCTGCACTTTCTGGCACCTAACGTAACCACTTTGCTGACTCATACTGCTATCCCAGCATTTTACATCTACTTTGCTCAGGTTCAAATGCCTACAGTAAGGAATCAGACAACAAAGAACAAAAATCAAAAGGATTCTCTCTATTATTCATTTTTCTTGAAGGGTGAGCTGAGAGCTGTTCTAATGCCTTTTATAAAGAAAGAAGACACGGCAGTTGTCATGCTGAACTGCAGACTTCAGGATTGGTCTTTACTTGCATGGACGGGAGAAGCCCACCTACATTCATCGATATTTGTACTTTACAAGGACTTCACGATATCATAACAAAAAGGGGCCTCTTGCTACCAGATCACATACTGTGTGTCATCCAGATCTGTATCTATTAAAAAACAAATTAAATCAAGTCGACAAGTACCTTCTGGTATGTAGGTGGGAAGAGACTACTTATAGAAAATAATTTGTTGTAAGAGGAAGCTGGACATATTCCTATTAGAGGAATGACATTTTTAAACAAAAAGAATAAATGTTAATTAAAACTGCCTGTTTATGGACATGGCAGATAAATTCTGAGTGTCTTTCAGCCAAGCCTGATCATCTTTTTAAAATCTGTATTAAAGCCCAACAGAAATGATGAGCTTGAGACAGCTTTATTTAGTGTGGCACTATGGCCTTTGGTAGGTCATGGGGTCAGAGAATATCAGTCACCAGGGCTGCTTTTTCTGGTGGCTTTAATCTTTGAAACCTTCCAGTGAAACTGTGTGACCCATCGTTAGAAAAACACATGAAAAATGGCTGAAGTGCATATTTGGTTGCACATCACATCGTAAATTACCAACAGGACTATTCTGACCACTGAGTTTTCACTGAAATTAACCAAGAAAAAAATGAAGAAACTGTTCTCACTGTCACCACTGCCTATCAGCAGACATCACCACGATGAGCTGACGCTGCCGGTCCCCCAGCCAGGCCTCCATCCCTGGGAGCCGTTGTTCACCTCTGCCAGACTGGCCACCACTGCTGCACAGACAAGTGGCTTGCCAGTCCATGGTGTTTCGACCTGCTGGCCAGAGGTCCAGGCTGCCTTTCTGCTCTGCCCAGCCACCAAGAGGACAGAGCTATCCTCCCATCTTTTTGAAACCACCATGAGTGAGCTCCCCAAACAACTCGTTTGTGAAGCACCAGCATTAACGCCTGACGGTCTTATGGACTGGGAGGCATAAGACGGTGGTGACTATCGCTGTTTGACCCCACAGAAAAGCAGGGGGTTTCAGGAAGAAAAGACCAAGGACACCTTGGATTTTGGACACCACTGTCAGAGCACAACGTGATGTGGCTATAGGAATATGGTGTCTCACTAGCTCTCACAGCACAACCTCTCAGACCACAAACAGGACCAAATTCCAATTTTATATATCCTTTCACAAAAAGTTTCACTTGAATCGAGTAAAGGCTGTTTGAATACCTTTACTCATAAAAATGGACATATTAAAAAGACATTAAAGAGACATTCATCCTCAAGCCAAGACACTGGAATCAAACCAAACATAAAAGCCCAGAAAAACACACTGTAACTCATTCAATAGCGTAACAAAATGCTATCACTGCAGAAAAACACAAAAGTAATAAAAGTAACTTTGACCTTAGTATCTTTCAAAGTGTTAGGTACTGATGGAAATTTTCTAACCTGATTTAAAAAAATCTATTCTGCTCTGCAACCTCCTTTTTTTTTTTCCTCTGTGATATGAAATTTCAAAAGCCTCCAGCATTTTTTCTAATTCCAAGTTGAAGTTCAAGAAATGAA
This sequence comes from Limnodromus scolopaceus, assembly GCA_028565335.1. Taxonomy (NCBI): domain Eukaryota; kingdom Metazoa; phylum Chordata; class Aves; order Charadriiformes; family Scolopacidae; genus Limnodromus; species Limnodromus scolopaceus. Next base: position 105,955,438 of record JAOXNO010000001.1, on the reverse strand, counting down.
TCTATCATTTGTTGAAAAATTACCTTAAATAACGACAATACTTTAATAATTTCCACAGCCGCCACCATTCTTTTACGCCTCCTGGGAAGATTTCCAGACATGTGGGAGTGAATTAGGAGCTAAACATCTTTGTAAACACAATTTGAGCAGTGAATTAGAGTATGCTTCTTAACTCACTTGAGAATATAAATTAAGCTTCTTGGTCATTTGGTCTCCTAACATTTTTATTTATCTCCTTATCTCTATTTAGATTGAAGGTATATGCCAGTTTATTTTCATAACAAAACCCAGCAGTTGTAACACAGACTCCAGAATACATTTTAAAATTAGTATTTCTGAGGTTCTCTTTCGTTCACACTCCTGCTACAACTATACTGGGGAGAAAACAAAACACAGTTGAATAATGAAAAAAAGGCATGCTACCAACAAAAATCAGAGCTTGTATTCTATATCCTGCAAGTATATTCCAGGCCAAATTACCAAGTCAAAAATAGACATCTTTTGCTTCCTAACACATACAAATGAGGTGAATTATTCTGTTTTATAAATTACATCTTCAACCTTTCTTTCTGGGTTACTTTGCTGGATTTGGTGTTTAAACATCTTACAAGCAGGCAAACAAGCTGCAGAGGCAAGAAGGCAGTCAAGTTCGCTGGCTGATCTAGAGGAGGTTTCTTAGCTTATCACACCCACATAACACCATCTGCAAATCTTCCAGTGTCTCTTTTTAGTAGTTTAGAGAGCAATTTGCTTCACTGCAAGCTCACAGAATTCTGCACACAACACAAGTTGCATAGAAATGCAAGGGGGCGAAGGGGGAGCAGCCTGCCACACAGCATCACTGTGTACTTGCTGCTCAGCCTAATGCTTCTGGAAAGACGCAGGTCACCACAGCGTCTGGCTTTGCAGAGCAAGTGCAATAAGTCTGACGCTTCCTGAGCATCAGGAAGCAAACTCACTCAGCATATGCCATAAAATTGTTTTGTTTACATGCAGTGAAATGCAGAAATAAGGGGCAAAAACACAGGAACTCGCTTCTTCTTCATAGGAAAGGGGAGATCATGTTAGGAATAGTGACTGTAGAAGGCATCTGAACCTCCAACCAGAGAAAACAGACCCATTCTTACATGAATTTTTGCTCTCAAACCACTAAATTCCTTGCTCTTTGTGGCTCCTTACACAAGGAACAAATAGAAGAGGAAAAAATCAGAATTAAACCATATTTTAGAATCTTACCTGGAGCTGTACAACCTTCCTCACTAAAAAGTGCTAGCTTGCTACTACTCAGGGTACTGGGATTGTTTCCTTTTTCTTTAATGTACACTCACACACATTAAGCAATTTCAGTCAGGTTACAGAATCCAGTACATGTGTTAGGAAATTGCAGAATTAATGTGTGATCTACACTCAGTTTTAGTATTGATTAATAGTTTACGATACAGTCTTTTAATGCATAGCACTAATGTTGCTTTACTTACTGCACAAGACAGAAAATGTTCATTTTAAGAGCAGCTCACTCTGCAGCATTTTCTTTTGTTCCATTGCTCATATTATAATCCTTTGTATTGGATTTTTTTTCCTGTACATGGTTCAAAACCTGCTCTGAAGACAAATTTATTTACTTTGTCCAGGCATTTGTTTGGTGCTCATCATTAGAGGATACAAGTGATTCAGACATATTATTGCTACTGCAGCCTTGAAAAAGTCTGCATCTGTCTTCTACAGATGGCAAAATATGTGCACTGAGATTACAGTCAGAGAGATACAGGTATACAAAATCTGAGACATCTGGCACATGAGCTGGAATAGTAGATAGCACTATTCATTATTCCGTAGACTCAAAACACAACTCTCTGATGACTTCAGGAGTAGCTGTGGGTGTTCAACAGTTCTGATTAATCAGAGTGTAGGATCTCACAGTCAGCACACAGAAGCTGGGGCATACACGCATGATATGAAAAATTTACTGACTTTACTAAATATCGGTGGCAGAGACAAGACTACAGTCCTATTTTTCAGAGTCTTATCTAACTTCTCACCTATATATTTCCTTTCCTGTAGTCTTTGATTTATCTACTACCTGCCATCCACATGCAAGAAATGAGCAGTCTCTTCCACTGCACAAGCCTATGTATCTCTGGGCAGGTCTAAATTGTAGTCTGGATAAGGCAGAAATCCCACAGGAGGTGAGGACATGGGGAGAGAGAAAGAGGCAGTATGTGATTACATAATTAAAGACTGTGTTCTAATGCACATGAACAAATGAGCTATCTTAAACTGCCTTAAATCTGCCATTTTATAACTTTTGAGTACTCCACTTTGCTACCTTAAAAATACTCTTTCTACATTATTTTCTCGTGCTATTGCCATACAAAATCCTGTGTTCTATATGTTAGAGAACTTGCTTATGCTACAACAGCATTTTGGAAGGGCAATAGAGGACTAGAAGAAGGATATTTCCACATATAACTTTTTTTAACTTTATGTTCTGCTTTTTACTTAAGGCATCGTTGGTTTTGAGGTCTTTTTTTTTTTGGGGGGGGAGGTGTTGGTTTTTTATTTAAAATACGGAACTAATATGTGTGCCTTTTGTGAAAAACTGTACATGCTAAGTAGTCCCTTGTTTAATTAAGAATGCCTTTTCCATTATATTTATTGAAGAATAAAACTGAAGTCTCGTTTAAGCACTGAGATTTGTATCACTTAAAAAGATTGGATGAAAAATGAAAGCCAGCTGAACATCTGGATAACCAAGATGTGACCGTCCACAGCAGGACTCCCATACTGTGGGGCGCATTGCAAATATGCCATTAAAAATATCACCTAAGTAAGCCCAAGGACTTCGCCTGAAGAAACACATTCAAATCCCTGAGATGTCTTTCTCTTACTGTCATTAGCATTTTGCACGTTTGTCTGTGAATTGCATGGAATTTCTTTTTCTTTAGACGGTGGATTACATTCCTGCTCTCCCGAGCACAAAGTTGCATTTTATATATGCCAGGTTATGCGGGTAATGCCTGATAGGCGATCTCCTCTTGGGGGAGCGGAGCTGGGGTCTGTGTCAGGGAGGAGGATGCCCGGCCCCGGGCACGCTGCTCTCCAACGCCGGACCAGGAGCATCCTCTAGCGGCCAGCGCCTCGGGAAGTCCCTGCGTCCTCCAGAAACAAGAATCTTCTGGAAGACGGAGAGAAATCAGCAATTGAGGAAAACGGGCAGAAGCCAAAGGATACTCACAAGACGAGGGATATATTCCCCCGTCTCATTTATGCCCTTATGTCAGTCTAAATGAGAGATAGTTCTTTTCTAGGCGCTGAGTAGCACAGAGATCCCTTTCCCTCTCTGCTTTGGAAAACCCTCATCATCAAGGAACCAGCTCAGCAGTGCTTTGGCATGTAAAACAACAACACAAGAAAAAAAAGAAAAAAAAAAACAAGAAAAAAACACACCACTTCCTAACTCCCCGAAAAAACCTCCAACCAAACCACGTCACAAATCCAACCAGGTTTAAAGTCCTATAAGAATGAAGATGAGATATGTGCTGAGAGATATGGGTGGGAACTGTGTACAGAACTGTGTGGTGTGCTACATTTGCATTAATTTTGTAGCCACTTCACTTAAACAACTGCCATATTAGACTTTAATCAGCATGCAGTGCAAAATAGGGGCCAAATATGAAAGAAAGAAGAAAGAGCAATCACATGTGCTTGCCATTTTCCCAGCCCATAAAACAATCTCATTGTGTTTAAAAAAATAAAAATAAAATGTTGCCCAGTAAGACTTCCCCTATCTGACTGCTTGGGAACTTTACAGACGTTAGCACAGACATGGACTGAAGTTTGGCTCGCTATACTATCATTACCATCTAGCATTAAGGCAAGTAAAAAGCCTACGGTGGGTACACGCTGGCTGAAAACATAAATTAGTTTCTTGGGCCATAAATCACACAGTAAGGTCAAGCAACCAGACTGCAAAGCATAAGTGCTTAATATCTTACAGGCCATGAGGATTCCATCTGGGATCATAAATGGCCACCTCGAGAGTTGCAGGTTGAGGAATGCGACTGAGAGCACACTGGGGTTTGGTAGCGACGCTGGCTCTCACGAGGGTCCCAGCCTCACAACCACACTCCCTTCTCTTCCTTTGATCGGCTGCTGTCTCTCAGGAGGCATTTGCCCTCCAAACACATCAAAACCCGGCACATTCACCTGGACTACTCTTAATATTCTAACACATTCCAGCCATGCCTGGATTACGAAAATAGGTAGCATACTTTGATGGGCATGACAGCAGTATGGACAAGTACAGACAGTATATTTCTAAAAATAACTATGTTTGACTTCCAGGCAAAGCTTAAAATTAGTCATGTCCTAATGAGCAATATTTTGAAATAAAATTTGCTTATTTACCTTAGGTTGCTACTGAGGATCATTTTAGTGAAACTTCGCCATGTTTTAAAGCAGACTGTGTTTGCCTGTCTTGGAAGGAAAGTATGACTTAGTTTTCTTCCATTTCTGACTGGATGCAGTTAGAGGCAGGGAAGAGCACCATGCCAGAGGCAATGACTAAGCCATCATCTGTCTTTGTGGATTAGGCATGACCTGGGCACCATGAGTGGTGCGTACGTAACCTGTGCTCCAGCAATCTCAACCAGGCTCTGCTGTCCAAGGGTGCCCTAATATATCCATCACCAAAGAGAAGTAGATAAAGAAATTTAAGTATTCCTAGCGTTCGCTAGACCCACTAGGCTCACACTAAGCGCAGTGTGTTGAGAGCAGTATGTCTGCCACACTGCTGTAGATTGAGCAAACAAAAGAATTCACAGGAAAACAAGCAAAATAGCTTCTGCCAGTGACAACTATCCTTCAGGTACTTAACCTGCACTCCTATCAAGGAATCCTGGTGACTAATTTTTGAACATATGGCACAAACCATATACATAGCTGATATAGTCTTACAAACCATCCAAAGTGACATACAGATGTCCTTAAAGAAGTCAGTGTACAAATAAGAAAATTAATTTTTTTGGCCTTGTGTGATTTGTAGGTCAAACATCTAAAGAAGCCTGGAGTCTCTTACTAAATATGCAGTTACTATAAATGTACTGAGTCACTCAGCAACACTTGAGAATCACAGAACGTTTTGGGTTGGAAGAGACCTTAAAGATCATCAAGTTCCAACCCCCCTGCCATGGGCAGGGACACCTCCCACTAGACCAGGTTGCTCAAAGCCCCATCCAGCTGGGTCTTGAACACTTCCAGGGATGGGGCATCTATAACTTCTCTGGGCAACCTGTTCCAGAAGTTATAACTTGTTTTATCTGTAGTACAAAGTGAATGCTGAAGTCTTAATAGCTACTGAATTTGTATCTCTTCTTAATGAGGAAACTGTGCCGAAACCTTTTGTTTTCTCTCACTTCGATTTTAACATTTTTCATTTAAATTTTCCAAATGTTATTCAAATTATGCATTTAAGTAGCAACAGCTACAAATCAACTTCACAGAAAAGTATGCTTATATTAGTTTGCACTATGCTCTCCTATGTTGTAAAGTTATACAGAACTGTTCTGAAGCTTTCGAGTTGGTTTAGAGGTTTGTCACAGAAAAGAAAAATTCAGCTTGTATTGGACAAAGAGAAGAGCTGAGGACAGATCGGTACTGTTTGCCCTCTCCTGTTCATTACTTTGGCTTCCAGTATGGATCTTGAGATAAAATAGAACTATGAGCTGGTTAAAAGCAAGGAAACAAAGAGTAGGAAATTAATGTTTGGTTTTGACAATAAGGGAATCCTATCAGAGCAGTCCTATGCCAGACCTATGCCAGCCCTTGTTTTGTCCATGATACAGTTTTTGCTGTAAAAAATAATAAAAGCAGAGGAATAGTGAAAAGACTCTGTTACAAATACAAAATTATTTGTATAGCCAAAAGGGTAGGGAGAGTTAGAGAAGACCTTGTTATATCAAATCATCAGCTTGTAAAATAGCAAGTGAAATTCATTGCTGATAAAGTAGTGTTCTTGAGAAAAATTGACTCAAATATCCCTATATATTTATACATATGTATCTGTATGTAAGTGTATACATAGCCCATGTACCTAATTATACATACACACACACAATGATGCAATCTTAATTGGCTATTACAATTTAGGACCCTATAAGTATACCAATTTTATGTTCAGTGGGTGTTAAAAAGACAAATAGAACATTAGAAACTTAATAGAAAAAGAATAGAGAGCAAAAGACATAAAACCATTATGATAAACATTAAGTCCAGGCACAATTCTGGCAACCTTGCTAATAAAAGATGGACCAGAACTCTACAAGACAAAAGCAAAGAGGACGACCTATGGTGTAAGAACATTTCTGTACCAGGGTAAATTAGAAAGAAACTTCTGGCTTAGGACAGTCAACTGCTTGATCCACTAGAGGATGAGAGAACAGAGCGAGGAAGCACCATAATTTGACCTGTTCTTCATGTTTTCCCATATTTTCAGTTCTTAAGCTCTGTAAGGTTTTAGTTTACTTGCCTTCCCCATCTAAGCTTATGTCTGTAGCCTACCAACTACTTAACCCATCATGAATGCTTTGTACTTTACTATAGAGACTTACTACTACTGTAATCATCAAATGTTCACAGCATTATTTTTAACCTGCAAACTGCTAAAAAATTCAGTGATATACTTTCAGTATCTCAGAGTAATCCAAGAAAAGAAGGGTTTGTATTTATTCCTTTCTAAATTACTCATTAACTTTCACCAGGTAGATTTTATGTTTTCTCATTATCTTTGTATTTCACCTTGCAATTCTGAAATTCTAAGACTTTTAGAAATGGAGACATGAAAAAAGCACAACTTATACGTAGTACTATGATCATTCTATACACATCTCAATGAAATGAAGAATTTAACAGCCCTTGATAATCATTGCTTTATCTTATTTATACTTGTGTGCTGAAAAATACACCTAGAGATTGATTCTTAACCAATTATTAAATCTCTATTAATGCTACTGATACCATGACCTATTATTCCTTCAGTATAAATAGATCAAAGAAAATAAACTAAAATGAAGAGAAAAATACATAATAAAACACATTTTCACATGTAGTTGGCTTCTAATTTTGGTTCACAATAATTTTGTAATTTTGGAGAATGTTTATTTTATTCTCAAAATACAAATACCCACTGTTAACTTTGTTATTGCAAGTTGAAAACTCTGCACTACAGAGAAAAGTCTACTGTTCCCAACACTCTTTGAAGCCAGATGAGAAAAGAGAGGGGGCAGAAAAGAAAGCAGAAGAGAGGACAGAAAGAGTTTTGAAACTTTCAGACTTAAGTTCTAAACTGTTACATTTCAAATTCAGGCCATTCTGCAATTGAGCAAATAGAGGAGAAAAGAAAAAGACTGAAAATTGTGTTCTTCAAAATGCTTGGAGGGGAGTGTGTGCAATTATTTTCTACCACATTTAAACAACAGTTATATGAGCATACAGAAGAAAAGTAGAGTTTGTTTGCCATAAATTAGTTTAAACTGCTTAGCCCAGTTTCAACAGCAACTGTTGACTTCCTTTCCTTTTAAGGATGGATGTTCAGAAGCTTGGTCTTTCTTGATCCTGCTGGACAGACACAAGAGCCAGGCAGGCTGCCTTTGCCTTGCAGGAAGGGGCTCCATGGTAAAAGCAAATTCTGAGCTGCCTGCACTCACCGTGTCACCATGCTAGGCAGGACATGACACTGCCAAAAGAAACATACTCCAAGGACACGGTCACAGATGGTCAAAAACAGGTTTGGATTATCTTTCAAAAGGTTAAAACTGCTCTAAATTCAAGTCCATGTTTCTGCGACTTTTGCCACTTTGCAGCCTAACCAGAGCAGAGCTAAGCACTGTTCATTAGAGTTCTTGCAAGCTCCACACAGATTAAGAAATCACATAATCTTAAAAAGGATTCCTAGCTAAAATTTTTACAGCCTTTATGAGAGTGGAGTTCAAACTTCCATGGTTAAGGTTTGTAACTACTAGAAGACCATTACAGAACATCAGGAGCATCACTATCATAACCAGTAGATCATGAAAAAAAAAAAAAAAACAAAACCACAAAGGAATAATTCATGCCTACACACAGAAAGACTAATTCATTACTCCATTACCTATAGAGGACATTTTAGCCATGACTGCAATCCAAGACTAATCCAATCATGGTCAACGGCCATTGTAATATTATTTTTTCTTTTTGTTCACATAAACATGTTGTGAACATAATAATCCCCTGAAAACATTTGGATGATTACATCCAAGTGCAAAAATACAGACACCTTAAATTATTATCTGGGTTTTTAAATGTCTTTTCTCTTTTTTATTTATTTTATTTTTCACATCAGTGGAGATACAATTCTATTATCTACTTTCTCAAAGTTGGACAAACACTGGACAAACTCACTGTTTTAATAAAAGGATGCCTAATAAAATTATGCTTTGTAACAGACTTCCTAATGATTTTATGCTGCTCTGGTTAAGTCAGGAAAGTTTTAAGTATAAAATAGAACGTTCATGGGGGAGAACAGGTGCTTGAGTTCCTTCAGCTTTTATACAGCACACAGGTTGGCATGCTTCATTGCTGCCTAGTAAATATTGGACATGGTGCACATTTTAACTTCTTTGACATAGGAAATTTTACCCCATATTCTGCAACAAAACCATCACTCAGAAAACAGTCAGTACTATGAACACTAGTAGCAAACTAATTCAGCATTTTCGTGAACAGACATTGTAATTAAGCTTATATGGTCCCATTTCATGTTTCGTCTGCTTCAATTCTTCACACCAGAAGAAACCTCCCCAAGGGTTGTTCAGTCTGGAGAAGAGGAGGCTGAGGGGAGACTTTATTGTGCTCTATAACTACCTGAAGGTAGGGTGTAGAGAGGCGGGGGTCAGTCTCGTCTCCCAGGTCACAGGAGATAGGACAAGGGGAAATGGCCTCAAGTTGTGTGAGGGGAGGTTTAGATTGGATATTAAGAAACATTTCTTCACTGAAAGGGTTATCAAGCATTGGAATGGGCTGCCCAGGGAAGTGGTTGAGGCACCATCCCTGGAGGTGTTCAAAAGACGGGTTGACATGGTCCTCAGGAATATGGTTTAGTGATTTTTATTGCTTATTTCTTATTTATTTTTTTGTCAGAGTTAAGTTGATGGTTGGACTAGATGGTCTTTAAAGTCCCTTCCAACCTAGACGATTCTATGATTCTAAATGTATGAGTATTTCATTGACTTAGTAAAGCAGTTTTACAGATTATTCAAAAATGCAGAGGTGTGCCAGGTGTTGTGGTCTGGTACTGTGATTAGATCTTTTCTTAAACAGCAACTAAGTGTTCAGTGTCCTCATTGAAAGTAATGAAAACTGTACAGCTTGGCCTTTGTTAACAAACATCTCCCCCACCCACAAATTGCCTCAGCTTTCACTGATATACTATGACTCTGCCTTCACAAGGCTAAGATTATCTTTAATCACCCGGTTAGATGGATCAGATCATCTATACGTTCTCCTGTCTTCAACACAGAGGGATGTTCAATCACAAGCCTTTCACAGTAGAGAGCATTATATATTAGTCTTCATCTATCTACCTAGACCAGGAATAAGACAGGGCTTACAAGCTTTTGGTTTGGGTTGTTTGGTGGGGCTTTTTTCTTAAATACAACTTATCAAATTTTACTTGGGCCCAAATAAAAATCTTGTTCAAATTATTCTGTTTAAAGAATCAAGTAGTAAAATACTTTAGTAAAAGATATGCTAAAATATTTGGGAAGCAGAAACATTATTCAAAGCCTACAAAACCATTGCATGTTTTCAGAATACAATGTGGTAAAATATCCATAATTTTTAGAGTGCAATTTTACTTATTTGGGAAATCTACATGAACTTACTACCCTCTCATTTTCTATTCAGAATAACAATCTTACTAATTGGTTAGACATTGCACTTCATATATCTGATATGTTTACGTAGGTGTAACAAAATACACATCACAACTACACTTGAAGCAGGGAAAAGTCCAAGCTCTACAGTTGTAGTTCGAGCTGCACTATGTGAATCATATCTGGCAAATCTCACATTCTCGATGACAGGAGAGCAATATACCTCTAAAATTTGTTAAAATAAAACTAAATACTCTGATTTTAGTTTATTTGTATTGTGAGGCAACAGAAAGTGAAGTTCGAGTAGCTTTTATCAAGAAACTACTGACAAAAATAAAGGAAACTGCCTTACCTCATTGAGAAACATATTTTTTGTCATAAAAATGAGGAAATATATTTTAATTCATTACAGTTTGTAAGAATAGTATTAAGAAAACCCTCTATACAATTGTTTCATTTAGAGCAAGTGCGTTATATAGAAAATTTTATTTTAACACCTTACTACGGAATTATATTCATTCTAAATGTGTTTGCATTCTATGATGTTAATTTAAATTTACGAACTGTAAAGCATTGGACAAAGACATTACCTGTATCAGAACTAAGGTAATTATATTTGTGAGGTATATTGAGGTCTGACAAACACAGACAAACAGAAAATCTATCACCTGTCTCACATTCACATGTAGTCAAAAGATGTAGCCATGAACGTCTGTGGCTCCAAAGTATATCTGCAGAGAGCATATATAAAAGAAGTGGAGTAACGCCCTTTAGATGCTCTCATCAGGGATGTTATCTTTGTGGCTGTTTACAATTCATAAGATGCAGAGGTGTCAGGAGAAGCATAGAAAAGCATACTTATGAGTTTGTAGGAAATTTGTTTAAGGAATTCTCAAAGCATCAGTAACATCCTGTCAAATTCAAGTTCTGCACTTTTTCCCTAAAAGTCATTGAGACCGTATCTCAAAAATTATTTTTTTAATATAAGATTTTAAATCACTACATGCTTTTTTAGTGGTTCACTTAGTCTTCTAGATCACTAGTTTAATTCCAAGTAGTCCTCTTGGAAACTACCGACCAGGTAGGTGTTATGAGAGACGAATCAGATGTTCTTGCCTGGACTCTCAAAACTGGTGCGCACCCACTCAACAGATTTCAGTTTGTGAGATCCAGAGTGGAGAAAAAATTAAATAAAATAATCTACTTCTGCTGCTAGATTTGCTTCTGCTATCTGAGGGAACAGATACTACAATTCTAAGATAATATGCACCTTACAGTTTCAAGTAGGTACGTTTCATTCATGGCTAGTTTCTGCAACCTGCTGAAAACTGTTCAGTAATGAAAGACTTACAATCTGCAGATCCTCTCATTAGTCAAGTTCCAAGGCCTGATGCTTGTCCCTTCCTCACAGCTATTCTTTGACTGCACTGGATAAACTGATTAGTGGTCTTCTTCCCACTCACTGACATCAGCACCTGGGTTCAATTATTGCTCATTTGACTTTTGTCATAGGTGATACAGATTCTCGGGTGATCTAACTGATAATCAATATGATTTTTTAGTACAAACACCACTTACCTTGCCAAAAGAAAATTTCATTAAAGGGCTACTTGTTTTTACTGACCACTTATCATTCAATAAAGGAACAAACCCCACCCTTAGTACAGGGAGGTAAGATGCGCTGTTGGTGAATTAAGTTATCAAGTTTCGCTCACGTTGTCTCCTGTCCCATCATTTGGATTACAGCACAGAGCTTAATAGCAGGATACAGCTGAATTCACTGCTCCACAAACTGGCAGTAGTCTGAAGAAGAATCAGTTTATAAATGATTATTTATGACAGCCAAATTATGCAGAAGTTTAGAGTTAAGTATTTGCTGTGCTGATCATTTAAAAGATAAGATAGGGATCATTTAATGGAATCTGAAGCATGACATGGCTGAGGAGAATATAGTTTACAATCTACACTTTCATTACTAGAATAGCATTTTAACATAGCACTCCACAAAAGTAATGGCATAGAAAATACCGCAGAATTATAGAGTTGCATATGTACCAGATCACCTGCTTTTTCTCAGTATTGGCATTATGTAACCAAAACCAAATGCATGTTATCCAAAACAAGCCAGGGATTAAAACCTGTGATGCAATATGTGTACTGACACGTTCAATAATTAAAAAAAGGAGGAGGACAGTTCACATGAATCCAAGTTTCATAAAAGCAGTTAAAAATAAAAACAGGCAAGGGTAATGGAAACAGACAGTGTCTGTTTTCAAGCAAATGCTATGCAAAGTATTTCCCTTGCAAGAGAAAAGTTAACCCAATTGTGAAACTATCTCAGTAGCATTTCCATCCTTAGGCAACATTTTACAGCTATTGCTCATGCCATGCTTCTGGCAGGCAAATGTCATTTTTAAGTAACAGAGGAAGAATGCAGAGTCAGAGTTCAGCCAGGAAGACGAGCACAGGGCTCAGGGTTTAGCATACAGGTCAGTTGAAACCAGCAGTCATACTTCTTGTTGGTAATCTCTATTGATTAGAGAGATCACTGTGGTCTACAACAAGGACAGAACGTCTGTCTGTCTGGTATGACAGGTATATAACAGCTCTCAAAAACAGGCACTCTCAAAAAATATACTAATTTACTCTAGTGCAGCATACCAGATAGTCAGACAGAACAAGTCAGTTTTAAATTGTGATCTTTCTTCCGACAATTGACATCTTGCAGAAAACGTAGCATCAGGTCATCCTGTGCCATTAAGCTGTAGGTAAAAAAAGTGAATAGCAGAATAATGGTTCATCATTTGCAAAAACCAATAATGAGAGAACCCAGCTTTCTAGGCTGAAGTCCAATTACTAACCCACTTCTGAAATATTTTGAAAAGCAGAAAACATTGATTAAGTTTAGTCTTTAAAACTCATATGCAAAGCTTTTCCCTGAAGAAAGTTCCTATTAAAAAGGGATCTTTGAAACCTTTCTTGTAAGGCTTCAGGATAATATTTGGCTATTTACAAAGTAATATTTTTTTTGCTTAGTCAATTATTCTAGTTTTATTCCTGATGCAGCTATAATGAATGAAAAGATAAGCAGCAAAGTGACTGTTGCAGTTTATCGAGAGAAATCTTCATCCACTTCTTTAGCTGAACAAAGTCACTAGAACAGGCGGACTTTTCCCTTTATTTCTTTTTTTTCTTCTTTTAGCTAAAAGCAAGAGGATTGAATCACCTTGGAGTCTGAAAGACAAGCTCCTCGTTTACTGGCTGTTACTTGATTATTGTAAAACTTAAAGGATTAGACACCAAAATTTCAGCTTCAATTACTCTCCGCTGAATTCATTAACTCCTGCATTATTCCCCGCTCTCCACCAAGATCACTCATCTATTTGTCTTATAGAAGCTGAAATGAAATATTGGGTATCCTTTAAGTCAATGAGAACTACTTTATATTGTACAATAAGAATGAAATTACTATTTTAAATGCTAGAGAGGGATTTAAAATTTTTTTAACAGTTGAATAGATTTAGATCTTTTTTGAAGTTTCTATTTGTGGCAGGATTTTGATCGTCTGGTGCTGGAGACATTCTGCACCAGCAAGATGACGGAGCACAGACTGATTTCAGTTACCACCCAAATTCTCCCTGACCAATTCATGGCTGACCTCAAAGAAAGACAAATCTGCTCTGCATTTGTAAGTAAAACACTAACTTGTATGTATGCATGACCAGAAATATGACAATTTAAACTGGTCTTTGTCTTCAGAAAAGAAAGCCTACCTAGCATCCCAAATCAGACCACTGTGCAAGGCCCCATCAAAGTAAAGCTCATCCATTCAGGTGAAGCTATTTGAAAATAGTGTTAGGCTTCTAATAGTTCTAGCATCTGAAAAATGGGACGTGTCTCTTTTCTGAGAAAGCAGATGAAATGTTCTTTAAGAACTCTTCTCTGTCAAACCAACATCTGCCTTATTGCCCATGAAGAAATATGGCCCTTGAAGTCTGAGAAGCAGAACATATCTTACTCTTACATTACTAATACTGAAAATTACATGTGAATAAAAATTTACATGCTTGTTGTCTTTTCTTTCTGTATTTTCTGTCACACTAAGTGTGTGACAAGGCAGAATTTACTCAATTTTTAAAGTAAAAAGTAGTTTTATACTTTTTGCTGACCAGAGGCACTGAGGTAGCATAAAAATCTTCCAGATTTGCTAGTTGTTTCTCAGAAGTGATGCTTCAAGTGACTGGGGCAGTTGCCATGGGTAAACTCCTGGCCTCATTATAGTTTTCACAAAGGTTTCCACAATGGTTGCTGGTCTAAGTGCAGTCTATGAGTACTGCTAAATAAAATGCTCAAAGTACAAATTCAAGGCTGTTTTCCACAATCACTATTGAATATTAATAGCACACTCTCATCCTTCCTAGTTCACACTTCAACTCAAAATACACTTTCAAAAATAACAAATTAAAAAAAAAAACCACAACATGCAGGCCATAAGGAATACCCAACTAGAAAGATTTTGCTAAGGTTTTTGTTTATCACATATTTCTTTATCTTAGCGTTGCCATTCCTACTTCAATGTGACTAAGTGGGTATTAAAATGAGTGACACTACCCATGACCCAAACCATTGAAAGCAAGTAATGATGGGCAGCTGAGCCCCATGTTGAAAAGCTGTCACCAGCCCCCCCTGCTTCTCCTCCCTCACTTTTTCCCAACCTTTTGGCCAGATCTAATTTAAATGTGAATACCTTAAGTAATTGCCAATATTTGTAAAGTCAGTATATGCAACTGCATTAAAGACAACAGATTTTTGTGTACTGTTTTGCAAGGATTTTTTTTTTTTTTTAATGCCCTGTAGTTGCTGGGAAGGTGCTTGGTAAAACTTGCCTCAATTGGTGTACAATTGTTTTATACACTTTCCCCTTACTTCATTCTTTAGTGAACATCTCTGGAATAAGTAATTACTGTGGGAACACTTCTTTACAGCAATTCTCAAACAGCAAAATTGGCAGAGGTTGGTTTTATAAAGTTCACAAACTGAATGGTGCCTTATTGCCATAAACAAAGGGATTTTAACTACTAGCATTAAAATACACTAAGAATAACAGATAAGTGAATCTGTGAATAAAGATAAGTCCTTAATTGACAAGAAAATGAAGGATTAAGCTAATGCAGCCTTATAGCAATATGCCAGGGATTCAAACTTCGGCCTACATCACCATTTTGGACTAAGTGATTATAAAAGCTTTTTAAATGACAGAAAGCAGGACTCCCCTGAGAAATTTTCTGCCTAAAATTTGTCAAAATGAGTGCAACTGGTACTAAGCCTCAATATAGGCTCTCTAAATGAATACATAATGTATTTAGTTACTTAAGATAATTGAAGTCTTGCCAATTTAATTAAAAATAAACCACCTATTGAAAGGAAGAGATATTTCAAAGTCTCGCAACTACTGGTACCACTGGATGAATTTGATGAATTTGCTTTATTATCTTCTGCCTACTACTGGCTTTACCTGAGAAATGAAAGATCTTTTGCCTAAAAAGTCAGCTGTAAAAGTTCCAGAATGGAATCCAGAAGTCTTAGTGAGCTTAACTGTATAAGAACTGTTAGCCTTGAACAGCAATTGGTGTACATAAGTATGTATGTTGCTCTAAACTGTATCTAGGGAGCAGCTTAAAAATCTCATTGTTTTTCTATTTGTCCTTGACACCATACCCAACCTTTGTAAAACAAAAAAATAAAATTTTAAAACAAAAGTAAAAGCATTTAACAGAAGATGAAGAGTTACAGTTTCAAGAAGTATTGCAAGTGGATCTTCGTTTTGAATCAACTAGTGCCTGAATACATAAAAGAAGATAACTAAACTTTTTGTGAATTACACTGAAATCAAGGATGTGAGAGAATGAGTTCAGGCTACTACCAGTGGAAAAGGATTTGTTCAGTGACCCTTGTAAAATTTTTTAACTATAGCAAAGGAAAAGATGAGAAAGCCTCTATCTACTAACAAGTGCATAATGGTTTAACTTACTCTGTGTACAGTCAAAAAGTATGACAGACATTCAGACTGCTGGGTACAGACACACTTCTCTTCCTAGTCTCATGAAACCAGTTCTAAACCCTACAATAGTGTCACATTGTGGAGTGGCTCTGAGACCTAGTTTGCGTGAATCAGTTAGAAACTGCTTATAATGTATTTTCTCCTGAAAGTGACAACTAGAACACTAAAGCACATGAAAACTTAAGTTCTTTGTTGGATTGAAAGCAAATCATAAAATCATAGAATAGTTCAGGTTGGAAGGGACCTGTAAAGGTCATCTAGTTCAACGCCCTGCAATGAGCAGGGACATCTTCAACTAGATCAGGTTGCTCAGAGCCGCATGTAACCTGTATGTTTCCAGGGATGGGGCATCTACCACCTCTCTAGGCAACCTGTTCCAGTGTTTCACCAAATGCTCTTATCCTTAATGTTCGAAGAAATCTGTAAAGACTCTTCACAGGAAAAGCCTAGATGTCTGTGTAAAAGCCTCAGCTTATCCATAACTCTTCCTGAGACAGTATGAGCTTATTGAAGAGAAAAGCATGACTCAGTATGGATAAAGACAGTACTCAACTCCAACACTGGTTCTTCTGCATTTTAATATATCTGCAATATCATTCCCTCCCCAGCAGTAGACAAAGCATTTTAAAATATAATTACAGCTGAAAAAGTCTACCTTATTTAATGGCACTTATTATCAAGAAATGAGTGGTAGATTGAACTCTGACAACAGATTGTGTTCATTTAAACCACAACAGCAAGAATCTCCCCAAGTCCATGCAATTGTTTTAAAACCCTTCATTACAGAAGAGGCTAGTCACATTTGAATTTTTTTTGTTCTAACCTTGAACTCTGGCAAAACATTATCAGCAATGTTTTTTAATCTGTTAATAATGATTTTTCATAGAAAGCTTCTGAGATTGTCTTGAATTTTGATAAAATTAAACAAAAAGCAAGATCTGGCCCTGCTTTGAGCAGGCAGTTGGAGTAGCTGATCTCAGATGGTCCCTTTGAAGCTGTATTACAGCATACATCTACGATAAAATTATCATCAGCTGCAATGGACTTTTGGTCAGTCCCTTTTATATTTTCCTCTGAAGACACAGAACAGGTTTTTTTCAGTTTTTAATTTTAGGTTAATTTTCAGTCTTATTGGATGAAGCAAGCACAAATCTGTAATCAAGCACAAGGTCCTTTATAATCCTATGAATTCAATTGATGCAATTGTACCCATAAGTACATAAGTAAACATATAGGAATCTTTTTATTTGTTTGCAATGAATAAATAACCCAATGAAATTTCAGGCAATTTTACTGTTACTCACTCTCCTTCCAGAATGGGATGAATTCTTCAGAACTATCCAGAGACCTTAAGATATACAAGACAAGTCCTTAAGTGTCATCAGACAACTGTTTTAAGAGTGAGATAGCCAAGGCAGAATATTCTGCAGCACATTAACTATTCTCTGGCCCCTAAAGGGAAGGAAAAAAAAAAAAGGGGGGGGGGGGAGGGGAGAGATACAGATAAACTATAAACTAGACATCAAGTTGCTAAATCTAAATTGCAAAGCACACAGTCTGAAAAAGAGTCTGAAGAAGAGTTATCCACATAAGATACTTTACATGTAGCCAGAGAAGGATGAGCTGAAGGAAGACTTCTAAAGAAACAAAAGTGATAAGGAAGGTAAGTTAAGGTTCAAATAAAGTGAGTGAGCGCAAGTAGAAACAGATCTGGAAAACCAAATCACAGTAATTTGTGAGATACATTTCTCCTTCAGGAGACTGACAAGCTCCAAAAGTGTGCAAAGTTGCTGTGAATGGAAGTCAAAGTTTAAGAGGGCTTGAAGCCATCTCTAATTTGTTACACAGTTTACCTTTAAAACTGTCTTAGAGGCAGTGGTAGTGTGTCATGTCACATATTAACACATAGAGCTCAAAATATTGTTTTTACTCTGAATTTCAAAATGCAGCACAGATATTGGACCACTATAAAGTTATAGTAGATCTAGCTTGTTTTAGAGAAAAGCATTTATAGAACTTAAAAAAAAAAAAAAAAAAGAGAATGTTCACTGATAATCAAAAATTCATTAAGGTAAAGCAAAGAGCAGAATGGTCCCCTGCTGGTAAAAATGAAAGTGATGGGGTTATGGAGAAATAGGTCTATATAGTTAGAAATTATCTCTGATTTGAAAGAACACTGTCATATAAAAGTACATGGAGTGCAACCATAGCAGGAAAGAAAACATGGCAGAAATCACAGGTGGCTACTTTCAAAATCTGCAAGGGGTTTGTTTTGGTTTTTACTGGATCTTTAGGAAACTAATCTAAATTGCTCCCTTCATTCTCCCCTTTCCCAATGTGGTCATTACTTGCTCACTAAGACATTTTTTGTAGAAAATGTTGTAGAAGTATACCCCAAGACAGCATCTGTAGGTTACTCCTAGAAAGTACATCCATTGTAAAGAATGCTGGAGAACATGACAGAGCAACGTAAAAAAATATAGTTGAAAGCTGGCCAAATGAGTTGCAGTTAATCCCTGACAAAAAACCAAAAGCATGATGAGACATCATGGGTAAATCTAATGTGGACATGTCAGCTGAACTCACAGACACTGCAGCTACACACAAGTCACCATAGTATGTGGACTGTGCATACAGGAACAATTAACCACTGTTGCACGAATATAGACTGCAACATGGAAATGATGTTACAGGCTCCAGCTGCTGATCGTGTCCTCTGAAATGAGGAACAAGAATTTGAGCACTTGAAATCAAAAGTTAGCTAAAAGAACTTTTAGTACAGCCACACGAGTTAGAAGACAACTTCTGTAATGAGAAGCAAGCTGAACAAAGAAAGAATGCAATGGGTCACATCCTAACATTATGAAAATCAGTGCAGAGCCAGTTATATCAAATTTGCCAAGTTATTTCCTGCAGTAGCTTGGTCTGGACACCAAAAAACCAAATTCTTTTAAATTCTGTTAGCTAACATAAACATTAGATTTCCTGGTCATAATTCTGCTCTTGAATACACCAGTTTAAATAGCATTGACTTCATCAGAGGTCCTAATTTCATATTTACATAGGTAGTTGTGAGAATAAAACTCACCATAGTTAAACCTTGACAGTTTGGCATCCTTGTTTAGAAAAAACAGAGGCAAATTTTCTTTGCTTTAACGGTACCACTGTCTTGTGTAAGGTAGCAGACTTTTTAACAGGCTACTGCACATAATCAGCTTTTGGATATAGATTCTTGTCACATTATGGAAACATTTATAAAAATGTGGGAACTTGATTAAAGTTTCACAGACCACATTTAAAACTGTACTGCTTAAACTTACAAAGCAAGTGGATATTACTTAATTTCTGAGTCAAAGTACTGATTAAAATCTTTTAGGCGCTGTGGGTGGTCAATATCTCTGAAAGTCAAACATTTATTTAAGCTGTCTGTGACCAACTTTAAACCTTGATGTTTGAAACATTCAGGGGTTTGTTTGCTTTTTCTCCTTTTTTTTTTTTTTTTAATTATTATTTTTAAGGTATGCTGATACTTCTTATCCTTTCCTCCAAGGGAGGAGATTATCAGATTATCATAGAAGAGGGATGGATGTTTTTCTTTTTCCCACGACTATGGGAAGATACTTGGATGTAGAATTCACATAATTTTTTGGAAAACAGACTGACTCAGGTCTTCTGGCATTTCAGAAAAAACATTCAGTTCAGTTTCAATGCGACATACAGTGCTACAGCAACACTGTTGGGTTAGCCTAAGTAAACTGGTATTCAGTACTAGTTTTAGTACTGGAAACAGGTTTACCTCCACAATGGGGAGCAAGGCCTAATTTGTTCTGTTCCTTTTTCTCACTCATTTGATCTTGTCTAGAAAGCAGCATAAATTATTTTCTACCAGCAGATGGACTTTTCCATGGCTCAGGCAAGATAGCTGGTGGTCTCAGATATACAACATGAAAACGATCATTGTCTGTGAAGTCACCTTGCTTGCTAGTGCTCTCTATTCAAAAATCAAGAATGGAGGGAGAACAGACTTCACTAACATATCACACCTAGCATAAGTCTCATGAAATTAGTAATGATGCTGTTTGGAAACGCAAAATTAAGTGGAAATTCCTTTGAAAACCAAATTATGAAAACAAAGTAGCGTAAATGAAAAAAGAAACCAACATCAATTTAAGCAAACTCCAACGAAGCACAAGGTGATTTCCAATGACTCCCTTGAAGGCTTCTATGCAAGCCATGCTTCAATAACCTGTCCTAGGGTTTGAGGCTCTATGCTGTGGAGCAAGAAGCCTGGAAGAGAATTCAACTTAAGCCTTTACTCAGCCTATCCTGTTAGTGCCTTAAGAGAGATATTGAAAGACCAAAGGAAACTTTGTATTATGTCTTAATGGGAAAAAAAAAAAAACCTGTCCTCTGGACCTCAGGACAGCATTGCAAGGATTACAACCATATAGTTAATTCAGTTTCCTAAAAATAGGATACACGTCCATACTGCCATATCATATCACTTGGCCCATGTTACCGCTTAAGACATGTTCAGCCACAAGCCAAAACTGTCAGGCAGCATGCTAACAATTAAAGAGCATGGACAATTGCATACTAGAACTAAAAATAATTACTTGATCCTATTTCCTTTATTAATATGGACTTAAACTAGAAATGCTGAAAAATACCTCCTGTGCCAGCAGATCACAGGAATTTCTTATGTACTTTCAGGAGTTTAATCACCACATCACTGGAATGCCAAAGCTGTTCAGCTTAGCCATGCTCCACAGACATCTGAAACCAGTCCATAGCCAGGCCAATAAGACTGAGGTGCACCAGATCTTTAGAAGTCCTGAGTAAGCTGATACGCTGTATCCTGTACTCTCAGGATCATTTTTGTTTGGAGATATCTGAAAGAAAATATGCTATTTATTTAAAAGTTTTTCTCTCTTCACAGAAACACAATTTGACTTTTTATTCCAGAACCAAACAAAATTCTTTGCTTTAACTTTCTGCTTCTGACTACCAAACCATGACACATAAATGGAAGCAAATTTTCTGATATACTGTAAGATCACTCATGGTCACAGAAACTAGAAGAAAAATACTAGGTTTGATCAACTTTGTGTAGCATACTAAACAGATGATACATAGGAAGGGAAACTAAAAGGAAGACACATGCATTAGGAATGTTGCAACTGACAGTTGTTGCTATTTTTACTGAAGTATTGGAATTCAATATGGATTCTTAAGATCAGGTAGAAATTTCACTAGTGAAGTTAAAAATACAAATAACTTGTAACTCATAGCATCATGCCAGAGTAGGGACAAGCAAGAGCAGCTATTTCCAAAAGTGTTTAGATTGTATTTCTAGTGTTTAGAACTAGAAATTACAAGTGGCAGTATGCTTAATAAGCAACATGGAGTTAAGCAACTTATCACAGCGAAGAGATGAAGACTGGAGCAATCACAGAGAAATGCGCTTAAAAAAGAATGCTGAGCAAAGTTTCTAGTTTCTTTAGCAACTTTCTAGACTATGTGAAAATGCAATTTCATCTCTTCACATTTCAGGATTGTTGCAATTGGAAAATAAATCATTGATAGAAAGCCCTTTCCAATCCATTAATTTGGAAAGACCACATGCATAGATGCTGAGTGAAGTAGAAAACAGTACTGAAATAAAAACAAAGTGGCAGGCAGATCCAAATGAGAAGTGCTGGAGCAAATGCTGTCAAAGCTCAAGATATGCAAAAAAGTGCAGGAAAACAAAGGAGGAAAAGATGTGGAGGGGGAGGACAGTAGTGCTATCATGGCTCATGGCCAGCATTGAAACCATGAATTTCCTCAGTTCTGTCTAAAGAACACAGACATAATGAAATTATTTAAAAATGAAGTGATAAAAAAATACTAAAGTCTGACATTTACAGACACTTACTCAAACAACACCAAACATGTTATCACATAAATTTAAGTGTCTAGAACTGGTCTTCAGTCCTCTAGTTAGCAGTCTTTGTGAGAGCAGTCATGCCTTGAAACCTGTACAACTTCACAACAAGACAGAAAATAATCTGTAGAGCAGAATTATTGTGTTGGGAAATGTTAGGTCCCAGTCTGATTGTTGGTCTGGAAGGGGTTCGTAATGATTGACATTTCAGACCTTATTGGGCATTACATTCTTCTCCATTTGAGTTCTTGTCTAGATAGGAGTAGTATATAAAGGGGATAATTGTTTTAGGACAAGAGTTATCCAGGACACAGACTGATGGTCACTGTGGAAGAGATTTATTAGTTATATTTTCTACAATGAGTATATGAAATATTCTGTTTGAGTGGTGGATAATGTTTGAGTCTTCCTCTTGAGCAAATGAAGGTTAATCAGGAAAGTGACTGCTTGAGATGTATGTATTGGAAGGCTCGACTGCCACAAAAACTCACTGCAATTTATATATCTCAAAATCAGACGTAGAAGCCAGAGAACATTCACTGGCAGTCAGTCCTATTCTAGACCAGTTCCTTTAATTTGATCTATGTTATTCATTATTTCAAAGCACAATTTGGTTAGTATATTTTAGTCAGATCATTTGAATATGACCTGCATTGCCAAAAGAGCTAAGGTTGGTAGAATCTTTTATAGTAAGAACAAGGTGAGGCTACAAGACTGTACGTCTTCCCAAGCTTCTGAGCTGAAAGAGGAGAGGTTGTTCTTCATTCATCAGATGTGGCCTGGTCTCCACAGTCTGTTCGATCTGAACAGTGCTGTCAGGAGGGGATCTCCCACCACTGCTGTGTGTCTGGTCACATGAGTTTATGAGCGGCGTCACCATGGCAAGACAACAGTGTTAAGAAGGGCTGCTAGTGCAATGGTAAAGAAACAAACCCAAACACTGTCATGGAACTTGTCATGGCTTAAACCTTTGGAACTGTAACTATAGCAGTTTACTCCCTAAATTTGGACATCTTTCAGATGCTTTTTGGTACACAGACTGAGCTGGCAATAGAAGAAATTAAAATTCACTCATACATTTCAGCTCTTCTGTACTCCAGTTCTACCAATGAACATATTCATACAGGTTTCCTTAATGACAGCTTGACTTTTCTCACTACATCATTTCTGTGTATCTGCATCTGACTGCAAACTCCTTTTAGAATGAAACACATTTTTCTTCTGTGAACTTACCATCACACTTGTAGAAAATTTCCATCCACAGGATAAATGAGGCACAGTTAGCAGTCAGGGAATATTAAATCCGGGTGAATACTGTTTAGACAAAAGCTTCTTTGAATAATTTATTGAATATCCTTTGGGATATGAGTGGTATAGAATCATAGAATAGTCCAACATTCCCTGCAACAAGCAGGGATATCTGCAACTAGATCAGGTTACTCAGAGTCCTGTCCAACCTGACCTTGAATGTTTCCAGGGATGGAGCATCTACCACCTCTCTGGGCAACCTGTTCCAGTATTTCAACCACCTTCATCGTAAAAAATTTCTTCCTTATATCTAACTTAAATATACCCTCTTTCGGTTTAAAAACATTACTCCTTGTCCTATCACTACGGGTCCTGGTAAAAAGTCTCTCTCCATCTTTCTTGTAGGCCTCCTTTAAGTACTGAAAGGCAGCAGTAAGGTGTCCACAGAACCTTCTCTTCTGCAGCCTGAACAATTCCAATAGTGTGTCTTTCCAATTTTTGTTGCATGAGAGTCATAGCTAGCAATACATTAGATGATGAGATATATTTTAACCATCCGATAAGACCAGTCAGAAGGTCATCTAATAAAAAATGACTAGAATTTATAAAGCGAGGCTTAGTGATTATTTGCATTTTGTTAAAAAGAGAGCACATGGAATATGACTTCAGGTACAAAAGAGAAACTCCACCTTCCAGAAGGCACTGATAAAGAGAAATGAAGACATCTAGGTGCCATAAGCAACTCCACCTTTTTCACTGAGGTGTCAAGAAATGAGGTGAGGAAATGTATGAATTTTTTTAGCCTATTTCTTACATTGTTTGGAATAAAAAGTAATTCTTTTGGACCAAAGTCTGCATGCCTGTTAGTTCATGGTTCAGCCATATATGGTAGTTAAAATTAAGACTGTTCTGTAAGCCAAGAAAAGGGGTACCCAAGTTGTTGTGAAGTACAGGTACCTTGGATTATTTAGCCAGAGCAACAAGGCCTCTAGAGTCTGTAAAATGGTAAAAGGTTCATATCTCCTGACCTGAACATTTGTCAGAGAAGGAAGAGGCGCAGTCATTGCAATCCAAGAAAAAATTTAGAATGTAAGGATTCATTTTGTTGAAAAGGTTTAGGTATTCAAAAGGGAGCTGTTAGAACCATGTGATAAATACACACATTCCTATACTCAAACCCTACAATTCCACTAAGAAAAAGTCAAATTAGCATAGCTTAATTTCTCTCACTAACACCCTGTTAGGCAGAAAGATGTCTATACGCCAGTACCTTCACTAGACCCAGCTTGACTATTAAAAGTTTTATTATTTTGCATATTATTTTTTCTTAGTGGACCACACACGCACCCCTTGTTGTAAAAATTAAGTTGCATGTGGTCATTCTTTTGCTTACCTATATTTTTTTTTTTAACAACTGTTTTGGAAGTGTTAACAGTACAGTTCCTATATCCTGCTTTTAGTTTTCAAGAAAAACATGCAATATGCCCATTTCTTTAAAGAAAAAGACTGCTAGGAACTGTGAGCCCTAATAATGCAATTTTAAACCCATCTTACTCTCCCATCTTTAACAAACTATAGAAGGAACCAGTCAGGACCTTGATGCCAGTTCTCCAATACATATTACTTGCATATATAATTAAAGAAGTCATGTCAAAACTGCTTTTCATAAATGCAGTGCTTTTTATCACACTTTGTAACATTTTATTTTCAAAACTTCACAATTATGCATGAACAGAAGACTACAAATTAACTTGAATTTATACGCAAAGAATAAGATGGGAATCCTAAGAGGAGTAAGGTATATAGTAACAAGGATAGCTGTAGGGCAGTCTGAACCTTAAGGGGAATACCTCCAGGCATACTAGTTATAGTCCTTTCCAGCACATGTTTAAGTCATTCTATCACCAGACTTGCATATAAAGTTGGAATTCTTTTCCCACAGCGAATCCCCAGGAAACCGGGCAAAACCAGCAACACTACCCCCATAGACTGAGTTAAAATTGCGACAGCTCTGGGAGAGATTTCTACATTACTATCAAATCTTAAGAATAAAGGTCAGTATTTTGATCACTTTGCACTACAAATTAAATTCAAAGTTAAGAAGGATGATAATCTCAGCACATATTTTGAGAGCTACTAAGGTGTTTTTAGAAATGTGCTGCTATGGAAAATCCAAGAAACCAATAATTGTGCCAAAGGCTCTGAAAGAAACCAAAGCAAACTGAAAACACTCAGCCACCTCTGACAGAGCCTAAATCAAAGCCTTACAGAGCTAGTAAGTGTGGCAGAAGACTTTGCTAAAATTTGACCAAAGTTGCCTTAGAGTTAGAAGGGAATGTTGCCTACACAACTCTAATTATCAGTCCATCACATTTCTAAATAGCCACCACAAGCAATGAAAGTTTTCAGGCAGCCAGTTAAACTTGAATGGATAACGGAAGTATGAGGCAGTTCAAGTAAGTGAAATGATATGTCTGCCTACAGGCACGCATGTAAAAGGACAGAAGAATGAGATGTTCCGTCTTCCAAAAATGTAACAGATGAATACAACTGTCATAACAGTTTTTCCATAATGTATTCAATATGCTATGAATGTGAAAAGAAGGACAGCTTATTTGATTTCAATGATCATCAGCTGGATTCCCACTTCAGAACAAACAGAGCGAGACCAACGCTGGAAGCATTCAAGAATGGGTATCGTGTTGCCTTTCTAAGTCGAAGGCACTCTTCTTTTGCGTTTCAAATAATGAGTGCTTTAACTACTCCATGATACATCTGTAAAATCTTTGCTACTCTACCCACCTACTTAAACATTTTCAAAGCACCTCATCTCAGTATTCAAGTCTGGTCTCTAACATCCTCATTTCCTGAGCACTTTCTTGACATATAAGTAGTCCCAATCACTGCAACAGTAGAATTAGTTGCATGTAAAGGCATTGTTCAAAGTGAGATGAAGTGGTGGAGTAAGGCCCTAACTTACAAAGCTAATAATAAAAGCTGGGGATTTTTATTGCCTGTACATTATAACTAATTATGTACAGCAAATTAAAGACAAAAAAAGAAACAGTTTTAGAGACAATATGTGCATTGTTTCACTTAATTGAGACTAGGAGTTTAATCACTTAATTCTGCTATGATGTCTTCAAGCACCCTTTCATTGATAAATACAAAAAATCTGTGACTTCAACAAATAAAAGTGAAATCAGTAATTAAAAGCAGTAATAGCAATTAAAACCAACTCTGGCTCCAGCCAGGAAAGCCACAGTATCATTTAAGGCTGTAGTGGTTGGTTTCATACAAACAAAAAAAAAAGTGAATTCATTCTGTGATTTCTATTTTGGAAAATAAATAGTACTTATGCAGTCACTTATCTTGAGAAGAAATGATTAAGTAATAGCATTTTTTGGTCTGAAGCCACCACTTAATCTCCTTCCCTCTTCTCTTCCTTTTTCTCTCCTTTTTTTTTGGTTCTTGTTAAAGAAATCTTTTCCAAGGCATGACCCTCTAAAGAAAAACAAAGACTCCCCCAAATTACCCTTTAAGAATAATAATTAAAGTTTCATTCTGATAGTCTGTGAAGTATTTTTTCCATCAATGTAGTAATAGACCACAGACAGCTCAAAGGTCCCACATTTGCTTGCTAAATGATATTAACTGACACTGATAGAGGAACCACCTGTATAACATAAGAGGGTAATTTGGTGCCCCCACAGTCAGAGAGTCCATGGGTGCTTTGCTGAAACATCCATTTTATTGCCAGTAATGTTTGCATGTCTTGCATGGGAGAAAAGAGGGATGTTCTCTATATAAGAAAAATGTGTCTCCCTCCCATTTACCTCGCTTGATTGCCAGCTTCTTTTCATGGTCTCAGCACTTTTTGCGCCTGAGTATGAAGAACAGATGCTAAAATCCCCTAACAAGAAACTGCTTCTCACTAGATTTCTCTCAAAGTTCAGCATACTAAAGAAGGTTTTGACAAACTATTAACAGAGTCCAGAAGAACAGCTTCAAGGTAACAATCAGGTTCTGAAATCAAATCTCCATGCTTTAATTAGAGCCAGAGACTGTAGTGAAAACAGAATGCATTAGGAGAGCTTATGATTAAATCAATGGTAAAAAGTTCCAAAACAATATAAATTAATAATTTTACTTCTTTCAACTCTGACGCTATTTCTTTGTTAGAAGTTGTGATTTCTGGTGGATATTTTTCTTTTTATCTCTTCCCAAACCCTTTTTCTATGTCACCAAGTAATAATTTTCCTATCAAATCATGTTTCTTCATTTCATTTTTCACATCCCTTTTCCTTTTTTTGCTGTACAATATAGAAGTGATCCATTCACAGCGAATTTCAAATACAAACAACCCCCAAAAAATAAACTCAGAAAGTAAAAGCATATTGGTGAAGGTTTTATGGATATTTTTAGCTATATGACATCTCTTGCTTCGACATGCACTGCAAGGGAAAGCTGTGCTTGTCTTCTGAACAGGAATCAGATCAAAAAACATTTGCTGCAGGAAGTTGAATTTACCTTTTGACCTTCATTCTCTTCTGTGAGCTTCACTCTCTCATATGAGAAACACAATTTGTTTTCACTAGTCAAAAGCTGCTTTATAGTTATGTTGAACTCTCCAAAAGGGATTCAGTGTAAGCGTGAACATTGTGTTTTCCCAGGTCACTCCAACAGTAGAAGGAGAAGAACAAGGAAGCCAGAAGTCAAAGTTCTTACATAAAAATGACATTTCTTCCACATGCAGCAATCCTTTATTTTAATCCATAAGTCTATCTGTGACAAACCAATGTGTAGAAGAGGCCTTGGAGTTCAACCTGTTTGTGACAGTGCTTTGTAACTGAAACTGCCTTATGGACACAGGTTCTGTTACTCCTTGGTTCATCTTGCTAAAGGCATTTAATCTTAAAAACAATCCCCCCAAAAACATTAGATACGCAGCCACACATACACTGTATAAGACTACACAAAGGTTTACACAGGCTCAGCCACTTTTCCCAATCTTTCTGTGTTCAATTACTCATTATAATTATTTGTGCTTCATCTGAAACACTGCACAGTACCATAAGAGGAACATTTTCCACCCTTACAGAAGGAATATATCACTTTCAGCCCTAGTTCACACTGAGATACTAGCCATAAACACAACATATTATGTAAAAGTAAACCTGCGATATCATCTCGATCCAAAAAATTTCTAATACGTGCAAGAATTGCCTTCACAATTAAATCTCCATAGAACAGAACTGGACAAAATACTCAGACTCCATTTCAGATTAAAAATAGAAATGCTGAAATAAGAAGCATGAAAATTTAATAACGTGAACGTATTTGTAATAAAGATATATTTTACCATGCTATCTGATAACTGTAAAAATACCTAAATATTTTAATTATGGCCAAAAATTCTCATTAAAATTTGAAGAGCTTTTTGAGTAGAATTTTTGTTTGTTTCTTTCTTTTTAGAAGGGAAAGGCAGAGCAAGTCATGCACATGCACTTCCCAGGCATTTTTTTTTATTATTATTTTCTTTTAGCATTTTTTCAACTAATTCTGGTAGCTCATCAAAGAGCATATTTATTTAGTTTTTCCATAAGCTGACTATAAATACAGTATTTTTGCTCAGGCCGGAAGATTTTCAAATGCTCCTGAAAATCTCTGGGAGTCTTTCAAGGCCAACATAGCCCAGGAAACTGCTGGTGTGAAAGGTTCCAAGGACTACATTCACAGAAAGTAATTCAAGAAAGTGCAGTGTAGTACTGAGCGAATCAGGAGATGAAAGCTAAGAAGTTCTTAGCATCACATAAAACTCACAGAAAATATTCATGCCAAACGTGAGTCTGGTTAGGTTTTTGTACTGTACCAATGTAAACACCAGGTAGGTGTTTACAGACTATTCATTTGTACCTTGTCTCTCCACACAATTCAAGTTTAAACTGCTTTCCTAGTCTATATTTGCTCAAAAAATTAAAAAAGAAACAAAAAACCAACCAAACAAACAATACCCCCGCCCCCCACC
>JAOXNO010000001.1:105905736-105918431 GCA_028565335.1 Limnodromus scolopaceus | reverse complement strand
ACATGCTCTAGGCAATCCTGCTTCAGCAGGGGAGTTGGACTAGATGATCTCTATGGTCCCTTCCAACTCTAAAAACATCAGTGAAATTCAGTGAAATAAAAACATAACTGTAGAAGTCAGCATTTTCCCACCTTGCACATCAAAGCCTTTGCCTGGTGGCCTTCAGGGTTACATAGTCCAACGTGCACTGCTCAGCTGCCCTGCCATTAGCCACCAGTAAAACTAAGACATTTCATTGCAGCATTTATACCAAGAAAGAGCCCCTTTTCCGGTATCACCCTTAAGTCATTGTAGGAATGACCTTGAACAACTCCTTTACCTATTATTCACCAACCTTTCTATACTTGCTTCTAGAAAACGGTTTCAGTCCCTTCCAGGCTTTTTCTCATACAGTGAATAGCCATCACACTCCATTTCCCACAGCCTAATTCAAAGTGAGGAAAGCTGAAGTGTCACAGTAAAATAGTAAGTGACCTTGTTTACCCAAGATCACATTTTGATTGAGTATTAACATATCCCATAAATAACCTTTTTCCTCCACAGTTTTAGACAAGTATGTATCTCAGTACTTCCTAAATCCAAAATAATAAACATTCTGTACTCAAAGAACATTTATATGCCAAGTGAAATACATATGTATGTACTATTCTAGATTTTTAGACCAGACTCAGCAAGGCAGATATTTCTCTATAACTTTCTACCATTTCACTGTTGACTATAAAATAAGCCAGTGTATTTAATAGCTCAGGGTCCTCTGCCTTCAGGTAAACATATGCAGGGTACTCTAGTCTTGATTTATGCATTAGTATTAAAACCAATTCAATTTAGCATGGTGCAGAAAGAGAGGAAGTGCAGGCCTTTTAAAGAGTAGCAGCTGAAAGGTCATCAACAAAAAAGAAAAAATTACATCTTTCTCACTGTTGCTTTTTTATTTTTGAAGAAAGAACCTAGAAGTTATTGGTTTCTTAGTGTGTTTTCCCAGTATTGCCACCTTTAATTCAAAAAACTGTTTGAACGGATTGGTTTCTTTTAAAATTGACTGTTTGAGGAAACAGGAATATTCTCTTAAACTATAAAAAATTAGATATGACATAATTTAAATGTAGTAATTCACATAGCAGTCACCTCTGCCATGCAATCTCACTGTTTTAATAACAAATTGTACAACCTGAGCTGCAGAAAATAGGATTTTTATGGACTATATAATGGCAGAAAACAAATTTCAGTGTCTGTACTCTCTTCATATAGGTGTCGTGCTTGGAAACATCAGATATTGAAACAATAGGCTTTTTTTTAGAAGAAATATGTTGAACGGACTTTTCTGCTTTCATCAGAAAAGCAGAAATGCTAACACAGAAGAACAGAATCAACTAAAAAGTATTTGTTCACAGAAGTAGAGAAGAAACACATTGTAATTTCCAGTGGCTGTTATTTGCCGGCTCATCCTCCAGAATGCTATGACTCTTCTTTTAAATAGGATGAACTATGACAAATGCCATGCTCTACTTACTGTTTCCTCATTTCAAAGTAGAGTTCAGCTATCGTAAAGACGATTTGTATCCCTGTGATCCAACTAATCATTATGTTCTCTTGTATTGTTTTTCCTATTGATCCCTAGTATTGAAAACTTAAGGACTATATGGAGGGATGTTCTTCAACAGAAGAACACAATGGCCTGTGAAGTTTTCTTCCTCACTACTAGCTTGGCATGAGTTAGGAAGTAAGCAGTAACCACCAACCTGTTTGCTCAACTTCAGTTTGTTTCTCGGTCACATTACTGGATTTCCCTTGTTTCTTTAAAGATCGCCAACCTTTTTTTTGTACAGTATTTTGAATGTGACAGATTATTCAGATGCTGAGGTCATGTCTTCCCTCTAAAAAGATTCTTTAATTGTCAGCCACCAGATGATCCCTATTTAACCATCATTCCTCTAGTCTCAGAAGTATGCCTGTTCCTAAATATTAGCACTTCTAGTTTTCAGCCAGGTTATGGATCTTATTTTTCTCTTCTAGAAGGTAAAATAGGAGATGATGACAACAAGAAGACTCCCCTCCATCTCTATACATCTCAATAATACTGTAATAAACACATCTTGTGTAGGATTAGTTAATACAGTTGCATTGCTGTTCTGCAGTGAGTAACATGTAAGCTCCAGGATGCTAAACATGCTATATCAGGCTTTTCTTCTCTTTCTCCCCAATACTTTTCCTCTCCCCTAAATCAAAAATAGCGACTCTGCTATTGCTAACAAGAATGGTCAAACCACTCCTACCTAAGAAAAAATTCTTCTCTTCTATATGCTTACACAACAAGAATATTTGTAAAAATAAGATATCTGGGTTTTTAGTTTGTGGTTTAGGGATGATATTTATGTGACTGAAAGAAAATAAAATAGTAGGCCATAGTGTTGGTAGATACACATTCTATAGATGATAGAGTTGGCATTTCTCTTTCTCTGCCCCCATGCAGTTGCTTTCACTAGCCTTCTGATGCCCTACAGAGCTTTTACCAGAAGATACAATTCATAAACTTGTATTTTAAGAGTATTCTCAGATTCTGCGTTTCTGAGATTGCTACTTCATTGTCAGGTTTCCATATTTTCTACAACCTTAGCCCCTTTTTGTATCTGTTTTTCATTCACTGCTAACTGATAACGCATCCTGTTGAATGCATCAAATAACGTTAGATTCTCAATGTGGGAAATGCAGCTCCAGTCCCAACTGACAACATACCATCAGCACATTAGCTAGAAAATTACCTTGTCAGCAAGGAAAATGTCACATCTTTAGTATAGTACTAATCATCAGCTAACTCAGTAACCTGGGTTGTAAAAACTTTAGTGAGAGCCACAGAATAGCTACCAGCTTCTATTTTCTTCTCCTCTGCCCCTGTTAGCCACTCCAAATGTCCTCACAGCCTGGTGCATGGTACATTCAATACACTTTTGATGAATTCCTGTAAACGTCCAGTTTTTATGCTCAAGGATTCTGAAATATTCCTGCTTCCAAGAAAACCAAATTTATAATGTGAAGGGAGGCTGAATATTTCTGGCACATGCAGTTGTGCAGATGTTATTCCTTAAGGAAGACTATCTTGATTGCCTCCGTGAATAATGGCTACGAGATGGCAAGGAGCCAACAGTTCTCTTATAGCAGAAGGTATAAAACCACTCTCCTACTGAAAGAAGGCCCCCAGTAGGATAATATATTATTACGCATGATTCAAATTACAGGATCTGCAGCAGGGGAGCTAGTGGCTGAATCAGGACAGCCGCACACAGAATACTGATGATGGGATGATGGAATGCATCATGCATTGAAAGAGCTATGGTTTAGTGTTTAAATCCTCTGTATTTTCAAAATGACTACAAGGATCAATATATAACTGAAGCTCCATAAACAAATTGTACATTATTGTGTGCGTGGAGGGGGGAAGTTATCACGTTGTAACAAAAATTCTATTTAAGAATACTTCTTTAAATAAAATTTTGCTTTACCAAAGACAGTTGACCTCTTGAAGCCCACTAGCAATAGATAGAGCTTTAATTTAATAACACAATATTGAATTTGTCTCATATCTGATTCTGTTTCAGCTATTAGAATACTGAAGAGCAAAACCTTGCCTCATTAGATTATGCGGTCTGAAATCTCTGCATTCCACAGTATTCTGGGCTGGTTTTAAATTGTTCGCACAACAAATTACTTTACCCACAAAGAACTAAATCCAAATGTTCAACACAATGTTGGCTTGCCCAAATGTTTTCCATTTATAATTGAACACATCTCAAGAAAATGTGCATGTTTATTATTCTAAAAAACTCACCAAACCTATTCCCTAATATGAAAAGCTGGCTAGAGAATAGTTTTTCAAGCTAAGATCTAATCTTTTCTGTGTAGATTAAGCACATCCTAAATAAAAAGAGAAATAGCTAAACAAAAATTCTATATTTCGCTTTGCTGCAACATACCCCGAAGCAGTATGCAAGCTCTCCCTTGACTTCCTTTCATACTGGCTCTTGTATTCAGTTATTCTGGTAAATGGATGCAAATCAGGTGCATTGTGTTGAGGTGGAAGGAAGGGGGTGAAATTTGTTCAGAAATGATCTCAGTTCTATTCATTAATAAAATGACATCTTGGCTGAAAGTGGTGAAGAATGAAATATAACAGTACTGAACTTCACTCAGTTGTAACAGATGCATGTAAGAACCTTTAGAGAAAGCCGGATATGTAAAACGGCCACAGCAAAATGATTTCTGAAGCATTAGAATAAGTACTTAGATCGTGATGGCAGCTAAAGATGCAAACTCAATGCTGCAGCAACACTCTTTTTACCTTCCAAGATGGTTAAAGGTAATCTCAGACTATAATTGGAGGAAGCAGTACCACATTAGGTAAGGACTACAAGGACACAAACATACATGAAAGAAAAATATATGCACAATATTAACAATAAAAGACTCTTAAAGGTTTTATGGGGCCAACAGAAAAAAAAATGGAACAATGCCCATGGTTACCTGCAGAGACAGCACATAGTTAAAAAAAAAAATCAGGAAAAATGTAGCCACCGTTTTGCATAGCGATTCAAATTATGCTGGCAGAATAATTAATGGAGGACCTAATCTCTGTGAGGAAAAAAAAAAAAAAAAAAGAAAAGAAAAAAGGATACGTTAAACAAAGTTCATTACTGCATGATGTAAATGAGTTTCTCACCAGTGATGTCACTGATTGGCTGGGATGTAGAGCTGGTTTCGAACAGTGCAGCATGGCCGGATTGGCTGCTAGCTCTTCTGGTTACTGCCTGCTTGGGCAGCGGTCGAACCAGACACTTTCTGTCTCTCTTGTTGTCGTTTGAAGCAAATCTTGTTCAGCCCAGCTGTGTCTCCATAGTAGTGGCACCCTAAGAGAGTCTCCCTCCTGCTTCCCACAGCTCATCTGTAAGGCGGTCGCTGCTGTGAAATACCAGCCTTTGGCACGGAGCCCAGACTGCGTTGTTAGATCCGTCTATAATACAGAAAAGAATTTTTTAAAGCAGTTCTTTCACCGAATTACATCCTAAGAAGGATTAATAAGCACTAAATTGCAACTGATTTGTGGACTTTTAAATTTTGTAGCTAGCACACTTTCTGAAATAAAACATTATCTGACCTGCAATAGCACAGCAGCATTGGTTTAAAAAAAAAAAAAAAAAGAAAAAGAATGAATGAAAGAAAGGAAGAAAGAGAAGCAATAACTCTTCTTTGTTTACCTTGATTATAAAAAAAAGAGTCTTCATTTTTTTTCCCCTAGAACAGTAACTGATATCTTGGTGCTACGCAGGAATATTTTATACTATCGCCAGTTTTCTATTTACATCCGAGTCATTATTTTCAGGTTAAGACAAGGGATCTTAATTAGCATTCTCTTTAACTATGCAAACTGAGACAGGGCATGAAAGAAAAATGCTGTATGGAAGAGACAGAGAGAGAGAGAGAGACAGAGGAAGAAGAAAAAGAAGAAAAAAAAAAAATCTGTGCAGCTTTTACAGTTCAGCTGTCTGACCCCCTGCAAAAAGAATGCAGTCATATCAACTTTGCCAGACAATGGAGTACCTACAGGCTTTCCTCTAGACAAGTCCTTTATAACCAGTCAGTATTATGTGCTGCAGACAGTGGCCAATCGCTAAGCTGCTTTCTACAGCAGTGACACAATAGGTGCACTGGCCACACTGTCCTCCTAGCCTCTGACAGCAGTTCAGGTTCATTTTTTGTACACTGGAATACGCATATGTCTTTAATGTTCCCACTGTATGAAAAGAAAAAAATAATATCAGCCTAAGCTTGCTTTGTTTTGCTATAATTACATCAGCCTAATTACTGCAGCCGAGCCGCAGTGCCACTGCTCAGAGCGGCGCATAGGCATGCACATCATATAAATATGCATGAGCACGCCTGCTTATTTAAATACAAAAATGCATCAATTGCTGGTGGTGCCTTTCTGTTTTTGTTTTCTGCATGTCCTTCCTCCCCCCTCCAACACCCATTCCTGATAAACCAAATGAGTTAAGGACGCCTAGCAAATACGGTCACCATTTTCTCCCTTTATTTATCCAAACTTTTATTCGTTCCGTTCTAATGGTAAGCATTCAGTAGGAACTAAAAAAAAATTTCAAATGCAAATGAGCCTCAGTTAGTAAGGGGAAGGGTATTGCAGACCTAGGGCATTTTTCTCCCTTGTCACTCGCCATCAGAGTAAGCGCCTGTAAACGAATCTGCATGCACTCCATCACAGCCAGGCATCAGATGCCCAGTTCTTATTAAAAGCCCGATGATCCCCCAGCATGTGCACGCATCCAGCCTGTGTGTTTGGGTATTCTGTAATTACAGCATCTCTTGTAACAGTACCTGAATCCGCTCATATAGTCAAAAGATTAAATCATCACTATTCACGTATTAGACAGACATAATTGGGCACATTCTATAGTGGGAATCGCCATGCTAATTTTTCTGATTTTATGCATGGGATTTACATATTCATGAAGAGAATAGCTGTTATGACCGCCGACAGAGCAACATGAAAAGAAAAGACACCATTCTTCAGCACACAGAGTATACAAAACCTAGGGGGAAAAGATGCAGCATATGGCGACAAGGAGAAGAAGTTGTTTGGCTTTCGAGGGTTATTTTATTTCCTATTTATAAATTCTGAGTAGATGGCTTACAAAAACATATAAGTATTCTGAACACGAAGCCAAAGTAAATCTGTGTTATTAGTAATCATCCACTGGTAGCTGAAATAAAATCATTTTCCAGTTGGTGCCCAATGTTCTGCAAGTTTTGCCTTTGTATTACAGACCATCTTCAGTTTATGGGTATTTAGGACATATTCATCCAGGAATGCACAAAAATACTAATGAATCAGAAAGGAATAGAAAAATTCATCTGATATTTTAAAATCTTGATTTCATATTTTACTGCCTGCTCTGAATTAGGGAACTATACCTTTCCCAGGAGAGCTGGTGTTCTTCATTATCATAGGGGTTTTTTTCCCCAACTTATTAGAACTGCATGCTTTCCAAATCTGATAAAATATATCCTCTGAGTGACTTTCAGGTTCTATTGTTTTTTAAAGCTAAAAGAAAAATCACCAGAGGAAAGATAATTCAGGCAGTATCGTAAACACAGTGTGTGTTGATTTTTATATCAATTTCATATAGATAAACAACAAAAAAAAAGACATTAGGCTTACTGTAACCTTGTCCTTTTTATGTATTCAGTATAATAATATTAAAATGTTTGTTCATCTCTCTGGTAGTTGCCACTCAAAACATCCCAAATTTCCTTATAACAGCCAGATAATATTACCTACACATGTGTGCTTTTCCCTACATTTTCCCACATTTGGTAAAGATAATACTACAGATAGCAAGGTGAAAATATTTAATTTTCCAATGGGAAATGAAAAATTTTAATGCAATAGCCGTATGTTTGACAGGCCTTGTTGTATATCAGTCTTCACAAAATACTGTATTCAATACTACCACAAAAAAAGAGCTTTTTTCTTTACATTTGTATACTATACATCTCTTTGAATCACAGTCCTTCAATACAGTCATGCATTTTTTTAATGACAGAAATATTACATATTACGTTATACAAAATATATATGAAAAGGTGTTAGACTTTTTATAAGATATTATTATAAATTGAACTAACTATATTGAATGCACATTTAAAAAATAATCACAAGAAATTGCTTTTGGTTCTCCAACATAGGGTTTTTTGCAAAAACAAAATAAAGAGTAAAAAGAAAAATTTAAACCCATTAATATTAACTAAAGCCCATTTCTCCAACCAGACCACTGTTATTGTCTCTGTCAAAACAATAAGCTACCAAATAGCTTTTTTGTGTTTGTCTCTACCTAA
The DNA here is from genome assembly GCA_028565335.1 of Limnodromus scolopaceus. Lineage (NCBI taxonomy): Eukaryota > Metazoa > Chordata > Aves > Charadriiformes > Scolopacidae > Limnodromus > Limnodromus scolopaceus. The sequence continues at coordinate 105,910,529 of JAOXNO010000001.1, read as the reverse complement.
AATTCAAACTCCAAATCTGCAAGCTAATTATTCATTTTTCCCTTTAGCTTAAATGTCTGGGCTACAGCATCATACAGCAGAAAAATAAGTTTCATTGCTAAACAGGAAGCCTTTAGAGAGCAGAATGGTGATACAATTTTAAAGGTATGAACCTTGTAAAAATCTTAGCATGGCCTCTATTCAAAAGCCCCACTCCATAATGTGAAGTACATTAGCGCTAATTTGAAGCTTTTGTTAGAGGATAGCACCTGAAAAGTTCAAGTATTCCTGCAAGAATTTGAGGCAGTGTTTTGCTTAAATAAAATATGTAATTTTGTGTTCTGTACTTACTGAGAGAAAAAACCCTAGTGTTTCTTGTTTGTAGCAATGAACCTGACAAATTTCAAGCACTGTACTGAAGTAAATGAAATTACAGACCTCTAAACATGGCCAGATCTTTGTCTTAACGTATAATCCCTACTGTACCACTTTTTTTTTTTTTTAACTCATTCCAGCAAAGTAAATGTTTGTAACTGAAATCTGAATTAAGAAATTTCAGCAAAAAAACCTGATTTGTTATACCTGGCATCAAATGAAATGGAAAATAGTTAAATACATCTATGTTTAGAGTAATGTTTCTAATTCTAGAACTGCTTCATGTATCACATCAGTTTTCTACATCCTTTAATTTCAGTTGCTGTTTTCTCCACAAACTATGATCTTTTATTCTGAATTTTTCTAGCATGCAGTTCTATTAGCCTCAGTCTTTTAACCAAGTTCTTATAAATTCGAAGAATACACCACACTATGTCAACAGCATTAGTTATGATGATATTTGGTGTATATATTTGCTACATCTTCAGCTTCTAATTTATGGTCTGAATTTTTAAACACTCAGGCGCTGGCATCCATGTTTAAACTGTAGTCCTGCTATAAGCTCCATTCCAGTAAATTACCACGTAGCTGAAATTTAAGATCCTAAATAAGCAGGTAGTCTGACTTTCAGAAGTGCCAGAAACCTGCAGCTCAATTATACACTATAGCAGCTCCCATTAGCTGAACTGCCTTAATATGATACAGATGCCAAACACTTTGCTTTTGTAAAGGACCTGATGCAAATTCTGACCTGATTTTCATTTTAGTAACTCTTACAATCCCAAATGTTCTGATGATGGAATAGAGCTTTCCAGGATTAGGCTTGTAACCTTCCATGGAAAAGTAGCAATGGCTTAAGAGATGAAAAATGTAGCTTTCACTATTACTATTTAAATTTGTGGCAACACGAGACTAGTGTTTGTGTTGATGTAAAACACAGGTCTGTAAAAAAGTTGCTTAAAAAAAAAATGTTTAGTTATCATCTAATAATCTCTGTATCTAATATATGAACCTGGAGAAGAAGCGCTAGAAAATTGGAAAATCAGTGCCCTAACTAGTTTGATTGTAAACTACTCTGGCATTATAGCATCAACAGAGACACAGACATTAAAATTCACTGAAAAATTTCCACCATTATATCTTTCATGACACTATCCAGCCAAACAACCCTACGTGGGAACTGTGAGATATAGTAATTTTTCTCATTTTTTTAATTCAGGTTTTCCAGGAAATTTTGCTGGGTTACATACCAAATAAATACAGACCCTACATTTAAAAAAACTTGATTAATAAAAGCAGATAAAGGTGCATTATTTGGGGGTAAAATAATAACATTTTTACATGCAATGTTTCATACATTCTTTGGGGATTTTTCCCTATTTTTCTTTATTATTTAAAATAATGGAATTAAAATTGCCTGGCACTTTTAAATCTCACTGAGGAGTCACATTTTGGAAAAATATTAATTAGTCTGTTTTAAGAATATATAAGAAATATTTGCCTAAAGTCTTAGCCACTTAAAAGCATGTGCCGTTCCAGTTCATTTACCCCTCAAAGAAACTTATCTTAGGGTTTTTTTAACCCTCATTTCCTACGCGGTTGCATCTTCCTCTTATTCAGAATTCATCCTTTCCTCAGGCTCTACTTAGTCCTCCTAAAGAGGAAAAATTGAATGATACGCTTTAGAGGGTAATTTAATTAAAATGATTGTACAGGCATGTAAACATATGATTAAGTGTCTATTTCTCCACTGTATCTATAGGGCTTTAAGCACTTTTACCTCACTACCCCACCATAGACCTAATTTCACTTACCTGTCTTTCATCTAATTGGGAACAGGATATTCTGGGAGAAGTTACATGCACTGTTACTATGTTAGTATTTGACCTGTTGTATGTTCATAGCCTACCATAAACTGTTGCTGGAACTGAGTTAACTGAACAAAATTGCTGATTTAGCATAGTTTTCCTTCTTTTTCTTGCATTGCATTAAGTAAACCTCAATAAACATTCATTTTCAGTAGCAAATATTCTGGGTTTTATCACTTGATACAAGTACCAAAGCAACTGCATACTAAATGATGGATTTACTTCCAAATGTCGTTTTATCTCAAGACAGAGTAAGTGGGTCTACCTAAAGCTGGTGAATGCTATGGTCCTGTTGAATGTTTGAATTACTAGGACCCAGAGAGAAAGATAATAATTTTCAGCTTTATTAGTCTACTAATTCATGATAAGGTGTGATTGCTATGAAGAGGACTGAATATACCCATCTACGTCATCAAGGGGTTTTGTATTAAAAAATCTGCATCTGGGACACACATGGAATTTCTTAATCTACACTGAATATGAGAGCTACTCTTAATCAAGCTTTTGACACCATTTCGCACAGCATTCTCCTGGAAAAACCAGCTGCTTATGGCTTGGATGGGCATACGCTTTGCTGGGTAAAAAACTGGCTGGATGGCCAGGCCCAAAAACTTGTGATGGAGTTAAATCCAGTTGGCGGCTGGTCACAAGTGATGTTCCCCAGGGCTCAGTATTTGGGCCAGTTCTGTTTAATATCTTTATCAATAACCTGGAAGAGGGGATCGAGTGCACCCTCAGTAAGTTTGCGGATGACATCAAGCTGGGCAGGAGAGTTGATCTCCTGAGGGGTAGAAAGGGTCTATAGAGGGATCTGGACAGGCTGTATCAATGGGCCAAGGTCAACAGTATGAGGTTCAACAAGGCCAACTGCCGGGTCCTGCATTTGGGTCACAACAATCCCATGCAACACTACTGGCTTGGGGAAGAGTGGTTGGAAAGCTGCCCAGTAGAAAAGGACCTGGAGGTGTTGGTCAACAGCCCAATGAATATAAGCCAGCAGTGTGCCCAGGTGGCCAAGAAGGCCAATAGCATCCTGGCTTGTATCAGAAATAGTGTGGTCAGCAGGACTAGGGAAGTGACCATCCGTCCCCCTGTACTCAGCACTGCTGATGCCTCACCTCAAATACTGTGTCCAGTTTTGGGCCCCTCACTACAGGAAAGACATTGAGGTGTTGGAGTGTGTCCAGAGAAGGGCAAAAAATCTGGTGAGGGGTCCCGAGCACAAGTCTAACGAAAAGCAGCTGAGGGAACTGGGGTTGTTTAGCCTGGAGAAAAGGAGGCTGAGGTAAGACCTCATCGCTCCCTACAACTACCTGAAAGGAGGTTGTAGCGAGGTGGGGGTCAGTCTCTTCTCCCGAGTAACAAGCGATAGGACAAGAAGAAATGGCCTCAAGTCCCACCGGGGGAGGTTTAGGTTGGATAGTAGGAAAAAATTCTTCCCCAAAATGGTTATCAAGCATTGGAACAGGCTGCCCAGGGAAGTGGTGTAGTCACCATCCCTGGAGGTATTTAAAAGATGTATAGATGTGGTGCTTAGGGACACGGGTTAGTGGTGGACCTGGCAGTGTTAGGTTTACAGTTGGACTTGATCTTGAGGATCTTTTCCAATCTAAATTATTCTGTGATTCTATGTCAGGTAATATTTCAACACACCATGCAGGCAGCAGCCAAGCAGAAAGCCTGTGCTACCCAGCTGTAACTCCACTTATCTGTCAACTGTTCTGTAACGTCAGGTTAACTCTCCTCAAATACAGAAAACAATCACTGTATTTGAAAGAATATTCATAGTTAGGAAGTATTCTAAGCACAAGGTGTCTAAATACAAAGTACAAGATGTCAAGAGCAAGATAATCCCCTCAGTCCACATGTGAAATCTCTCAGGGAGGTAATGTCAATATGGCCTACTGGGTGCCACTGATGAAAGCAGAAAGGCAACGAAGGATGGCTACTGACAGGTGTCTCTGACATGTTGTTACACGAGGAAGTTCCACCACTTCTCCTAAAACATAGAAAATCTCCATCATCAGTAAATAAGACATGCACTGCACCTTATAAGTTAGCAATCAGGGAAGGATTTGGCGATCTGTGTTTAAACAGCTTAGTGCTCCCTGACCTCCCAGGATGGGAGACCATGAGTCCTGTGTGGTAGCTGCCCAATGTATGGAAACGCCTTAGATACCTACCAAGAATGGTGCTCAGTGCCTAGGTTTAAAATACTGAATCCCACCCTCAGATTTTACCTTCACCTTTCAAACAAAACTAATCTTGAAGCAGTCCAGTCTTTTTTTCTCTCTCAAGAAGGCACAGTCCACAAAATCCTCTCAGCAGCAAGCATCTGCCATCCCTCTTTGGCATGTTGTTATGGGTTGAGAAAACCCATAACAATCTATTGTCGTTTAGACAACTATTCTATCACCCGATGACCCCTTCCCACCCGAAAAGGGGAATCGGGGAACACAAAGAAACACAAGGGTTGAAATATAAATAGATCTAGTAGACTAAGACTAAATAATTAACAATAATACTAAAGAACCAGTATTAATCCTGATACTGATATAAGATATACAAGAA
>JAOXNO010000001.1:105883663-105904677 GCA_028565335.1 Limnodromus scolopaceus | reverse complement strand
TGCCCTGCGGTGGGTCGGTTGGAACTGGCTGGAACTGGCTGTGTCTGGCTCGAGGCAGCCCCGGAGCCCCACAGAGGCCCCCTGGCAACCCGGCCTGGGCACCTGCACCCAGTGAACACACATCAACCAATTTGCCCATGTGAAGCATGCTGTGAAGTAGCTGTAGTGGTTACGGCTTCTCATCCCAGGCTCAGGTTTCTCTACAGAGTGCTTTAGTTTTCCATGGAGTGGTATCTGCAGTCAGCCTTCAAGAAAAAACATGTATGAAGACCATTTTCTGTCCAATAGTTAAACTCCTTCTGCACACAAATACAAGAAACTCCTGCCGCTCTCTCGCCTCCCCAAAGCTGGAGATGTAACAAGAAAAACTCCTACAAGAACTGCTCAAAACCTCTCTGACTTTTCCAGCAACTTGTTGCTGGGGTGGCCTAAGAGGTTACTATCCCCAGTCACAAGTCTGCAATGCGGGAGCAGGACAACCCTTTGAGAGCAGGAACAGTAGAAACAGGTTTCACTAGCAGCTGCTCTTCTACTGAGGCCCACAGGTCCGAGCACGGACGGATGACCAGACTGCGCCTCAGCCTTTCGAACTCCTCCAAGCAAGCATGTCGCTGAAGAAAGGAATAACAGTTGAAGTAATGCCTGCTTTCACTGGCAAAGGACCGACTCAACCCCAGGTACAACCAAGCCATGGGAATACCCACATGAGGACACCTAAACCCTTCCTTTTTACCAAAGAGAAAACTTGCGTATCTATTACATTAGGTCTTCTCCCTTTGCATAATTCTTAGGAAGCAGAGCCAGACGTCAATCAAAGAACCCTATGTATTACTTTAATAGCTAGGATTAATAAATTATAGGTTTCCTAGTATAATATGCGTGTATTCAGCACAAGCTGCTGTTTGAAATGTATTGATAATTGTAAAAGGATTTGGACTGTTCCCAAGTCAAACTGTGCACTCCACGCAATAGCAACTTCCCTGCAATGTTCACTGCCACAGTCTGTATCATAGCCCACTTTTTAATGTGCCTAGGTGATGCTGAAATCCTTGACAAGTCTAATTAGTACATCCTCAGATGTAATGCACAAGGCATGTGACTTAAGAAATGCACAAGGGAACACAAAACTTAGATACCGGTTCTGTGTGGCTCCCACTGTCCATCCTAGCAGAAGAATGCTGCTCTTGAGCATTCTGACGCTGGCTCAGTTCTTCTAGTGAGCAGGCTTCTCTACACAGGGCTAGGGCATGTGGCTGAGTTTCTCACCCTGGTCTCCTGATGGAAAAGGTCAAGGACTGCTTTGAAAGGGCTGAAGTTTCCTTGCGCCCTCAGGACTGGGCAGAACGTCAGAGGACTCTCTGCGCTGTAAAAATCAGGATGCCCCACAACTGTTTAGGCTGTTGGTTTGTTTGTTTTAACTTACAGGGAGTAAAGTGGACACGCCTAATAAGTTTCTTTGTTAACCTTGCGTTAGTTGCTCTCCTGAAGGATTTAGCTAGAAAAACTGAGCTGCCACAGCTAGGTTAATTATGCAATAGAATGACCAGTCATCTGAGGTGTATTCAACAGTTGTCACCCTAGTTTCACAGCTCACGTGGCCAATCTGCAAGGGCTTTGATGAACAACACTTAACAGAAACTGATCCTGCACCTGTGAGATTGCCTGAGAAACCCAGATCTGTGCTTTTATCTGAACAATATTTGGCTCCTGAATTTGAGACATGATACAAGAACAAACTGCTCCTCTCCCATGGACTGTAAGGGAGAAATGTTCCTGACACCATTAGCTCTCTTTGCCATAGCTCTTTAAGATATACCCTCCCACATCAAATGAAAGATGTTACACACCACAAGGACTTTCATAATTGCATAGATAGGTCACTTAGAACACAATGTTAACTGGTTTGCTTCAAAAGAGACCTCTTAGCTCTCTACTTGAAAACAGAGGTGGGAGACAGAGAGCAGGAGAGGAAGCCTTAATGAATACATGCTCAAGGAAGCATCCAGGGATTTCACTGTGGGATTCCCATTAGTATCAGTGGGGGTTGTTTAGGGATTTAGCTATACAATGCTTTGAAAACATGCATCTCTTGTGTTCGTAGGAGGACATAACTACTCTGTATTTGTCTTTACCCCTATGTCTCCAGCCAGTGAGGTTAATAAAAGGTTTAAAGAGAAGCAGTGGCAGGATAGAGGTTCTGATATGATGGCAATGCTGCCTGTCCTGCTGGGCTCTCAAGTCTGCTTGACATGTCACTTCATGTCATCACTGTACAGCTGGGCAAAATGCAAGCATAGAATTATGTGCACTATGCATTTTAAGCATCAGCACATCCAGAACATTCAAGTGAGCAAAAACCTAGAGAACTTAACATATTTGTCTTTAGTTCCATTTTCCACTGATTAAAACAGTCAGATTTTTCTAACTTCTTAGGAAAAAATATGAAGAACCTCACAAAATTCAGAAAATTTGGGAACAAACTCATGTTAGTTGTATCCTTTTCAACACCCTGTTATTTAGCTTTAAGTTTGTAAAAGCCTGGAGTAACAGGGGGTTTGTGCTAAGAATTCTATTTCTACCCCTACCTAAAGCAACAGTTTGCAAATTAGTATAAATAAAATAATCAAAAAGGAGCAATCTTCAATACATGTGGGACATGAAAGAAATATTTATCATTAATCATGCTGGAGGTAGCTAGAAAAGGAACAGAAAAAAACCCATTAGGCAATAGAGATTCTGTTAACACCATACTTTGAATGCTCAGGAAGACAAGAGGATTTCAACAAGAGTTATTAGCCAGAATTTCGTGATGGCTTTTGTTGAGAAACAAGATGTTTTTTCCTACCAAGGCAGCATCCAACCTGCCTCACAGTGCTGGGGGAACACAGAATTTCATTCTTCTGTAAACCTGCTCACAGTAAAGTGATATGGTGGCTAAGTACTAAGGTAAGAGAAGCACAATCATGCCATCACTTTGTTCCCAAATGCTGGTGCACTGCAAATCCCCATCTTCTGTTAGAATGATTTCGTCTAAGTACTAACACATCTGGAGTACCCCCCTCTAGTACAAAATAGGCCTTCAGACGTGAAATCCATGTAGACAATATGACCACATAAAGAACTCTTGAATACAGACCAAACGAACAAGATGCAAGTGAGATCTGCAGATGGACTGTGAAGATGAAACACATCATTTCAACTTAAAGTCAGAGCATTAAACTGGTGTCTGCTGTATTGCTATGTAACGTCTGAGCCTATAGCTTGCTGCAGTTTGTGAACTTCTTTATGTGAACTTCAGGGCATCAAGGAATCAACATAGGCATCAACTATGCTGCATGCCATCTGTCCCATATGTTGACACAACAGCACTGTTTTATTTTCTTTTAAATGACCTGCAGGAGACAGATCACCAGGTGTAAGGGTCTTGCTTTGTTTGGCAGAACAATGATAAGAACTGTCCCATGGTTAAAGAGGATTTAGCTTATTGCCCAAATGCAGACAAGTCTTCCATACATATTTTGTTACAATATAAAGACTATGAGAAACACAGCATACACTTTCTATCCATAAATGTAACACATATATATTTATGTGTTATCCCTCCTGTAATGGAGAATAATAAACAAAATTCTCAAGGGCTCTGATCCACCTGGCCCTCTGTTGTTGGTTTGTTTTTTGGTTTGGTTTTTTTCTATTATTTAATTTTACCGTGCTTTTCAGAAGTTTCAGAGGTCTAATTATGGCCCTTAAAACCTGGGATGATAAAGCTCGATTTTCTACAACCATGAGTGAGAAGATTTCTTGATACAACCTGCTTGATACAACCTTTCCATATGCCAACTTCCATCAATCAAAACAATACATCCCCCATGTATCAGTAGTGTTAGATAAGGAACACAACACCACAGTTTATTTCAGGTGTCTTGTTTCCACCAGGTGCTGCAAGCATTTCTATAAAGGCAGTAATGACCAATGCTAAAACCACTGAGGAGTACAGGATTTATACATCATCATGAATTTTTTTTTTTTAGCAATAAATCAAAACTAATTATTTCCATGAATATATCTGATCTTGTCAGTCATTTGCATGATACAAAATATTTTGTTCCACCACTAACCTGCTATGTATTTTGAAATGAAAATATCAAGAATGACAATATTTATACACAAGAAACACACTTGTTTACGTGCAAGGAAAAGATTAAAGTCAGACTGAAAAACCTCCAGTGGGTATTGCTATCTGGTAGAGGTACGTGTTTTCCCATGTGCACGTTATGCATGGACACTGAGACAGTAAATGATAAGATTTGCTACAGAAGCACACGTATAAAAAATATTGTTTAGACATGATTGTTCCCACATGTGCTATTCCAAATTCAAGGAAGATTCCTCCCCTGTCCCCCCCAAATTCTGAAACTTGAAGTAATAACTATTTCTCTTTTTTTTTTTCAGAAAGCATTCCAGCTCTTTTTTGTTTTCTCCTCTCCTCCCACACACTCCACTCAATGTACCAGAAATTCTTCATGTTCCACAAAAAAGTACTGTAAAATGTGAGCAAAGGAGAAAGACAACATTGCATACACCTTTTCATTCTTAGTACCAGCCACCACATTATACTTCAAATGCAAGTGTGCCCAGCTAAAACCAGTCAGGAAAGTTCCTTTACGTAACACATTTTTGCCATTTGCAGGAAAAGAGAGCAACTCAACGTGACAAATGCAAATAAAGCAATGGACAGCAGTCAAATCTTGCAAAACCTTGACAGAAAAAAAGTGAATATGTTCCCTTAGTTATTGTCAGATGACACGTATGACATATATGTCATCTGTTTCCTTATGTGTATCTCTCAGAAAAAAAAGATGCTTTTCAGCCTTTTGGTGTGGAAATTTACATAGCCCAGCTTCAAAACACTGCACATCTCACATGGCCACTAACCATGTCCTCCCAGGTGTCACATCCCATTGCCCCAACACTGTTTAGAAAGCTACACCCTGCTGTTTGTGAACACTCAACAAGGGATTGCTTCATCTTTGTTTTCTCATGCTGGAAAGTCAACGCTGACTTCAAAACTGAAACAGTCAGTCTCTTGCCACTGAGAATTTGATCAGGTGTTCCTCCATTGCAGCAGTTCAGATTACATTTCTAACAAATACCACAAGCAGCAAAATGCTTTCAGCTATTAAATCTCTTACATAAGTGGTGAAAGTAACTCAAACCAGCTGAAGCAAAGCGCAAGATACATGGATAGTGTCACTATTCTTGTTGTTAAATTTTTACTATGCTGTTGATAACTGATGACACCCACTGGAACACGAGCCTTTATTATCTTTTGGACTCTGAATAGCGTCACAGTTTCAAGTGCTACATTAACTTCTGAAAGATTTCTTTATAACACTCTAGCAAACCAGGAAACAAGATGAGAAGGTGTAACACTCAACTTTTCCTGACCTGGCTGGTCTAATAGGGAGCCAGAAATGCTATCACTTAAAATGAAAATGAAAGGAAAAAGCCCCTAACCTAGATATACCTTGTGCTGCAATAATAATTGCCTTTATCCACCGTGCTACTCATATCAGCCACGGTGTACAATAAATGTTCCAGTAAAGTACTGAATGAAGCATATTGTCTGGAAATGGTTGTACCTGCCAGTCACGGTATTAGGAGGTTAATAAAGATGCATATCCAACCATTTAGTAAAATTGCCAAAAAGAGAGGGATTGTTTTGTCCCAAGTAACTCCATGCACTGTTGAGACAGAGAAAACGAACAATTCCTCCTTCCTCTTCTCTGTCCCCAGCTGCTACCAAAGAAGAACACTTAACTTGAAAACATGCAGAGGTTACTGCTACACAACCATAAATGCAGCTAGATGAGTGAAAAATAAGTTTACACATCACGTAATCAAATCCTCTGGACATAGCTGAAAATGAGAAAAAGGTTGTTTGATAGGAAGAGGCACCCAGCCAGGAGAGCAAGTCTCAACAAGAAAGGGACGGCAACAGAGCTCGCTGACTCTGTGCCGATGGAGCTCGTGGGTATGAGGCTCAGTGAGGTCCAGTGAGAGAGAGGACGTACAAGAAAAAGGGAGAAGAGAGCACAAAAGAATGTTGAATGGAATTCAGTCTTCCAGAGAATGGGGGGAAATAGATTAAAATTGTCAGCAAAGGAAACACACCGTTTGTTTTATCCTTGTGGACCCCATTCTCCTCATCCATCTGTAACAGACACTTCAGAGACGGTTCCTGCCCCAGAAAGTTTAGCGATCAACTATATGGACCGTGCACAAAACAGAACTTTGGCCCCTGGGTACTGCAGAAATATATAAATAAAATAAATAAATAATCAGTAATAGGAAGTGGAATAAAACCCCTGAAAATGGAAAGAAATTGAGAAGGTTAAACTACAAGCAATATAAGCTGGACTTACTTTCAGCTAAGTGCATCATAATTGACATTTATACCACTGCTGCTAGATCAGTTTAAAGACTGCAGCATGATTCTGGATTCAGGCCAAATTTACCTGACAACAGTAATATCAAATATTCCTGTAAACTGTATTAAAAGGGAACAAATACCATCATCAAAGGTTTATACAAAGTGAGGGAATCAATCTATGAGTAATACTGCAAAAAGAATTAAAGGACAAATTATGTTTTTCTCCAGGTGGAGACTTACATATGCCTCAGAAAATTGCTTTTTTGAGTTTGTTATTGTTTTAAAGCCATAAAGATAAATTGAAAAAGTAAATCAAAAAATATCCTAAGCTCATGTCCAAATAATATCCGTCACTGTGGCATCACCATTTTCCAGTTGGTTTGTCATTTTAAGAGGCCTAGAAGGCTCTGAATACCTGGAGCGCTAAAAATATTACTGTCTGGGCTTCACACTTGTGTATTTATTAGGACTGAACACAAAACATGGACCCATGAGCCCTCATTTGTTAGCACAGTTCCCCTTCCCTTCTATCTCCATTACTCATTCTGTGCTGCAAAAGGCTTAATAGAGTTCCTTTTTCATAAGCCAACAAATCAAATTCACGTTCTGAAAATCTTCCATTTTATATCCAATGTAGATTCCAAATGACCAGTTAATTTCAGCACATCCTATATAATTTTAGAAAAACAAAACCCAAACCAAAACAACCACCACCAACAAAAAACAATCTGGAAAATCAACCAGAAAACCAAGTACACATAATCTGGACATGGATAACCTGACCCTAGCTGATACTTACATTGCTGTCACGCTCTTCAAATTATTCTTTCTTACTTGTTTTTATGCACCACTGCCTTTTTCTTTTTTTCTTAAAATGCCTTCTGAACAAGAACTATAAAAATAGTCCGTTGCAGTCCTCAAATACTGATGTCCTTCTTTGAAGATTTCCCACTCAATTTCTTCATTCTCTTTATTTTTTTTATTTAGCTTCAAGTCATAGATTCCGATGTAAGGCTACTGACTAATATTCAATTAATTTATTTATTTTATTTTTGTAACCGGGAACTGTTCACAGCAAAATATTTTAAGAACTACACTGTAACTTCCCTTTCATAAGGCTTCTGTACAACAGTGTATTCCTAAAAGAGCTTCTTCCCTATCGATAATTTTTTCCATCTTCCAGTAAGAACATACCTACATTATCGACACAGTCTCACACATCATACTGGGCAGGCAATACAGGAACCGTGCCTGTTAAAACCTGCTCTGAGGTCAAAAGTACTCTACAGCAAATAATTCTAATACTGCGCTCCCATCTAACATATTGGACGTTTTTTAGGATAACTGAGCAACGATCGGTGGATATCTAAGTAGTCAAATTTTTCTCCCCTCAGTGCTGAAATAGTAATAGCTTACTCTACAAAATTAAACTGACTGCTTTATGCCAGAGATATGAAACATACATGTTACTATCGATTAATTAAAAGTCTAACTCCTATCAGTTCGTGCTTCACTAACACATGCCTGAACAATACAGAGACTGAAAAATTCTTCAGAAAGAATAAGGACAACCTCTCTTTTTTTCCACTTCTGCATGTTGACCACGTTTCTCTATCTTATTTTAAAATGATTATACCATAGAAAATAAAGTTCCCCCCAACTTCCTTTTCCTCTGATCCTGTTGTGGTACAACTCCGATCGTAACACAGTAACAAAAGATAATTGACATTTCTTTAGACCCTTGAGCATCTGCACTTCATAAGAGCTGGCAATTACTTGTCCATCTTGTTAGCATTTTTATTAGGCCTGTAATACTTAGCTGTAATTGATGGAAAACTTCTTTTGATGTGGCTATGAAATGCTGAATATACTAATTACATTTGTAGTTTTAACAAAACTCTGCTGATCATCAGTCTGATTCATGGAAAAGGTGTTTCCTATTCCTTTACCTAAGAGTCACCACACTTGTAAGATAAACATTGGTCTGTTTCTTGTTAGCTGATGACTTTGAGAAAACAGTGCACAGAACAACTTATATAAAATAAAATATATTTATTCATTGTGTACAAAACATATGTTGTGGTCTACTTAAATTTTGGGGGGAAAAAATTGAAGGCCTAGATCTGTTTCTTTAGTTCTATCATCCAAGACACTTTGAACATATTTGGAGACCACTATCAGGGTTAGATAGTTTGAGCTCTGAAGTTGTGAAGATGAAGTTTAGCTTGCTCGGTTAGAGAGCCCTTTGCCTCTTTTTAACTACAGAGAACAGCAAATAAGTTTCAGCTATTTTTTGACAGAATATAGGTTTGAGACAAGACATCTGCAAAAATCCTTTAACCTCTATATCCACCCCCAACTATATGAATTGCCCAAGGACAAGTTGAATAAACAGTTGAAAAGGCACTGCTTCCAACCAACAAAGCAGTATTCAGAGATATTTTCAGGAGACTTGTCTGTCCTACATGCCTATATCTGATCCAAACAATTTTAAGACACCTTTAATAACTAAGCATTCAGATACAAACCTTCCAGGCTATCACAGCATCTTTTTTATTACTATTCCCAGTGCAACCTGATGGAAGAAATATCCGTATGCTCTCCAGTCCAATACCCGCTGTTTGTCTTGGAGTGATTGTCCCCTGTACCAAAACACAAGGCACCAAGAACCATACCTTTGTCTGTCGTCTTTCTTTTCACTGTTTGTTTTGTTTAAGGTATAGTAGTCAAATCCAAAAAACACAAAGATTTTAAAGAGTGAGCTTCAACCAACTTATTTTAGTTGACTGATTATCCAAAAAAGGATAATGCTCATTCTTAATGATATAAAACTTTTGTAATTAATCCGTATTATTTTATATGATTAATCCAGGTATGTTGAAAGACATCAGCCTCTTTCAGTGGCATGTTAAGAAAAATAACTAGCATAAAGAAAATCAGGTCTGAGTGATAAGACTGTCTTTAAAAAAGAAAGCCATATGGATCTTTCTTTCCATAGGAAATTTTAGAAGTTGGATTTTCCTTCATTTGAAATCCTGATCACAGTGCTCCAAAGAAAAATATACACATGCAGAGTTACAAATTAAAAAAGTTTACTACTCGGCTGTATAAGTCATCCATCAGAGGCCCCTGGATATTGGGCGTTCCTAGTTTGAGACTAAATTATCCGTAACAAGTGAAACTACAAAAACTCAAATAAAAAACTATGGAGGGTGCCAATATATAGATGGTATGCAAGTTGCTTCGCAGAACACAGCCCAAAATGCTTTCTGTCCTTCCCTTCGTTAATACTATTTTCTGGAACAGCAGATGATCCTTTTAACATGTAACAAAGACAATCAAATAAGTTTAAAAGTGGGATAACTTTTGCCCCAGCGTCATACCTGTGATAGATACCAGTTCAGACTGTGGGGAGGGAAAGCAAAGAGAACTGATTGTGGGGTTTTTGGCTTTCTGTAAGAATTACGGAGCAGGCAAGGAATCTATTTAACAAGACAACTTTGCTTTCTATCAAATTTGAAAAGCAAAGCCAAGGAACACTAATCCATCTGATTAGAGACATGGGACAGCCAAATGGTTACTTGAATGAAATAAAATTGTATCTTGTGGCCTGTACCTGCCATGGATCCCATCTTTGCTCTGAATAATAACAAGGACAGACAGCTGCACATTGGAAATTAGGGACTGGATTTAATAAATGAGCAAAGCCCTTTCCCATATGCCACATATTAAGTACATGCTTAAACTCTCTTTACTAAAATGAAACTTCAAAATGAGAACAAAGCTTTGCTGGTTTGTGAAAGGATGAACAGTGCTGAGGTTTGCTATAGTCAAAACTTAGATGCGGAGATCTATGTCACACATTGCTGCAGATTTTTCTAGTAACAATTCCTTAAAATACCTCTTACATTTCCCTAAAGCAAACGCAAATGAGCATGAGCAAGCTAGCTTTCTTTGAAAGAACTAAAAAAATGAAAAGGAAATAGATTGCCACTTAAATTTCCCAGCTCAATATCCAGAATAGCAAGGAGATTTGATTGTGTATTGTTCTTTTTTTTTTTTCTTAAATATTGAGGGAAAAAAAAGACAATCTGGCTCAAACCACAGTAAATTCAGAAGCCAAGCTTAGATTCTTCTCTCTTGTGGCTATAGGACACAAATGAATGTAGATTACCTTTTGATTTCTCTATTGCACTCTGTTCCATAAATTGCCAGTGAACATCCTTTGAGATAAAGTTAAATGGTACACTTTGAATAAGCTTGGGTAATAACCTGTCAAAGTTCAACAAATAAATTAACTTCAATAAAGATAGGTGAAGGCACTTGGACTGAGAACTTAGACATATCTATCTTCAGTTGAAAGCTAGCATTTAAATTTGGGACAGAGGTTCCTGATCAGAGTAGCAGATAAAAAGCAACAAATACCAAATACTCCTATTTTGTTTGAACAATGCTTCTTCTGTAGTTCATCTCCTTCTTAAGTTAAAGACACATGGACAAGAAAATCATCCATGACAAAGGTCTTTTCTTTGCTGAAGTCAACAGCAACCGCCATTTTTTTGTGGCCATTGTTTCAGCATCAGCTTCTACATGAAGAAGAAAGGGATGCTGATATTACCAAAAGGGTCAGCCAAAAAGGGAGATATTACAGAAAAATGAGAAAACTGACTTATTTAAAGCAAGGGTAATTTTTTTATTCACCTTGTTCAGTATTACACATGAGGAAACTGAACAACCTATCCCCCAATCTTTTATATCAAGACCAAGATGTAGACATAGTGAAATATTTATGAAGCTATCTATAGTCCCTACTAACCCAATTCAGACTGAGGACAGTGAGGAATACATCTTGCCACTCCTTTTACCAAAATTAGTTTTTCATCTGGCAAATCTAAAAGGTTGTGTCGTTATATCAGTTAATCACCCGAGCTATAAAATCTATCAGGTTGTGAACCCAGATTCCAGAAGATGACAGTTGAGCCAGACTATATATTTCCTATGCTTAGATAATTTTGATTATTTATTTTTCAAATGTACTGAGAAGAGAGTCTTGTATAGATCATAGTTCATTTAAGAGAACATGTAAACTCTCATCAGGTTAAGCATTTTTGATTGAGTGGCTTGAGACCGATGTAAACTTGAAGACTCCAGGACAGCTGTGTTCTGCAAGTGTTTGCAGAATATAATTAGAATATAATTTCGCATTCTGGTTTACCATCAATGTACCATCAAGATAATTTAAACATTAACTCAATAACAGAAAATCATCCTGACTGACAAAGTCATCCATGGGTCTCCACTCATCAAGAAGCCTGGAGAATGATGACTGCTTCCCCAGTTCCCTTTCTGCCCCTCTGCCCAGCTGGGATGATACAATGCAGAGCACACTTCCAGGCCCCAGTGGTTTTGCGGAAGGGTTTCCCCCTAAATTCTCACTACTTTATATCCCACATCAGGCTCCGGCCCTGATCTAAGTTTTGCAGAATTTCTCGATAGGATACTACGTATATAATTTACATAGCCAGACACAGAAAAATATCAAAAAAAAATGTCATCCTCTACTATATAACTTATTTCTAAAACTCACTCCTGCTCATCTTTGTCTATAAATACAACAACAAAACTATTAGCAATAGGCAGGACTGACAACCTCCAGCCCACCAGATGCTACTTTCCTACGGACCCAGGGGAGACTAGGAAGAAATTATTTGTGACCCAAGAAACCACAGAAAGTTGTCACACTGGAACGCAAGACTGGAGAATACGGTCCCTCCCGCAAGGACACAATGGCTTGTTATGATAGGTCTCTGAGGCAGGGTTATGTGTTTGCTTCCTGAGCTTTGCAGAGATCTCCATCTCATTTGAGCTGTAGGCTGCTTGCCTGCTTAACCCTGAGCTCCGGAAGCTTCCTCCAGATAAGCACGCTCAGGCACTTCCAGCACAGCAGTCATCTCCCCCTTTCAAGGCTTGCTCCTCACCTCATGGGCAGGACCCAAGCCCTCCTCCCCAAGCTGCTCAGGTGCACCTCTTTTTAAGAAACATTGTGTGGAATATACATGCATTTAATTTTGAGCAAGTAGAACAGTCATATCATCCATCACAATTTGAAGAACAGTTCCCAAAGAAAAGATTCACAGTTAAACTGGAGGGTTGTATCGTGCAAGGTCTTGGCAAAAATCTGCTAAGTTTTAAATATTTTCATTAACAACTTGGATAGCAAATAAGTTTTACTGTTTATGGCTATCACTGAGCTAGGAGGTGTTGCAGGCACCCTCAAGAGCAGGATTGGATTTCGTACGCATTTCAGAAACTGGAGTAGTGTTATAATACCAACAGAATGCAATACAGTGAAGGCAAAATGCAAATATTTCACTTCCAAAAAAAAGTGAAAAGAAAACACAGTATAAAATGGGAGCTACCTGACTAAGCAGCAGCAGTGGAAGCAGAGTTGATGTGTTATAATGCTCAACTGAATAGAAGCCAAAAACATAATGCTGTTGCAAAACTGGTAAATGTCAAGTTGGAAAATATTTTTTAAAGTGTCACGCAAAAGACATGGGAGGTAAACTTTCTGCTCTCCTGGCAATGAGGAGACTTAGCTGGAATACTCTATTCAGTTGGGTCATTTCTCCTTGAAAAAGGCAGAGAAATTGGAGAGAACCCTGAGGGAAACCTGAACACTGACAAGATGTTTCACAAACATGATCTGGGAAGAAAAGCTAAGGGAACTGCATTTGTTTAGTAAAAGGAAGAGAAGATTAAGCAGGAGGAAGGGCTTAAAAGCAGACTTCCAATACGTAGAACTTGCTATAAAACAGGCAACAAATAATTTCCATAACTAGCAAGAGGTAGGAAAAAAACTTATTCAATTATTTTTTCAATTAGAGAGATTTTGATTAAAAATTACAGGAGAAGTTTCTCACCCTAAATGTACAGGCTGAGAGAGCTCGTGTCACTGCTTTGCTAGAAGGGTAGATTGTCTGAAGGAAAAAGAACTGAAAAAGGAAAAATACCAGTGCTAGTATTGCAAGCTCACATAGTTAAACACATGAAGAAGGATAGCACTGGAATCTCTTTGCAGATTTTCAAATAAAGAAAATTTTCACAAACCTAGTTTTCCCAGAAAAATTGTAGCAGAAGAGTTTCCGCAAGGAATCTGCTGGAATAGAGTCAGCCTGCTTGCAAGAACTCTGACATGAAAAATAAACGCTTTTTTTCCTGACATAGAATTGGTAACTTTTTGAGAACAAAATACCGTGCTTGTTGCTGTGATGGGAGTGGGGGAAGGTCAACATCAAAGAACAGCAAAGAAAAATACTGCATCAAAAATCTTGATCTGCAGAGATCCCTTTAGTACAGTATTTATAAAACAAAAACAGCTAACAAAACACAATTATACAATAGACTTGGAAAAAAGCTGTCATTCTGCCAAGCAACACATGAGATCTTTTTGGTAACAGGATAAATCTGTGACACATATAGTTTAATAGTTCAAGAACAACTGCATATTTCTTTTTAAAGGTACAATACAGTGAAATTATATTACATAACAAAATCGCTAGTTTCTACTTTTAAATGGAAATCTTTATTTTTCCCAAATAACTGCATGTCCATGTCTGTACACTCACCACTACTCATCTTTGCTCCTGGTAAAAAAAAAAAAATAAAGCAAAAATAAATTAAAAGTAGGGAGAAAACACATTGTGGAACTGTATGTTACCAAGCCCATGTTTTATAAAACAGAAATAAATTAATACAGAAATACATGATTTTCCTCAGTAAGCAGTTGATTCATTGTCAGAAATATAATACGAGTTTGGGCTGGTTTAGGGGTGTTTGTTTTTTTTTTTTTAAAAGAACATCTTAGGGGGTTGGAATCACAGATAGAAGAACAGTTCTTGGCATGAAGCTGTGATTCCAGCTGGGAATAGAGGATGAGGGTCAAATGAACATGCTAGAAGGGGGAATGGAAGGGCATCCTCTTCATATGCACCTGTGCTCACCCAGGATGAGTCCTCTGATGCTACTGCTGGCACCTGTCATCACTGGCACTGCTATTGACAGTGTCCAAGGAAACTAGATTCTAGATTCTCTTCAGTAGATCCCATTCTTAATTGGATCTGTTATGACATCCTGGGAATTAATAATAATTTCCAGTGTGGAAAAAAAAAAAACCAGAACATGATCAGTAGGATTTTTTCATTTTTAAATTCCATTTTAAATAGGGGATTTCATACCCCTATTGCACCCATCATGCATAGACCTAGAAAAAGCAAGATCAGAAATTTTTTACTTAGAAGCATTTAATGGAAAACAAAACTGAATTTTCAACTGGAATGAGGATCTCAAACATGAGGAAGGCACAGATCAAAAGATATTACGTGTTATGCTAAAATTTGCTTCTCTAACCTGTAGTGGATACAGCAGCACCACTAGCTGAAAATATACATAATTTCTAACTGCACTGAAAAGCCTCTCAATCTGTAAAAACATCATCAATATGCATGTTTCCTTGAGAAGTATCAATGACATTGCAAATACAGAACAAGCATCTAAGAGAACCTGGTTTGGTTTTTTTGGATTGGGGAGGGGGAGGTGGGGGCTTGGTTTGTGGCTTGTTATCTTTAATTCCTAGTCCTAGAGTCAGTTTCAAGAATTATATCAGAGCCAACAACTAGAATCTCTTACAAGATGTGGCTGGCTATTCCATGTTAAAATAAACTTTGAAGACTATTTTAATGATGCCATACATCTGACAAATTTCAGTGACCTTATGAGCACCAGCATAAAGCTCTCTAATGCCAGTATTTAATAGGCAAATAAATGATCTGGTAACAGGGCTTGATATGGACACTTGCAACTTTTTAATGCCCAAAATCTAGGCTTGAATGAAAATGAAATATTATAACAGCCTCACTCCAATTTCCTGAATCCATAGACAAAATAATTTTAAATTTCCCTGAGCACAAAGCATTTAGAGAGGAGGTTGTTGCTGTTTGGGGATGGGGGGCAAGATTTTTGTTTTGTTAGGTTTTGTTTGGGGATTTTCCCTTCAAAAACTGCCCATAAACAAATTTTGTATCAAATTTTCCAGAAGAATTTGCAATCTAAACACACACGGATCTGGTAAACTTCAGCCAAACAAATCACCATCCAAACAATAGCCCTGGAAAATACCTTCAAGTAACATAAGTTAAATTAAAACCATTCAATTTTAATAATCCACAGAAATTACTAGCAAAAAAATTTTAATTTCTTGATTTAAAAGATGCCACCATTATGATTTGGTTAATCTGATAGTGTCTTTGTAAGCTGTTCACGTAAGACCTCTGGTTAAAAGGCAGCCAGTGACGGATGAAACAGGTCTAATTACATCTCTCTTTGTAGTTTTGTCAAATGCATAAATATTATACAAAGAAAATGGCTGTGTGGTAAATTATAGTAAATTACTATAATAAAAAAGTTTACTTTTGTTTTAGATAATCAGCAAATTAATTGTGTTTGTTGCCAATTTAAAATGTATAATTAGTACTACATCTGTGTCATTTAAATCAGCTAAGCAATTCTCATTGTATCATTACTGGAGGAATTTGAAGTGTACTTAATGTATTAATGATTCGCAATGGGAAAGAATTCTCATTAGTGGAAACTTCTGCATAGTCAATAACCAAGAAAATTGGTAAATAAATAAATGAGTTCTCCATCAACCTATGAATTCCATGTAGGCAAATAAATACTTGGCATAAGGAAAAACCTCTCAACAAAATAAATTAGATATACATCAAGGGAGGATGTTTGTAAAAGCCACATAATACTAACCTTTTTGAACATTTAATGGAAAATTTGAAGAATCAAATAGACAACACTAACAGTTTAACAATTATTTACTAGGCAGAATCCAATGGTTTTACCCGTCCTTACTACCAAATCACTCATGCACTCCAGCCTGGTTGAAGACTATACAAATTACCAAAATTTCAAGACATTCAAGCTGTTCGCAATAGTCTGCTAATGAAAAAAAGAAAAGACAAGCAGTAAAACTATAAATGCAATATTCCAGCATACTGAGATAGCCCTACCAGCAAATATCAGCAGACATATAGCTGGGACAAGGCTGCTCCCTGAGGGACAGAAGTGGCGACCATAGACTACCTTATATTGGGTCAGCACCGCTTTCTTCCTCCTATGCAAATTCATGTGAATGCTAATGAATATCTGTTTTCACCTGGTCTACTAACCAGGTCAGAAGATGGACCACATTGCCAGCTAAAGACCTGAGGTGGTTCAAAGCTCAATGGAGTATGAGCCTCATTGTCTTCGGTACACCTTTAATGTAGGCCACATAAGAAATCATAACACTGAAGAAATGAATCAACTTATGCAACTATTTTTAACTGCTACACTGTTAACCTGGTCCCAAGTACCTTTCTGCATTAGTTATTCAAAGTGCTTTTTGGGAGACTAAAGTGCAGGAATAAATGGGAAAAAGTGCAACCAAATGGAGATATTAGTTTCTGTACCTAAGACAAGATTCGTGTTGATTTGGGTTTGCAGCATTTGAACTCAGACCAGCTGTAAAACTAAGATCTATTGGGAAAACCTAGAACTTTGTCAATCTGCTCTTCATGTAGCATACCGTTTATTTCTGAAAAACAACATTCCTGTCAAATTGGAAAGTATTTGATAGAATTTCTGCCTTTGAGCAATCACTGCCCTGATATTGAAATACGTGTATCTTCAGCAAGCCAAGAGAATAATTTCAATAAATCTGAGTTGTCTAACCAGCCAAAAACCTAGGAGTACAACTTCTGAAAACTGAAAAAAAAAATGAGTTGAGCTTAATGTCATTGAAAATAAGCCTTAAAAAAAGACAAAGGGTATTTTTTGCTTTTTTAAAAAATTTCTAAGTCTAGGTAGATGCTAGCAGAGCTGGAAATAAAGACTATATAAGTGAAAATAAAAAAAAAAAAACACCCCGCTCCATTTAACTGCTAATTATTTGGATTTACTAAAGGTGAGAAATGTGATAGTAGTCTGTATAAGCCTTTTTCTCTCAAATTATTCTTGGTAAATAGTAAAGATTTTCTTTTTCCTCACAGATCAGTATAGATTCATTTAGAGCACTGATATAGAATCATAGAATGGTTTGGGTTGGAAGGGACCTTAAAGATCGAGTTCCAACCCCCCTGCCATGGGCAGGGACACCTCCCACTAGAGCAGGTTGCTCAGCCCCATCCAGCCTGGCCTTGAACACTGCCAGGGATGAGGCATCCACAGCTTCTCTGGGGAACCCTGTTCCGGTGCCTCACCACCATGAACATGAAAAACTAAATAATTGTACATTATTGTGTGACTAAATCCACAACAAACTATGCCCTTAATCCTCTACTTCACTTCATGAGAAAAGCCAGAGATTAAAGCAAATGTCTGCAGAACTGATTACATCGTCAGAGCCTATAAATATGTTGCAAAAATAAAAAAAAAAAAAGTCTATTTTTTTCAGGCTAGAAAGAGAACTGAAATACTCTTCCTCTCCCCTCAAAAACCAAGAGAAGAAATTTCCAGAGAAACTGAAGCAGTTTTTTCACTCACGCCCAATTCAATTCCAAGGCACCAAGTTAGCGGGGATGTTCAGACTGAGGTAAGGGATTTGGGGTCGCACTCTGTCACCTCTGTCACTGCAGAAGGATGAAGGTTTCCAAGTAAAGCAGAACAAGAAGAATCAGGCTCCCCATTTTAAAGAAACTGGGACTGAATCTGGAGGAATATGAGGGCTGGTTGGTTGGTTTGTTTGAAACACTAGTTCTGTATGTGTATACTGTAAGTTGTTGTCTATGTTAATTAAAAGCACTGACTGGAAACCATTTTGAAGCCTCTGTCAGAAATGTTATAACACAAAAATTTATCTTTCAAGCTACTGTTGAGACATTTAATTGTAAAAAATAATAATAATGAAAAATGATAACAATACAAAGCCTGTGTTTTGAAAGAGCCCATACTTTTCTCCTGGAGAAGCATGCAATTCCTATAAGGAATCAAGTGTAATGCTTTTCTCAAGGGCCTTTTGAGTGGATTATTTATTACTGTTTCCTGTTCAAGTTTTTATGGGCAGGTCAAGTGCCAGAGTGTTGTTCTGCTCTGTCTGCCAAGAATGATAAAAGCTGGACTACAGTTTGACAACAGGACCGTATCTAATTATTAAAGCAAGCAGTACATGGATTGCAGAGGGGTCTTCCCACCAACCCACTCACCCTTGATTTTACTAATTTAACAGACATCATCTTCATGGAACAGTATACAGAAGAACCAACTATAATGTTTATTTATAACAGATTCTTTTCAAGTTTCATTTTTAAAGGTTTCTTCTTCAAAAAGTAAATAAACAAGACAGAACCCATTCTTGCTTCTTCCAATTTAAGCATATAGTGGCAACGGGGACTAAAGATCTCTTTCACAGCCATGAGTTAGTTGCAGTCATGCTGCTATACTTGAATCCCCCATCCTGTGCTGTCAGTGACCTCAGTGGTGACCTGAAGTAATGGTTATATTTCTTTTTTTTCTCATTAGGAGTAACAAGTAATTCAGCTTCTGTATTCTAGACATTAGTTCTGTGCTTCCAGTACTGAACAGAGATCAATCATTATACCAGTGGACATTTGTTATATCTTTTTACACAGTCAGCTTTTCAACAGAAGTTCATTTGAACATGTACACAACATATGTACAACACATGATTTACTAAAGGTGTTAATGGCAGCAGGGATAAATTTATTTTCTGTGAGCACTGCAGTGAAGTGGATCGTTTGCTTCCCATTGTAATCAGATCCACAATTTGGAGACTTTTGAAGAGGTTCTCTTACTAAAGAGCTTTCTGGGAAGAACATCAACTATTCCAGGCAACAGTCAGTCAGTCCCAAACTGTATAATGAAAACAGTCATACATGTTTACATTTGCAGTGAATACAAAGAAACATGAAATGAATACAAATAAATCAGAAGCCAAAGCAAAATTTAACAAGACTTTTCAGTCCAAAAGTTTTATTAACATTGGGGTTTTTTTCATTTCTGAGTTTTTCATCTCTTTGTGTTTCTTTTGGAAGTTCAGAAAAAAAGTAAGCTAGAAACGTATATGGTATAAAACATCTAATGCTTCAAGAGGGATGAAAGCAAGTAGAGCTTCTGCAGATGTGCATGTTAATGAAGACTTAATTGGGAGGCAGGTGCACATAAATAAGGAGCATATGGAATGGGGCAACAGTAAACACAATAGGACAGAGCTCAACACAGATTTAAACACAACAGAATTTAATCTTTTTGTACTCATAAGATTTCCCACAAAAATGTACTCAAATAAATATTCAAAATTTAGGACACATGGCTTATATTTGTTGTCCAAACCATGATCTGAGAATAGCAATCAATGCTATATTCATGTTATCAGTGACACTTACTTATAACTTTGTTATTAAATATTTTATGTATTTAAATGACTTGAATTAAATTTGAAAGCGGGCTGCACATAAGAGACTACTGTTTCATGTATTCACTGCATTATTTCAGAAACAGAAAAAACTGTATTTAGAAATACTTCAGTGGACACTATTTCGATATCAGAGGTCAAAAAGGTGAGCACTTTGTGGATCTGGGATATAAAAAGCCATGTTCCAAATTACAGATATGAGATCTGGGCAAAAAGGACTACAGGATAGGAGCTAAGCCTGTTCCCTTGATACCCTTGTGCTGTTTTCAATTTAAATTTCAAACAACAAACTACTACTACTAAGAATGTAAAGTTTCTTACCTCTCTGCAAAAGAATCCGAAAAAGTGAAGCAAGCCTGGGGGGAAAAAAGCTACATATGCAATATAAATCAAGTATAAATCAGATCCTTGCATTTGAATCGGAAGCCAAACAGTGCTGAGTTATCACTTGGCAATAACTACAATAACTATAGTTATGGTAGGCCTTTTTCTTAGGACAGCATATTCTTAAAACACTATCCTGGAAAACAGGTACTGTATATATTGCGGAAACAGGTGGGTATGTTTTTTCCAGAATAAAGTATCAGTCTTTTACAAATTTTTTTGGTGCTTTAGTAGTTTAATATCTTCTCTGTTAATAGTGTTAACTTTGTGCCTTAACCAATAAAGAAGATCTATGCTTTGATTTTATCCTTTTTACACATTCCAAAGAGCTAAAATGAACGGTTTTCTACCTACCAGCATAAAAGGACCGAAAAACCCACAAACACCACCACCACACACACACCCCCCAACCTTTCTCACTGTTTTTGACAAATCAGATATAATAGATGTCATAAGACTCAAGAAGACCAGAGAGTTTGGCCGGCAAGATTAGAAGTTAGCAAAGTTGAAACGGATATAAGGGACTCTTTACAAGGAAGTGTAGCAACAGGACAAGGAGCAACGGTTTTAAATTGGAAGAATGGAGATTTAGATTAGGCACCAGAAAGAAATTCTTTACAGTGAGGGTGGTGAGACACTGGAACAGGTTACCCAGGGAAGTCGTGGATGCCCCATCCCTGGAGGTGTTCAAGGCCAGGCTGGATGGCTCTTTGAGCA
>JAOXNO010000001.1:105855763-105883563 GCA_028565335.1 Limnodromus scolopaceus | reverse complement strand
AGGTGTCCCTGCCCATGGCAGGGGGGTTGGAACTCAATGATCTTTAAGGTCCCTTCCAACTCTAACGATTCTATGATATCCTTCCTCCTCACTGGTCTGCCAGGTGCTGCAGCAACGTACACCTATCAGTGACAATGGAAAGAAAATGTTTTAGCTGGAGTATTACATGAGATCAAGACCTTCCACTGGTGAAGCTTGGGTGATAGCTTTATAGTTAAGCAAAAGTCTTTGTAGTCTTTCATAGCAGAAGGCAGCTAGTCAGGAAAATAAACACAAGGAGGACTCAAGTATCGGGTAGCCAATTTGAGATAGTACTGGTAGCCATCAGACCCAGCCTTGCTCAGATCCAGATGGGTCTGGGGTAAGACAGGATGAGCGCCATCTTGAAAAACCATCTGGAAGTCTTCCGTTTATGGGAAAGATGAGGTAAAGTTGGGCCAGTGACAGAAAAAGACTACCAGGGGAAGCGGGGAAGTTGTGGGTCTGTCTTCTGGGAGGCCTCTGCAGGAATGCAGCTCACCTAAGCCCAAGAGAATAAAAGATGGCACAACCTGAGAGCACTTTGTATTCCCACACTTGGTGTAAATGCCAAGCAGAGACAGAAAAGAACTAAAAAGGAACTGGACTAAAAACAAAGATGTCTCAGGTAGAACTCTATAAAGCCTAAGTAAGCCAAGTGACACTGCACTGTCTACCAAAAATACCTCTTCTCTTAACAATACACTGAACTAAAATAAGTAAACAAAGCCTGCCACGTATCTCTGCTACAGAATTATTTCTTTAATGATCAATTAGTGAAGACAAACCTGAATTTCAAGCACCTAGAGAGTTTTCAGGTCAGAAGGAGGGGCTTGATCTTAATGGGCTTAACATCCCTGAGTTTGAGAGAAATTCTACCCAATAATTGTATCTCATGCCCCATGTATCAACAGACTTCTCTCAGGACTTCTGTGAAAGTAAGTATGTATTCATCACCCGGTTAGGCAGAACTTCTCAAATGATAAGAATCACTATGAGGAGAGAGACCCCCTTTTTTGTAAAAGAACCTAGCCTCCTGAAATGCAAGGTGAATGAATTTGTAAACTATCCTTGCCTACTGTGATAAATTATGGAGCATATAATGTGAGAGAGTATTGCTTTATTTCATTTGCAGCCATCTCAGTCCAGAAACGTTTGATTTCATAGTATCCTTGTTTCCAATAAAAAGATGAAACATCTATCTGGATATAAAATAATTCCTAAGGCAGGAGAGATAAAGCATGATATTTAATTTTATTTTGTCACAATAAATAGATCAAAAAAGACCAACTGAGCTACCTCTTATGTCTCACTGAACTTTTTTGATTCATTCCCTAGAAGCTTTCAAAGTGTTTTTTCCAGTCTAGCTATTAATGTCACTGGCAATATGAACTTTCACCACTTCCCCTTGGAAAGTACGCTATGGTCTGATAAAACCTATATTGTCAAGATAATTTAGAACAGACATCAGGAAAAGCAGATTTTATTTGATTTTCATTTTAGTGCATCTTGCCCTGTTATTTATCTTCCTCCACAACTTTTTATGTACTCAGAGATGGTGAGCATCATCTCCTCCATTTAGGTAAGCAAGTTGCATTTTGAGGCCTGAATTTTACATGCATTTTGTAGTCGGTTCCTACTGAAAGCAGCGTAAGTAATTTTGCAGCTAGTCTAAGGGGCAGTAAACAGCAGGCTCCTATAGCTCCTTTTGAACACAGATGCTAAAGTGTCTCTGAAGAGAGTGATGACCTGAGTGTGCCAGCAGTTGATGTCCACTGAAAGCTTGGTGGCAAGAGTCGAGTCATATGCGCATCCAGAGAAGAACAACTCACATCATTGTTGCCAAAGAGCTTTGTGTGTGCATACATGTAAATTGCTGGTGTGCCACGGAGAACATGGAGCCTGAACACCACAATTTTGTGATCGCAAGTATACCACGGATAACTTCCTGTGTGTGGTGCGTGTGTGAGCACATGTGAGTGTATTGGAGATCTTAACGCAAAGTAAGCCTGAAAATAGAAACATATACTCCAGTGTCAGCCACCACTGGCCTGTGCAAAACAAATGAAGTGAGGCATTCTGTGATCTGCCTGCGTACGTGCACTAACAAATCCGCAGTGTTAGGTGAGAGGACCAGCACACAAAGCTACACGTACTTTGTGGTGCTGTGTTATAGAATTTGCCACAAAAATCTACCCTGGTCAGACAAGTATGTTCCAGAGTCTGGAAGAAGATTTAATTTTTAAAAATACATAGTGTGTTCCCTAGCTCTTTTTCGTCACCATGACAGCTTAGGTAGTCCTTATTCCCCCGAGCAGCCCAACGCATTGTGTCGATACCTTTATTTGCAAGGTTATGCTGCAAAACTGAGCAAGTAATTGCTGTAGCTGAAAAAAAAGAAAATGTTTTTTCCCTCTGCTTGCATAGGGTTACTTTTTCAGCCAATCTGTTCTTTCACTGAAGCCAAGACACAGCAGCTATGATGACAAAGCAGAAACGAGTGGCCAAAGGCTGCTTGAGTATTGCTGCTGTGTATGTATAACACAGGCTTAGATAAAAACGTATGCATGCACGTGTATGTATGTCTGTGTGCCACATATATGTGTATATACATGCATGTACATGTACACTTACATACACACACTTGATATAAAGACGTAAAGCAATTCTAAATTGATTTCCCAGGCCCCCTAGCCCTCATATATGCAGTGTAACAGATCTTTACCTCAACAGCAGTGTTAATTCTTCAGGGTCATCTCCTTCCCACTGTTTTTCCTCTTACCCCAAACATTCACAGTTTCTCAAGAAACTCAGCACATTTGTCTTCAAACTTGAAAAAGCTGCTGATCAAATCCAGGGGAAACAAAAACAATGATACAATGCTTTACCTGGATATTAAAAAGTAAAATAAACAAAACCCACCCAAGCGTTTTGTCTCTGATAATAAGGAAAGTGTTGGAAGGTTGCTATTCAGGTCAACATGTTTAGAAAATATCTGACAATGTCATCCTGACCTCTACTGGAAATCCTCAGTATTTGCAGGCTGAAATTGTGGAACACCAGTAAACCCAGAGCAACACATCATTTAAGAAATGTAACAAGTATTTCTCAGCATCTTTTCAACATAAATTATGAAACACTACAGGGAATAGCAGTAGGGAGTTGCAATACTGCCAGCAACTAAAGAGGACACACACAAAAAATATTTTGCAATGTTCCAATATGGTCACTTCTACAACTGTGTGTAGGGTTATGTCTTTTATGACTATATTTTTCGTAGAGGCACTCGCTTTTAATCTGATCATTTAGCCATATTAATTTCTGTGTGTCCATTAAGGTAATAGCAATATAAGGAACTAGGAGTTAGAGTCACAATAGGTACAAACATTTCTGTCGTACGAGTTCCTAAATCCCTTAGTATTTAGAAGACTAATTTGAAATTCAAAGCGACACTCAGAAAAAGGCAAGAAAATTTTTTTCTGCTAAAATATCAGGTGTGTATAAAAGAACAAATTAACCTTCCAGGTTCGTACCAGAAATCACAAACGCTGCACAATTCAGCTGTGACAAATCCTGAAAGACACTGGAAAACTTACAGCCTGGAAACTGCAATTGAAATTTGTAGTTCTGCATTTCAACCCCACCATATCATTTACTAACACATTAAAAGTGACATCAAACCTCCTGGAATGGTTGTATTTAGGCTCATTACTTTTCTCAGTACATAAAAGTTACATAATAAGCCTGTGAGAGGCTCATAAAACAGTTGTATGTTTTGAGCAGTTTTGGTGTTTGTTACTGCAGTTGCTAAAGATGAGCCAAATTTAAAGTTGTTCTAGTCTGCTTGTATCAGATATGTGGAAAACCAGAGCTCACCATCCCAGCTGGGACTTGCAAAATCAGTATACGCTAGGTGAGATCTCAGCTGGTGCAAATCACTGTAGCTCCAGGGACATGTATGAGAAGCCATACACTCCTCTACGTCTAGCTCTTACATTTCTCATTTAGCAGCTGTCTTTGCCTCTAGTGAATAGCTTTTTTTGGATTAAACAATAAGGAACTTTATTTAATAACTGCTACTTAAGACACTACTCTTCTTGGGACCACATACAGCAGCCTCCCAGACAGGACCCTCCTTTAAATCTTTGCCTTGAACGCAGGCAAAAGTAGATGAACATAAGGAACAGCAGCAAAGGGAAGATTCAGTAGTACTGAAACACATACTGAGCAGCTGAAACCAGTCTCCCAGAATACGCAGGGAAACATGTATTCCGCATACTATTAACCAAAGCCACATGAAACCACCTTGTTGACTATGCAACGACACAAAGTCTTGAAATAGCAAAGCACACAGAGTTGTCAGAAAAACTAGAATTTGGCCAACTGCAATGAAACTGAAGAAAACAAAGCTTCAGCAGAGAGCAAGAAACCTGTCTGAATCGGGGCATTTGGCAAGAAGAGTATTCAAAAGATCATTATCTTAACAGAATGGAATGACTGGATATAACCTAATATTTCGATGGCACACGTTTGGAAGAACTCATATTGGTGCATACTCAAATGCTGCATTTTCCTCCAAAGGCAAATCTAGCACTATGAAGGCTGCACCGTGGCGGGGGGTGGATAACCTTCCTGCCATTACAAGTTATGAAGCATCTCACATGCCCACTTCCATCTTGCATAACATAAGGTGATAAATCTGCTTGACATAAATCAGTTATGGAAGAACACAAGCTTACTGAACGCATCTTAAAATCAAGGGCAGGATTCTTGCTCAGTACTAGATCAAAAGCTCAAGTTATATTTAAGCTCTAATGAGAGGTAGCCTTATTTATTGGTGGTTGAGGCATAGGGCCAAGAAAGCTTCAGTGTTCCAACTCTGCAGCATGCCAAATACTTTACTTTTTTGGACAAGTCTGTGACTCCATTTCTCCATCACATAACCAGGGATTACAGTACTTGGTTACCTCATAATGGCCTTAGGAGAAGATGTACAGCCTTTTTGTGTTGCATTTAATAAATTCCTACCCTACAAGATCTGTAATCTAAATCTCAAAGGTTTTAGATCTAATTGAAAGGAAAGCATAGGAAAAGATGTGAAATAGAAAAATAAAGCCATTATTACATTAGAATAATACAGTTTCTGTTTTGAAGGTTTATTATAAGAACGTCAGAAAGGAAGGGTCAAAGAGGCCCTTGCTTCTCTGATTGACATATTGTTTAGTGGTGGGGAAAAAACTGAACAATACTCCAAATGGTAAGCAATAAAAAAAAAAAAAAACCAAAAAACCAACAACCAACCAGTTACCCTTGATTCTTTATATATCTGTTAGCTTCATCCACAACAGCTATTTCTTACATCAAATTATGCCTTCAGTAACCCACATACAGCCCAATACCACTGAGAATACAGCTTAGTTTGCATGCCTCTCCTCCTTGTGCTCCAGAAGGAACGATACCTGTAGGAACCCTCTGGGAAACAACACAGCCAAATATTTGTGAGGGAAGTAGCAGGAACACCGTGTCTACAGTTCCTCATGGAGCCACAAGCCACTCCAGAGGACACAATGAACAGGTATTACTGCCATGAGGAGAAGGATACATCTGGAAGCATCTCCATGCACTGCACCCCAGGCTTTAGCAACAGACACCTGATGTTCAGCTCATACGAATCGATGTACCCACATCCATCATCCCTGTGTGTACACACACACCACACTGCCTCTGCCTTCAAAAGCAAGAAAGCCTCAAAGCAAAAAACCACAGCACTGGCTCAGTCTCACGCTTCTCTCAACTCGCTGTTGATCCAGGCAAAAAGAGAGGCTTTTCACTCCATGCTAAATACAAGGTGACTTGGAGCATCACGCGACTTTCTCAAAGGACTCGCGTGGTGATGGGCTAAGGACACACCTGGCAGCTAGGAAGGTGGGAGACCTGGGAGGCATCTACAGTGTAAGCCAACAACACACGTTAGACTCGGGCACGACTTTTCTTATGGAGTATAAGCAGGTGCTAAATCATGTGGGTTGTTGTTTACTACCCACAGTAAAATTTTACTGCATGCAGCACAACAAGAGAAGAAAGAAAAAAAAAAGTTTAACTTTCAAGTCTCGGCCTGAGTTTGCAGCATTTACATTTTGGAAAATAAAACATCTTTTCCCCCATTCTTCACTCAATTTTATACTCTATGCCACCTTACAGTCACATTTTCTGGAATAGAAAAGGAGGTAAAGTTCATACTTTTCTAAAGAGACCTCAAATTCGTTGCAGCCTGTATGAACTCAGTTCTTTAGCTATGGTCTAGAAAGTACAAGATGTATTTTCACAAACTCTCAGTGACAAAAAATAGAAGTGACCTGGTAGAATAAGGGGATATTTTAAGTTTCAACAGTTGTAAATTCTTTTGTACTAAATTCTATTTAATACTTCAGGGGAAGCATAGAGAGAAAACATGGCTACGTATCTAGATTAAGGAGTCATAGCATGAATCCAATATCCAATTTTATTAAGTAAATCAGAAAAATTTCTGAACACAGAAAAAGAAAGTTAAAGCAAGTACATCATTCACATCTTTGTTTTTGACTCTTTTTACCGCTAAGATTATAACATCAGACATTTTAACAAGTTTTACAAACCTGCAAAATCTTGAGTGAATCTTCTACTAAAGAGAAACAAAACAACTATTTCTTGAGCTGAGACAGATTCTCCAGTGCAAAACAGCAACAGGGTTCCTGAAGGTGTAAAGTCTGAATTCTCTTCCAGGTCAGCGTTGCTTATAGGCACAAAGTTTCAAAATAGGGATATTTGTGTTGTCTGTCAGTAAGAAGCTAAAATTTATGGGTAGTTTGAAAGGTGCTTGACCAGCAGTGCATTCAATCTGTGCTTACTTTGGACTACTGATATTTAAGATGAGAGAAAAGCATTATAGTTTAGAAAATGATTGTGTTTAGAACTATTCTAATCTTCAAAGTTGCTTACCCCCAAAAATATTTTCAACTTTATCTTAATTCCATTTCTGAAAATTTACAAATCCAATGGGGGTGTTTTATAAGTAGTAAGTGATAAGAAGGAAGAGAAATGATGGCCAAGGGTCACTTTACTAGACAGAAGCTCAAGAGACTCAGAGACTGTGCTTCATCAGTCTCTATTTATAAATGTGATGCAACCAACTTGCTTGCACAAGGCTATTGTGAAGAAAAGATTCTCACAATCTGCAAGATAAAAATTCTACAGAAGCGAAGTGCATAAGAGTGAATATACAAGAAAAAGAAAAAAATTATTAACAGATAATGCATTTTTTTGGTCTATAGAGAAGACAATAAAATTCCTGCTACGAATTATGATTTTGATGTGAAAGTTTTTCCTTTTATACTGCCAAAACGCATATTTAATGGCAAAGAGATTAATACAAAGACTTTTGAGGCCTAACAAGTATTTCATTCAAAGTTACACCTATTATTTCCAAGGGTGGGGTTTTTTTGTTGTTTGGTTATTGTTTCTTTCAAGTCAAAGCAATGAGATCCCCATCTGGAAGCCAAACCACAGTTCTTTATATACTAGCTGTTAAAATCAGATGAGGGTTATGTCCTAGAGTGGTCAATCAACCAAGAGCAGATTTCCCAATATTCAGAACTCAGAATCCTCAGCCTATCTCTTCAAAATTGTTGACTATCCATTTGGTGAGTGAAATACAGAGAAGACATCCATAGACATGGCCTACTGCCATGGGGACACTTAAACCTTGACTGTTCAGCACCTGAAACTGTAAACTTGTAAACATCTCAACTCTTTGTGCTGAGGTTATGAAAAATTTGATCCCTAATTTTGTTTGCGCTTCACTTTATTCTCTCCGCAAAACAAACATACTACTTTCTTCTCAAATAAAGTCTTGTGTAATTAGATTAGAAAAGGCTCAAGTTTTGTCTTCTCTCACACATACAGAATGTGAGACAGCAGAGTCATAATTCTGGCTGGAGCTTTTAAGCACAACTACAATAAAAATAACCCTCCAGTCCTTCATACATATTACTCTTTCTTAGCAGACAGTTACTAGATATGAAGTAAATTATGTAAGGCATGTAATAAACCAGAATGTTTTGACAGTGGAAATTGATAAATTCTTTCAGTCTCAGCACAAAAGATGAATAATTCTAAACTGGTTACAAAATATAGGCTCTAGACAATAACGTTCTCTGTACATTTAACTGCATTTTATAGGGGAACAAAAGGCTTTCTAAATACAGCTATATATTCTTTCAGAAGAAACATACGTTAACGACAAATGTTATATTATTTGGCAGTTGTGACTTGGTGACAAACCGCTACATGTCAATGACTCTACGTTCTTGAGACCAGAAAAAAACCCACAACTTCCGAGCTTGCACAGCATTACTCTGCCAAAGCATACACATGATCAAATACAGCCCTCCAGCCTGGTAACACATTTTGGGCTGTCTTTAAATGCTGTGAGGCTTTCAAAGCCATTTACTTTGAAAGCTGGTTTAGACCACTTAGGTAGCTCTAATTTAAACACTTGAGGTCAATAGGTTCAATCATGAAATCAGTATGAACTTCAGTATAAATCACAGGACAGCTTATAATTAGCTATAAGGACCTTCAAGGTAAGCATAAAACGGTCCTAGAAGTAAACCCGTGAGGAACTTAAGGCTGACAATGCTTACAGTTTCAAGCGGACACACTTGCCTATTATTTCTATATAATGCTCTCACACTCATACTAGTCACTCTTTCCTGATGTATTACATAGACACATGTGCTACTTTATTTAGAGCATCTGTTTCCTCCTCAGGAGGAG
Organism: Limnodromus scolopaceus; assembly: GCA_028565335.1. Taxonomy (NCBI): domain Eukaryota; kingdom Metazoa; phylum Chordata; class Aves; order Charadriiformes; family Scolopacidae; genus Limnodromus; species Limnodromus scolopaceus. Next base: position 105,874,731 of record JAOXNO010000001.1, on the reverse strand, counting down.
TTAGGACAGGGAGCTTCTACAGAAATGTAGTTCTAATTGTAGAACTAAACTAAATTTATTCAAGCTTTCTAAGCTTTCCATAAAAATATAAAAGAAGAAAATATGTCAAAAATCATAGTCATATCTTACTTCAAGTTATGTAACTATGAAAAAAAGAATCCATCAAGTGCACTATTACAGTTGGGTTTTTTTTTTCTTCTTTTTTCTTTTTAATTCCTTAAAGGTGTATTTCCTTTTCACAGCTTCCCACATGCACATGATTCCCATAAAAGCAGTAGATTCATTTTTACTTCATCATTATCATTCTTCCTTTTGCTCTCCTACAGTAACCTTACTCTAGGAAAAATAAATCAATCAAGATACTACCTTTAAAAACGTATTTCCATAACTGATTTGCATATTCTATAATACTCAGAAGTAGACATCTGCCAAAAATGAATCCTTAGTATGTACATATAATTCCAAGCTGTGAAACTATCACCAAATCTGAAATTACAAGCAAGCTCTAGGAACAAGTAGTCTTTCCCAGGTCTTTTGAACACTCAGATGCATCAACCTGAGACCATTCTGATCATCTGCCAGAGGTGCAGCACACTTTGGCTCGTGAGTGTTATCGAGTGGGACCTTAAGGCATTTTCAATGGGGTTGAAAGTACACAGGAAGCAAACAGATCAGAGAGCACCGTACACAGAATGTTAGGAGGGTAAATTGCATTCTTGTCATAAAGCATTTTCATTTTTTCAAAGAATCTAAGCTCTAGGCATTTTTCTGTCACTAAAATATAGGATTTTTTCCTGAATTTCAAATTTGAAGAACACAATGTTAAAAAAGCACATTAAAAAACAGCGTCAGCCACTACAATTTTTTTCTCAAATCTGAGGGGAAGGGGTAAGAGTGTCTATTACAGATCACATAAATCACATGAAAAAAACTCATATCACCAGACAGGGAGTTTATTCAATAAAATTCACATGTACATGCTGAGACAAGTCTTATTTAAATTGTGTGGAGCCACAGAAGCAAAGCTAGGTTTGATAAATTAAAGTTGGATCTTACCGCTGTGCAGCTTGCACTGCTCCCTCCTTTCCCACTTGCCCCTTCGGTCCCTGGACAACAGAATGAACTCATTTTATTTACAATATAAATTGTCCTCCTACTGAGAAGGACAGCGTTGCACCTCTCAGCAGACCAAGCTCAGTACATTATTTATAGTCTAATTTTAATTATTTAATTTTTCATAACCCACTGAGAAAAAAATTAACTAAAAAGACAAGCAACTTAATTGTCCCAATTTTTCCTTCTGCAGACTCAAGAGAGAAATTCCCTGGGGTTTACTGTCTCAGGAATAAAAAGCAAATGCTACCCCCAAACAGAAGAGCATGTGTGGAGGCTATCTTAAGAGTATGATGTTATATTCCTACAAGACATAGATTGCTTCCCAACTCTTTGAATTGTAAAGGAAAAAATTAAACTCAGTTCACCCAGGTAGCTCTAAAATATGTGCACATGCTTTTTAGACAGAGGATAATTTGTTGTTACAGAAGCAGAGTTATGAAATCAGCTCTCTTGTGGAGAGCCACCTTTTATGTAACTAAATAAAATCCTCAGTCAGTAGCCCAGAAAAAGAAACTGAGATCGCTTCTCCCATCTCTAGAAGTAGCACTTTCTTTTACTTTTTTATTTATACCATTTATACCATAGGCCACAGTGTCTTTTTTCTGTGGAAAAGAGATGTAATACTAACCATCCTGTTTCATTCTTAATACAAAAGCTCCAAAATAAATCTATTGAAACTTGCACTGAAATGCTTCTCTTAATCTTTGTGAAATAGTAACTTAAAATAGTATGAACTAAAACCTGCTGAGCAATACTTGAGGGAGCAAGGAGATGCCAGAGAAGCTTCTAGTAAATGATGCAAGAATCAAACAATTAACCAGTTTGTCTACATTTAAACCGGAATAACCTTCCATTGCTCATATGCCTCTGCTTCAGTTAGAGCCCTAGTTTTAAAACCAAATGGAGCATTTTAAACGACACTAAAACACACTTGATTTATGAAACACTGTTTAAACTACATCATCTTGAACAGGCCAGCGTTAAAAGATCTAATGGCGACCGGTTCATGTCATTTACATTTTCCCCTCTGAGGAGAGCAAAGATTTACAGGACTTCGAGTACTAACTTTGAATACAGAAACAAAGTGGCTTAAGTGCCTTATCCTGAATGAATGAAAATTCAAACCCTTTCAACACAACAGTGTTGGTCGCAAAGGCTTGCAGTACATACAACAATTACTAATGACTAATTATCTACTAATTGAACGTAAGTGGTATTGCACCCAAACTAATAGCTGTATTGGGATATCACAACGTTTCTTTATTCTAAATGGTATCACTGCAAAGCATAACATAAGGCTAGATCTACAAACAATACGTGAAATTCAGAGCCGTTTGTGAGAGGACAAGGCTTTCTCAGCAGAGTTGGGCACTTCAGTGTAAGGTTTAAGACAACCACCATACTGAGAAGACAAAGTTTGAATATTGGCATGTAACTATTTAGAACTAGGCAATAGAAATACTGAGAATGAAGGGGGGGAAAAATCCACCAAACAGCTCTCGAGTCTTACGTCTCACTTGGACATTAGGCATCTTAATCAGAATTTCAAGAAAATGCCCACTAGGAATCCAGAGCTGAAAAAAAAATAATTATGTCCACGCTTTTTCCTGTCTGAGTCTTTTCTTGGGGCTTGAGACTTTGACTACTTGGTCCTTAAAAGATAGCTAGTCTCTTATCACATGTTCCTTTCCTTCTTATGAGTTTAGTAAATTTTCATGAAATAACAAAGAGTAACAGCAGAGAGGGGGCTGTGTTGCACAGTAAAGAGAAAGGTGGTTTTGAAAATGCAAGGGAAGCTGTCAGAAGCTTTGGCACAGATTTACTGTGAAATTTGACATATAATCCAATATTTCCTTACTTACTAGGGATAAATTGAATGCTTCATAGGAACTTAATATATCTCTATCCTAAGAAAAGCTCACTGGAGGCAGATATTAGGAAAAGGCACCTCTGTAGCCTTCTTTCCTGCATCATAACACAGAGGCATGGCATGGGAAACACAGTCCAACCAGGACACAGCCTGGCTACACGAGGCAAAAATAAGCTTAAGAAAGAATGGCAAATAAGGTAGATGTCATTCATTGTTGAACCTGGTCAAAAGAAACCACTTTTCTTGTTGGATCTTCTATAAAAAAATGATGCATTTGATTAGAGAATGCCAAGTAAAATAATTATTCTAATCATTGTTTTCCTGAATGGTTTATCTTGTAGTGAACAAAAAAAAAATTAAAAAAAAACTTTCTGATTTCAAAGAACATTTTTTATTTCCATTGCATGAAATCCCAAGCTTTTGATCTCTTCTCATAACAAGAGAGTTATTCTCAGAAGAAAATTCTTCCCAAAGTCTTATAGCTGGAGCCATTCAGCTTTCCAAAGTCCTTATCTAGTCTCTCTCATATGAATTGTGTAAAGATCTATTGTCCATATTAACAACAACTTCATATTTTGGAGGGTTTTTTCTTTATTTCTTCTCCATAAGTGCAAATCACTTTAAAAATAAGCATTCCGTGACCAAAATCACATTAAAGCACAACATACTCAAGTCTCTCACTTTAGCGATGGAAAATTTTACAAGAAAAGGCAGGAGAGAGTGAGATGAAGAAAAAGGAGATAAAAGAAAGGTGTGAAGAACAGCTTAAAGAAAGGAAAGCAACAGTTTCCTAGGGGCACAAGAAAAGAGAGTGTGTGTAAATCGCAGAAACTATACAAGGAAAAGGGAATGCAAGAGAGAAAGGAGTATGTTTGTTTTGCTTTTAAATTACATATTGATTTTTTTCTTGGGCTGATACTCTAGGCTCACCAGTAACTCTGAAACATTTACATGCTGCTTTCTGTTTTTTTTTATTTTAGAAGGCAAAACCGTTAAAATGCCAAAGTGGTCCCATTTCAGCCTGACATGCCAAGATCTTGTCAGTAGTCAGTACAGACAATTTTTCTGTAGCACATAAACAGAAGTATTTATGTCTTTTTGTACCAACTTTGGTTTATGTCATGCTATAGTTTAACTATTAACATGACACTGAGAGGATTAATGCAACAGCAAGTTTCCTAAGTCACAAAATATCTTATATTTTACACTGAGGTTACACAAAAATCCTCTTCTGAAACAGATACTGCCAGAGACTAATAGTAGGTGCTGTAACTTAATCTCAGAACCCTGATGATGTCAAACCTCTCGAGCATCATACACAGTTTATGGTACGGTATCATCACAATCCTTCAATGGAATTACAGTTTTGTAACTAATCTCTCCCTATCAGTTACACTACACAGAAACTGTGAAGTCCACATACAAAGAGACCACAGGTGTGAATGATTGCACTTGGGTCTTTTCTCCCAACCATATTTCTAAGCCTGAGAGTGATAAATGGCACACCAGTTATAAATGGGCAAAAGGGTCAGTGGAACTAAAAGCTGTAAGTTCAAAGAAAAGTCACAATTCCTAAGAGTTCAGGAAAAGGCCAGAGACTGATGTTGCAATGCTTAATGATAAAGGGCCATGGTTGTTATACTCCAATTAGAGAAGACAGTTGATTGGCAAATAACCATGGCAATGCGAATGCTGCGGTCTCAGACCATCCAAATCACCTCACTAGTCTGTGTTATAGGCGTCCTATATCAGTCTAAAGATTTTCCTTGTCAGAAACTGAATACCCACAAATTAAATAGCCACAAAAGGTCCTTGCAATAAGGAAATTAATCATATGAATTAAAAATAAATCAGTCACGTCTACACCAGTCCACACAATGACACCAGATTCTGAGAGGAGAGGGAGTTTGTCATTATGTCGATGAACAAAATTTTCCCTAGCAGACTGGAGGCTAAATCTACTGACAGTTTAGGTACCCAAAGTAAGAAGAATTCAGGAATTTGAATTTAAGCACACAAGTTCAAAAGGCTGACCCAGGAAGCCGCTTAACTGAACAAATTTGCACAGACACTAAAGCTCTGCCATTGCACCTCAGAGAAATGGGACCTGACAGCATCTTTCTTTTGTGGAAGGCGTATAATGTTTAGATCATTTTCTCAAGCACTAAAAAAAAAAATAAAAAAAAAAAGGGTTCTAGACCCACCCTGTTACCCTCACAATCCAGGTGAACACCCTGCACACCAGGAGCACTTTCTATCCTGCGCCTGTGCACGATCAGGAGATGAAAACTGATGGGTCTGGAAGGAGTACCAGCAGGTGGGAACTTGAGGACCTAGTCTTTTGCCATTCCCATGCAGAAGGGAAAGAAAAGATGGTTCGTCATTTCAACTCCAATATTACTTCTACTTTTTAGACAATAGACTAATGTAAAAACAGTCACCGTGGTGAGGCCTGGAACAAATCTCCTTCCTGCTAGAGAAGATCCAGACTCTATATAAGCTAAGTTGGAGAGCTCTCCAGTCACCTCTAGAAAAGATTTGCTGAACAGACTTTCCTAGGCTGCATTTCCAGGGTTTATTCAGAGCCAGAAGAACCAGATTTCTAGAATCTTCGTATGTCATGATCTTGAATTTGTAGGATCAGGGTCTAAAATTGGATATCAAAAGTGATCAAGTACTTTAATATACAGAAAGATTTGCCTTAGCCATTAAGTTACATATATTTTCTATATCCTCCTCTCCAAAACAAACTTAAACTTTGCTTATTGCTTTTGACTGCATCTCTGCAATAACAACAACAAAAAATAGTTCCATGTAAACTATTTTTACATAAAAGTTTGAACAGTAATGAACTAAAAATAGATATTCTTGGATACAGAACATGAGGAAGTTTTATGTGAAATAGCTACTCATGTTACCTGAAAATATTCTCCAGAGATGTGTATCAGTGCCTTCCCCTTGTTTCCAGAACTTAACTAAAAAAATAGTATAAGCATTCTTAAGTAAAACATTCATAAGGCAGTAAAAGGGGAAAATAATTCCCCATTACACTCAATTGTATACAGACTGAACACAAAGGGCTTTCTAAAATTTGTCATTTATTCCCAACTGTGGACCCAGATTCACTTCAGAATACCCTAGCTCTCAGGACGCACCTCCTAGCCACCTGAGATACAGATTCACATGTCTAATTTGCTTGATGTGGGAATTTATATGGCAGAGAAGTCTTTGTGTTCAAGTTGTTCCAAAAATGAATTCTTCTCGGTAACTCAGGAAGGGGGTTTGAACCTTCTCCAAGATGCAAAAGCTGTAACTTGATCACCAGCTCTGCTGGAGCTATTCCACTTTGTATAAACAGAGCAAGAAACCCTGCACAGATAGCTGGTGGCCATGGGACACCCTCCGGTCATGCAGGAGAGACAGAAATATCAGCCTGAACCCTCAGCTTCCTGGTAGGAACTTCCATAATGGTGTCACTTGCTATTTGACAGCAGAACCTTTCTCTTTCTCTCCTCTTCCACCCAACCAAAGCTTGGTCAGGAAGATTACTTATGAATCAGAATTAGATCAGATTTCTATAACCAGAAAATTCCCGATCAGCTCCAGATGATGGGGCAAACAAAAATCTGTGCAGGTATCCTGATAATTCCTACCTAGAAGCAGTCTGTCAAAATGAAAACCAGGATTCAGCTTTAGGGACATCTGGTTTCTCCCTGCCAATTTCAACTTCTGAGACAAAATTAGCAATTTTGAGAGCAAAGATCAACCTTGCTTTGGGTCTGGATATCAGAAGCTGCCAATTGTTGCAAAGCAAACACTGAACTTTGAAGTCCTGCACTTTCATTTAGTAAAGCAAAAGTCCTTATCACTCACACTAAAACCCCAGTGACCTTTCTCCAAAGTGCAGATTGCAATGAAGCTCTCTTGCAAAAGACTCTGAACTTTATCTTCCATTTTGAAAATACTGCTCGAAAAAATACAATTTGGCACTTCAAAGGAGACATTTGACTTGTCCTTGTCTCAAATGACTGCCCCTTATAGCCCTTGAGCAACTGCAGCTTTGGGAGCATTTCAAAGAGAAATGGTCTAGCACCATGTTCATTTGGTATCAGAGAAAGCAGTTAGTCTGAGCTACTGTAATTCACATTATCATCCTCTTTGCAAATGTACTACTGCTCAATGAGACACACGGTTTAATTTTCTCAGTCTTGTTTTTAAGCTGTAGTACCTAACGTGGCTCATACTTAAGATACAGAAAAGGTGTTTCAATACATTTCTTTTCGTCAAACCTGAAGCAAGTAATAGCTGCAGCCATTTGGGGGAGTAATAAGTGAAAAACATCATCAAGTTCTTAAAACTTGTGTTAAAATGTAGCCTGTTATTCTTAAGAAAACAATCATTATCTTTCATCTCAATGAAATATAATGTGTGTGTACACACACACATATGTATGTGAATATACACAGACACAGGTTTTTGTTTTTTAACTGTCAAAACAAACATGTTTTGGTGTGTATGTATTTATATATAAAAACACATATAAATATACACATATAAATATATTTATATATTTATGCTCCAAAATTGTTTGTCATATTTGAAAGAAAATAAAACCAACAAAAAACCCACCATCCCCAAACCCAGAGTTATTAATGTTTTTCTGCATTTCCTTTAAAACACTTCATTATCCACACTGCTTTCTATTAGGTTTCTCAAATATGCTCCATCTGATTTAAAACCTTATAGCAAGCTTACCAAGAGGAACAGAATCAGGTCAGTACATTAAACTAGATTTTCCTTTTACATCGGCTCCCAGGCAAATCTTCAGATTTTTCATGTTATTTACAAGGACATTAAGAAAGTCTTGTTCTTTCTACCTCAGTGATTTATTCTTCCCATACGCAGATGTAGTAATTCTTTAAAAGCTGGTTAATTATATGTCCTAGCAATAACAGTAGCATCTTAACAGAGTAACTTTGATTTACCAACCTTATAAAAAGTTTGTCCTTACCTTTCAGAACCTGATTTTACCATGGGACGTGCAAAATTAGAACAATAATTCTTAAAATAAATTAGCTAAAAAAAAAGTCAGTGTCTGACATCCCAAGATACAGCTGTAAATACAGTAAATTCTTTTACATAAATATTTGACAATTTGTTAAAAAAATATTTACAAAGATAATTTGTAGTAACCAGAAGTATCAAAAGTTAACCTATTATTAGATATGACTTGATAACAAGAGATGCTCTTAAGCAAACACCTACAAGTTTTGTCAAATGCATCTTGCGTAGCTGCAGTACACTCCCACACAGAGTTTTGTTAAGAGATGAGGGAAAATAAGGTCTTCATTCAGCTACTTTTTTTTTTTCCCCCCACTAGTACGTATTTTGCATTCACAATAGGTCTAGGGTTTTTTTCTAAATGCTGCTAAGCTTAGCCTCAGCTATGAGGATTCAGTATTAAGGTGCAGATGTCGAATTTTAGAGGTGCTTCTATTCAGATATTTTATACCCGGACCATGTGGACTCTATTCATAACCGTGATTTGACACAAACCACAGAACATCTGCAACCACATGTGTTTTGCTGACTTGCTTCATGCTGTATTTAAATATTTTAGGGGTCACTGATCACCTCGGCTGTTCACTGTCAGAGTCACAGCCTGGTGGCCAGAGCTCTGTCAAGTTCTTCCTCCTGATCAGGAAACAGCTGAACAGCTTCTGCCTTATCTTTCCACTTGCAGAAGCGTGTGCCAAGGTACCCATTTGTTCTTACTTGGAAGACTGTGTAGACCTCACAACCTGCAGACTAAGGCACCGAGCCTGCAAACACACACACGCTTAAGATTGCACTGCTGAAGGAATTGAGTCACATCATGTAGGTAAACAATAGGACCAGCACACAGCACGTGATATAATACACTATCACTGTTAGAAAAATCATCAGAAATCTCCTCCTGTGTCCTCCCTGCCCTTTCCAGTATTCTTCCCCACATCCTCTCTGCAGAAAAAGACTTTGATTCACTGGGACTATTAAATGTAGTGCTATTCCTTGTGAACCAGCTGATTCCCTTCTTGCAGGAAGTTGTAGGTTATTTGTAAGAAAGTTTTCAATAATTATTCTTTCTTTTTTTTTTTTTTTAATCAAAAATAACTATTAGATCCAGAGTAGTTACCCAGTGCTAGCCAGTTTACTGTTAAAGGCAATACTGTTATGGCTTTAGGTAGTAAATTCAACAGGTGAATGAATTGCTTACAAAAGCTTTTAGAAGAGAAGAATGCCTGTAGAACGGGTCAGAGTAATTTCAGATTTACATGAGATGAAGAGCAAGTGGCAAATACACCAATGCATTCTGAAAGATACTTAGGTAAAACCAGAGGCATCTTCTTCACGAGGATGTTTCCTAAGAGCGTGCTCTTTCTGTATGTACATATTCAATTGGGACCAGCAAAAAATTCAAAACCTTAACTATAACAGTGTATATGGTTAAGGAATATGCTCTATAGCAAAGATGTTAATATTTGTTTCCTTAAATGTCAATTAGAAAGTTAGAATTTTTTCACATTGGAAAATGTCACACCAGTAGTCAGTTTTTATGTATCGGTTTTACCATCGGACTGGCAGGAACCAGAATTCAAGTACTGGGGTCCCACAAAATAATGATGACAAATGAATCCCACTACTCTTGCTGCTGCCTAAACGTGTTCAGCAGCTCACACAACAGGACAATAACCATAAGACCAACAGATTCTTCCCTGGGCTGCTTTTGTTTACATTTTGGGGGGGAAAAAAGTGTTCTTTAGTTACTTGAAGTTAAATAGCTCCAAAAAAAGTACTTAATATTCTTCCTATAGAACTTGATAGTACATTTATATCAAAGATACTGTTAGCTTGGCTGGAAAATCCCTTAGGAAAAGGCTTACCTTACATGGAGGAGACAAATTAAGCTCAAGTTTGCAGCTTGAGACTTTTTTTTTTTTCCTAAGGATGAGTTTATCTCTTTTCCGTTCCGTACCTCTGTGCTCTCTTCTGACCTAGTTTTGTCTGTGATAAATGCCAGAGTTTCAGTGGAGTCACTTGAGCTCCTGTAAGAAAAGAGCTGAAGTAAAAAATGAATGCACTCAACATTCCTGCTCTGACAGATTGCTTGTCAGGACACTAAAAACCTTGCAAGGCTATAGGTGAGGGAAAGCCCCAGAACTGCCATTCTTTAGACAAAATTGCATTTCAGTTTTCTACTAATTATTCTGTACTAACATAATGAAGTTAAAGCTCATTCAGACTAAGCAGGTCTACAATTTGTACAAGCCTGATACAGGCTGGTTTATAGGATTTATTCCCAGGGGTATTGCATGTCTAGAGGACATTCAAATTAAATTTCAGCCTTGGTTTAGACAGGAGAAAGACAACAAATGCCTTCTACTGAGAGGCACTGAAAAGCACAGCTGGCCAAAGAACGTTCTCAATTTAACTACTTTCCCTCTGAGGTGCTCAGATAGGGGAAGAATAGAATGTTTTTCAGTCGCTGATAGAAGGTCAGGAAATAGCATGAAAGACCAAGCACAGCTGCATCTGCACTTGCAGAAATGGGCAGAAAATGACCACAGAAGGTGCAGGGTGGCTCCCCATCCCAACCTTTCTGGATGGATCTTGAGGTGCAGTGCAGGATCTGCCACCAAAGCCCGTGTCGCAGGATGAGGCAGGCAGGAGAGCTCAGACGTATCAGGTAACAAAAACATAAAAAGCACTGGACCGGCCAGGGCCAAAAGCACTTCCAGCCCCATATCCCACCCCTGAGGATATTCAGTAACGGTTCCTAGGGGAAATGCTGAGGCAAGCACCCTATGATTTCTCCTTGACTTATATACTCCCAGCTTCTGACACGCTGCAGCCCCGGGGCTTACACAACCAGCAGGTGCTTCTTTCTAAGGCTACCAGCAACATAAGAGCTCACTGCTCACCCATGCCAAGGCCCTTCTGGATTTAAAGGACTCGTTTTGCTCTACCTCAACAAGAAAGGAGTTCCCTCATAAAGCAAAGACTTCAGCTGGAGGAGAAAACTGAAGAAAACAGATTAGGTAATCTCATAGCCACACAACACATTTCATGACGAGTCTTTCTCTAGAAACTGTCCTAATGTGGCACCTTATGAAATGGTGGGGGGAGTGGGGCAAAAAGTAAAAGATATGTGCCTATATGATATAATCTTCAGACTTAAGACTATATAAAAACATTATTAAAGGATTGTTTACAGTCACAACTGTGCTAAACTGTGCTATTTTAATACCACGATCACGTTCACTGATACACCGCAAGCACTCCAAAGCAGTTTTACCTTACCGGAAAGCAGGCAAGGATATGACTGTTCTTCTAAGGTCTCAGTTGCTGAGCAGGCAAACACTGTGTTACTCAGCAGCAAGAAAGGAATGCCCAGTTCCATCCCCTAATAGCAAAAAAATCCATAAGATATCTTACCTGAAGCACACAAGAACAAAAGTTGGCTGCTTGCACTGTTAACACTCATTTCGTATGAGATGAGCAAGAAATACTTTCATCTGAAGAGCAAGTTATCCTCCTTTAGAACAGCTCCATTCTTCCTGGAGTGTTCCTTCAATCCTCTGAAAATACAAAAACAAATGAAGAGATATCTGTTTAAGGAATAGGATTATCAGATTTTTGAAATAATAGTAAGACGCAGTATTGTAGTCGTGTTAAGGGTACAGTGCTTCTAAAGCCCATACGATAGAATTCCTCAATGTCTTAAAAGATTGACTGAGGCTCTGAAAAGTCAATATTTAATAATACACGTCAATTCTGACTTTCAGATGCCCAAGTGAACATTTAAAACAAAATACAAATCAATATTTAAAATAGTACAGCTACAGCTTTTCTTCACTTCATTATTGCTAGAAAAATGGGTCAATTCACATGACTATTGCAAAACAGCGCATAGACATTGCTTAGGTATCATCAAAACTTGCAGACCTACATAAAAGAAACACATTTGTGAAAGTATACATTGTTCACATTCTTGGTTTTGAAGAAAGAATAGATAGCTTTCATATATACTATTGCTTAAATATTTCTTCATCTCCTAGGAAGTATTTGGACTTTCAAAGAAGGTTTAAGGAAATTAAGTGTCCTAATGTCAATGATCCTAAGGTGTTTAACGTAGTAGTATCTCTTCTGAAATCTCATTTTAAATAAAAAAAAAAAAACGTAAAAGGCACAGGCATAGATGTATTAATCATTAGTATTCTCACTTGCTTCCTCTTTTTTTTTTTCTTTTTTTTTTTTTTTTTGCAGTACTGAACTATCTAAGCCAAACAAAAGCACTCCGATCATGCAGAACTTCATAGGACACCATCAGCTTTAAAGAAAACAACAACAACAACAACAAACACCACCTCAAAAGCCAGCATGATTTGGACACTCCAGATTCTTTGGCCGCAATGAGAATTAAAGACCCCACTGCTTCCTTCACTACTAATGTCAGAGTAATAATATTTCTTTTCTCATGCTACTTTCTTAAAATAAATTATACTATTACTTATACAACATGCAACCAGTATCAGAATACCAGTTACGGAAAACACAGCAGCAATATAGTCAAAACTTCATATTGCTGCTGTTACGTGTTTCCCTAGTTTTGGTACTTGTTTTATAAACACTTTTTAGCTTGCGCTTGAATTGTTCTGGCCCTTAAAAATTTTCCTCAAATTGCTGAATAGGATTTTACAGAAAGCAGTTGGGACTGCAGTAGAAAAAGGAAATGAAAACTCATGTTTTACATGTGTCTCCTGTTGCTCTCTGCCTTCCATGACTATAGAGGTAACAGCATTTCCAAAACTGGGATATGAAATTGCACGTTTCCTCCTCTTCAGAATCAAGAAGGGGATTTATGTCTGAGAATTGGAGGAAGAATTCACATTCAGTAGTAGGTTGTAAAGCAAAATACTGACAAAATGTTGCTGTTATTATCAGCAGATAATTGATCATCAGATCAACAGACATCAGAAGGTCTTAACGCCAGGAACTAACGGGACTAACGACAACTAAAACTCATCTTCCCTCTATGGCTGTATCACCACAGGAGTCCTGGTGAGGCTCGGGGCTGCTCGCTAGCAATTTTGCAGCCCAGCCCCAAAGATTTTTGCAAGGAGGCATCAACGGCGTGAAAAGGACTCCTGTGGACCTGTCAGGTTTCTGTGGCGCCATCAGTAGGGCAGCCAGATCAGTAGGACTCCAGATTCAGATCTTTTTCTTCTCCCTGATCCCTGAGAAGTTCAGGAGTTGTCTCAATGCCTTTATGCCACCAGGATTTCGCAGAGTGGTTTGATGAGGACTGGGTACGTCCGAGGACCGTAAAGCAGCTAATTCTGATACAAGTGATGACAGCAAACCTTCCCTCCCCAACCCCCCCGCTTCAGCAGGAGAGAAGTACAACTAAATAAGGACTAAAAGCTGGATCCTAGGACTAGTTGCCACTAAATGGTCATTTCAACAAGGCTGTTTTGCATCGGTATCCAAGTTGCTGCTGCTGTTTATGCAAACAGTGATTCATGGTAGCCATGCAAAAAGCCTCGCACCAAACACTTCTGACCTCTGGAATCTTACAGTTCACTTGGGACACAAAGGCTCTCACAGAGGTAAAAGGTACAAACTAGAAGTTTAAAGTGACAGTTTAAGTCCCGCTTTTGTCTTTAGTATTTAGCCCCAAAAAAGTAGCTTGGCTGAAATTCCATTTAGCACAGAAATAGCTAATAGCTGAATAATTCCCTATGGTGTGCACACTCCAATAGCTTTAATATCAACATAATAAAACTATATTTTAATTGATTTTGACATTACAGTTATTCCAAAATTAGTTCTATTCTGCTTCCAACTATGTTTTAAATAAAATTTTCTTTCATATTACCTATGAGGTGACAATGTTATTCAAGAGAAAAGTCACAGATTAGACTTGGACTGTGAATATATCAGATGCCAAGGCTAACTAACATTCTGAAAAGTGTGTGTGTTCCACATAGCACTCCAAAACCCGTATACTTGTATTTCTCCCATTATCTACAGAGATTTTTCAGTTTCTTTTACACTTTTTATACACTAATTTTGAAAGGGATTTTTAAAATTATTAATTTTTCAAATATCAAAACAAGAAAACAAAAAATCTTTAAACCATTTTTAAAGTTGTATATTTGCAGAGGTCTGAATATCTTGGAACAATAATATTGATTATCAGCTTTCAAGACGGAACCACCGAGCCCTTACAAACAAATCTGCTCACATGGCAAGCTATAGCCATCCAGAACATGTTCACATGTGAGTCTGAAGGTTTTTTTTATTTTTCTGAACATACAGTATATTCCATTTTCTCCTTTGTGGAGGAAGAATCAGAATATACATACAAATACACTCATATAGGTATACATTTTTGCCAATCCCAGACTACAGCCAGCAACCATTCTGTCTAATCCACAGAAGGAACAGGTGAAGACTGGGTTGATGACACATAATCAAGATTTGTTTTTAACATCTTTTAGGGTTTCTTGAGCAGGAAAAGACTGAGCATTCAACCAGCTTCTCTAGAAGCTCATGGTTCTAGAAGTAAGACTCAATACCCAGACCAGAAATGTACTCCTCAAACACATGGCCTAGTGTTGCTTTGCTTTTGTTTTTGCTCAGCTTCCCTTCCACACACGAGGGAGGACATATCTTTCTCCACATTGTCTTTTAAAGTTAAAAGATGCTCAGGATAGTTACTCACTGTTGCCATTAGTGATTTTAGTACACTAACAGTGGAGCTTCCCTCTCAGCTGGGGTTTCAAGCGTATACTCCAACACAAAGGAGAAGGTGATGATGAGACTACACATCTCCAAGTTTTGCGTTCCTTCCTGCCCCAAGCGAGCGTCGGGTCAAACTGCTGATGGGCTGTATCTCCTGAGGGATACTTGCTCATAAACCACGACGGGCAACATGCGGCTCTCCAAAATTGAAAGCACGTTTCCAAGAAGAGTATAATCAATCTTGCAGAGGAGAAACAGGGCGGGAATCTATTTTTCATACTTCTATAACTCCTCACTACAACATACCACATTAAGATTTTTCCAAGTGCGCGTCATTTCAGAGCATGCAGGTTACAGCTACGCATTCCCACTGAACACCTCCATTACAGCGTAAGCTTTGCAGAATGAACCACACAGAAAACTTACAAGCCTTGATAGATGAAGAGGGGACAGTGCTGCACTATGTCAGTTTTAACAAACAAGACAGGGACTAGGTTCAGAAATCTCCCAGTGTAGTCTAGAAAGAGCTTAACAACAGCAAAAACAAAGCCTATAAGGACAAATAAAAAATTACTGCACTTCCATTCTGCAACAAGGCACACACACAAGCTGGTAGTAATGGAAGGGCAGGTAAAGTACCGTATGTATGTAGTTTATAAAAAAAAAAAAATTTGCTGGTTTTATTTTACTTTTCCCACCAATGTATGTAGTCCATTAAGAAAAATCCCGTATCTCAGCCGGGCATTCCACAGCTACATGTTGCTCGCTTCAGGCTGAACCCAGAAAACTTGCATAAAAAGAACAAAGACCCAAGTGATAAAAGAACAGAGTGTTATTACTGCATACACTAACCCCGTCCTTGACTTCTGGCAAACCTTCTCTCTGAATATTTTGTGATGAGCACTATATGCAACTGAGGAAAGCTACTGCTACTTTTCAGCAAAGCATTTGGAAGTGGAACTATGGAAAAGCTCAGCACCAGAAGTGCAACATATTTCCTTCTATTCCGTGCCAGGCTTTTGATAGAGCAGGCTGGCGAGCTGAGGACTGCTGTCAGCCCTCGAGCTTTCCGTTTGCAAAGCGACAGAAGTCCATCGTCACCAGGCTGACAGCCGTATGACACGCTGCCAGCAATCCACGGTGTGACACGGCTGGGACGGTGCAGCTGAGCTCTGCGCAGCGGGTAGAGCATCACCTTTGGTCAAGAAGGCAGGAGGGGAAGCAGCGAGCAGCTGCTGCGTTAACGAAATCCATCAAACAGCAGCTCTTTAGCACGGACACCACAACTGGCCTAAGTGCTGCCCTCAGGTTTCCAGCTCTCACAGAGTGCTATAACCTACAAGCAAGGGAAAAGTATTGCGGCGAGAAAGAAAAGTGCAATGGGTCATAAGAGCTGGAGTTTTTAAACTTCTTGTTGATATAGAAAAACTGAATATCAGAGATTTTATGCTGTAAATTCGGGTTCTATTTAACAGGGAAAGTTCGAGCAACAATTCGACAAGGGGCAACTGTTTTAAATTGGAAGAGGGGAGATTTAGACTAGATACTAGAAAGAAATTCTTCACAGTGAGGGTGGTGAGACACTGGAACAGGCTGCCCAGGGAAGTCATGGATGCCCCATCCCTGGAAGTGTTCAAGGCCAGGCTGGATGGGGCTTTGAGCAACCTGCTCTAGTGGGAGGTGTCCCTGCCCATGGCAGGGGGCTTGGAACTCAGTGATCTTTAAGGTCCCTTCCAACCCTAACTATTCTATGATTCTAAATAACCATGTATTTTTTTTTCCTGCTCATATGACCTCATATACTTCAAGGCTGTTAAGGAGAGGAAGAAAATTTCAAAACTCCTAAAGCATATTGGGTAAAGAGAAATACTTGCAGGAAACCTCTTGCAGACATGCTACAGCAGACCCAAATTCCATCCATCCTCATGATTTTGATCACAAGCACATCTAAGCATCTCAGGTTATCTCTGACATTTTCATACTGTGCTATTTTGGCCTTGCATATGTGGAACTGAACAGCACAGAGGAGCAAACACTGAGCACTGTTTAAAATTATCAAGAATGAAAAAGTCGCCAACAACCCTGGTCCAAAATTTGTAAAAGGCTAATTGTACCCCCCAATATGTCCAGCAAATAATAATATGCTGCTTTGAAGCTTTTGTCCCCGTGACAACTTTGGCCAGTCATGTACTGTAATGTGCACCTTGGGATTTTGTGTAGGAGGAACTCCTTATGGTCTGTGGGATGAAGAAAAGTTGTGCCACAGGAAAGGCAAACGGAAAGGCAAACACAAAGGCAAGACTGAGTTAAAGGAGAGAAAAACCTCCCTTTGGGGAGAGCTTCCATTCTTCATTCAGACTCCTGGCAAAATCTCAGCTAGTTTCAATAGAGGTAATTGATGCAGAAGGTAAGCCAAAAAGTTATTTGGGCATGCACCCAGGCCAGCATTACACACTGAGAACCTGCACAAGCTGCCACAGCACCATCCTCCTCCCCTGCACCTTTAGTCATGGCAGAGCAGAGCCACAGATGTTTTCCCTGCCTTCTCTTCACCAAGAAGTGACCCGACCCTTGCCCGCCCTCCGCTTGTCAGCCCTGCAAGTGGAACCAATATCTGGCTGAAAATTAGCTCAGTACATGCTGACATACCACTCTGGAGAGCCTATTTAAAAGGTTAATAACTTTTAAAATCCAATTAGGGAGTCTAATTAGCTAAAGCAATCTTTGGTCTGCCTACTAAATCTCAAACCAGGTGAATGCAATGAAGATTAATCTCTTCTTCCTTTTTTCTTGGGCACCGAATAGGATGCTGGAGAGCACTGACCACCTCTGTGTTCAGGGAGGCACCGCAATGACGCCTTCTTCAGAGCAAGTGCAAATACAGCAGAAAAGCTCAAGCCACAGACCTTGTGTAGCAGCATCACGATTGAAGTGTTGTGATGATGATACTTCAGTCCTGACGAGCGGACAGGAGACACTGCCATACGTGCTAGAATAGACACGAGATTGCTGTTTTTGGACCAGCTAGCGTGGCACCTTGGGTCAAAATTATCTGATTTGCTAGGAACAGTCACAGTTAAAAATATGGCGCTCAAAATTATAGACAGTAATTTTATTTCTTCACTCAAGTGTTTCTGTGGACTTTTTCCTTTGTGACTTAGACTGAGTCAGATCGCCTCTTTTTCACCATTGCTTTCTCACATCTACGCATTTGACAGGCAAAAAATCTGTTGGTTACTAACCCACTAACTGGTTAGTAACTAGTTAGGAATTAGGCATCCACTGAAATACCTTTCATCATTTCATAGACTATTCTTTCTCTTCCCTGCTAGGCATCAATGGCAGACATAACAAAATAACTGAAATACCTACCTAGAAACTTAAAGAAAAGTCCAAGAAAAGCTCCTTGAAAACTTCCAGCATATGGCTATCCTTAATCTGTCATTAGCACACAACCTCGAGGTTGAAAGATTAAATTCCCAATATATCAGATTATTTTTAAACGTTTTCTAATGAACTACCTTGGATTCTCTTGTTTCCAGGCACCCTAGGGTCTCAGAGAGCCCCACCAGTCTCCTAGGAATGCTTCCTGGGAGCCACCACATGGTGTCAAAGCCAGGTGATTGGTACCAATCAAAAGGAAAATTTCAGAGCAAAAGAACCAGATGCTAAAAAATATTGCACTACCAACCACTGGCTATTTTAAAATCAGACAGTTGTTTAATATGAAGAGCAACACTAACTACAGACATGAGAACAAACTATTGAAAAGAGCTGCCTACCCTAACGAAGTACTTAAACACTTCAGGCTTTTTGTGGCAAAATCTACACCATGTTTCCAGTCCAAGGAAAGAACGAAATTGGTCTGGTTCACACGAAGACATCAGCTAAAAGTGTAAAATTATTTTCCCTTGCTGCAGCCAGATGTAAGTATGAAGTGTATCATAAGAAAAGAAAAAAAAAAAAAGAAAAACAACCCCAGTGTCTATGGACCCTATGCTGCCTTTCTGCCCAGACAGAGCAAAGCACAGCATTAAATGTTGAAAACCAAAAAATAAAGGTAGTAGTCAAACCAGCCTACCAATATCTGAGGGAGCCTACAGGGGAGCTGGAGAGGGACTCTTTGTCAGGAAGTGTAGTGACGGGATGGGGGGTAATGGTTTTAAATTGGAAAAGGGGAGATTTAGATTAGATA
>JAOXNO010000001.1:105832542-105855663 GCA_028565335.1 Limnodromus scolopaceus | reverse complement strand
GCTCTAGTGGGAGGTGTCCCTGCCCATGGCAGGGGGGTTGGAACTCGATGATCTTTAAGGTCCCTTCCAACTCCAACCATTCTGTGGTTCCATGATTCTATTTTAGAACACACCTAGATTTTCAGTGACGCAAACAGCTTTAGCCTTCACCCGAGCGAAGCACCCCGCAGCTCCGCACAGCACTGCCTTTGCGCACCCCGTTAGAGGTGAGCAGCTGCCGCCGGTGCGCCCCTCTCACCTGCCCAGACTCGGAGAAAAGAGGAAAATACAAGCAAAAAGGGAACTTCTGGGCTTCCCCCGGCGCCGGAGCCCCGGCGGCGGCGGGGCCGGTGACCAGCAGGGGTCCCTCCAGCCCTGCGGAATGCGCCGGGGCCGCCCCCGTCTCCGCCTCGGCGTCGGGGGGGGGCGGTGGTGGTCGATGCTGCCGAGCGGCGCCCGGGTCCCGGCGGGTCCCGACTCGTTACCGCCCGCCGTAGCCCAATTTCGCCGCTCTCCGGCGGTGGGAGCCGCAGCCGCCCCCCGTCGCACGGCTGAAGGGCAAGCCGGTGGCTTCCCCCGGGACCAGCCAGTCCTAAAGACCGCGCCCGCCGGGGTGTTGAAGAACCAAGCTCCTGGGAAGCTTGCCTCGGGGCGTAGGAGATGGCATCTCCCGCCTGCCTGTCCCTGGGCTTTCGTCTTTCGTCTGAGGGCAGAGAGCGTCCCGAGGCCTGACAGAACTGCAGCCCGAGAGCAAGCAACCTCCGCCAGCCGTGGTTCTGCACCTTCTCACCACCCGAAGCCAGACTGGGATACTTTCGGTACATCTACATAGACAGAAGAAATTTTACCCTATTTCAAAATCCTTTTCCCCTGGCGATTGAAACCCCACAGCCTTCCCAGACAAGCAGCTGCCTCCGCCGCTGAGGGAAGCGTTTACGGTTTTCACTACAGGCCCCAGCAGACCCTGTTCCCCGAAACAATGCGCCATCAGAGTCTGAAGACACCACTTACACCATTAGGCTCGCTAGAAAACATGATAGGTACGATGGGCGTAAAACCGAACCAAACCCAGGCCAGACAAAACCCACACGCACCGTAAAATCTGCAATATAAAAGCACTGTCCATAATAGACATGTTTTATACGCTTAAAGAAGAAAGGCTGTCCAATAACGCATTCGTTTTAAGTGATTTCCTGTGTAGGTCAGCTGAAAAGCTCCACAGGAAAGTTAGGGAAAAAAATATAATGTACAGACTGTCACTGAGCAGCCCAGCGAACACTTCCAGATTTTTAAGGCCATTTAAGCTAAGAAATAGAAGCTTTGAAAATATTATAATACAATAGGTAAGAGCTGGATCGAAAGCGAACAAACGGGAAACTTCAAGGATGTTAACCGTATCCCTCGTCATTAGGCTGTTGCCATGTAAGGTTCTTCAGAAAGCAAAGGCTTCAGTTTCAGCAAATCTGTGTCCATCTGCAGTCTCTCTGATGTCACTTTAACCCAAGCGTTTATCTTTCCCTGGTGTAGGAGGCCGACCGCTGATGCTGAAATCTGCAACTCGGGCATTTAACGTGTAGAAGTAGCTTCCTATACACAACCCAATGATCTCCTACATCACCCTTCTGCAGACGCTGTCGGGACATTTGCTACTACTCTGGAGAACCATGAAAACTATTTCATGACAGCACACGGTGCTGATGTCAGAGTCTACTGCCAAGTCTAACTGCACCAAGTGACACAGGGAGCTCCGTCGTTACCTACAGGGAGAGACCACAGACCACCAGAGGAGCCACCTGATTACAATCTCATGGCTCTTAATGCTGCCCGAGATGGCCGTAAGACCTAAAAGCTTACATTTTATTCCAAAGAAGTTTTTGTGGAGTCATGACGCACAGGTTTCTTGCTATTAGGACCTACTTCCCAGGGGAAGCATTACTAGCAAGGGGAGGGGAAGGAGTCAGGCCCTGCACAGAGCTCTTCATCAGTGAGCTGAAATAACCGACGAAAATCTGGAAGCGCTGCACAATTTGAAGGCAGGATATACATTGCCATGAGTCAGCCAGTTGGTGTAGCTGAGCGGGACAAGAAGACTACTCAATGAGCTGGATTCAGTCGAGTGCCGGCTTAACATAGCATCTGCTGCCTCACTATTTGGGAAGCACGAACATGCCTTCACTTATCCAGCAGGGCTAGTACTCTAGAAAGGAGAGGGTCAGAAAGGACTTAAGAAAAATAAGCTTGTAGGTGTGACACAAAACAGGTAAGTGGCAAGGCAGGCACTCAGCCAATGAAGCTGGCTACTGGTGGACAGTCTTGTCAGCTCTGCACCTGCTCCACGGATGCACGAGCCTAGAGTCACAGTTCTGCCGATGACAAGGGGAAGGAGGGGAAGAACCAGTGTGCGGAGCTTCTCCCAACTGCTGCCATCTTTCCCACTTCCAGAAATGGCATGTCTGGCTCCTCAGGGCTCCTGTCCAAAATGCGCCTGTTTCCTCTCACGCTCCTACAGCAGAAGTGAGCCCTGTACTCTGCCTCTCATGGCCAAATCCAGCTTTGCCAACGTTGCCGAGAAACATTGAGTCTCCTCTGGGAAAAGAGCCTGGGGTTGATCAAAGGCAAGGTGAAGGAACGCAGCAGAACACTCTCCTGCTCTGCAGAAATCCTGAAGGAATACCTCTGTCCGTTCATACATCTGAGCGAGTTCTGTAGTTGATACCACTACTCATTTCTTTTCTGATCTCTCCCGGGATCCAACCTTACAATACTTTCACTCTGGAAAGAGGTGTTAGACTGCAGTATTTAAAGGCTTCAGCATTTACTCGTAGTCCAGCACTTCCCTTTAGACATTCTTTGTACAGCACCCCTTTATAGAGGGGCTTGTAAACAGCATTTATAACCACTAGCACGCCACTTAAAAACAAACTAATTCAGTCTTAATAGCAGAAATAATGCATAAAAAAGATTAGTTTAAAACTGCCTAAATTACAAGCGTCTCTTAGCCAGAGCTCACCTCTTGTAACCCTCTTTGCCAAACAACTGATTTCTCCCTAAAAAAAAAAAAAGAGCAGCATTACAGGCTGCTCTGAATCCACTACTTAGTTTCAAAAGTATTTTGAAGGGGGTGGAGGACAGGGAACGCAGGCAGCTAATAGGATAGAGATAACTAAAGGTAAGTGCAAAGTTTCGCCACTTCACTGAACTTCTGACAGAAAATAGCCATATGAACTCATCATACTTTCATGCTTATCACCAAGAATTGACATTATGCATTTAAAAAACTAAGCCTTTTTAAAGCAAACATATATAAAGCAAAATACCCATAAGATTACCTCAAGAGCAGATAAACTTTTATCAGAAGTACTTCTCACCTAGTATTTTAGCTGTATGTCTGCTCCAGGAACAAGGACAGGAGAACAAACATGCTATCCATGCAAGCGCCCTCCCCTAAGGGATTATGGCCCATTTTAACCCTTGCCAAATTTTACCTAGTGTCTTCATTTTCTTAGACAAGATACTCAGCTTTCCAAATCTCGTGAGGCACTCTGTCAAGGGAGAAATTCTTTAATTTTACTTTGTTACTAATCAGAAAACATCATTATGATATTTTCATAATGGTGGTAGATGCGCCCGAGGTGGTAGATACACCATCCCTGGAAACATTATGTCTCTTCTCTGTCAACTCAACCAGCAGGTATTTAACTCCACCAATTTCCATTTCAGTTGAACAATTTCACAGAGCACAAAAGCACTATAAATCTGTTAAGAAGTCCAGATAACACAGACACATCACTGTCTTCAGTGGAAAAGACAAGAACAACGGCAAACAAAATCAGAAATGTTTTACTTGCCCAGTGCAAGGCATCTGAATAACAGGATTAACCTGGACCAAGAAAAAGGGGAAGGGAGTCAATTCTTAAAACACATCAGTATAACTGTTTGTATGCAAAGTATACTGAGGACTCCATCTGACAGATGGATACTGAAGCAAGAAATCATCTGCTCAACCACCTTGCAACAGCCACGTAACTAAATCACCATCAGCTGAGAGTGGAACAAGCATCTGTGCCAAACACAATGACAGGCCTCAATCTCACACTCAAAGGCACTGGAGATAAGAATTTTTCCTTCAGAAATTCAACAGGGAAATTTTACGTATTCCAAACCAGAAGGTACTTATTCAAAATAGACTGTGAGCATGGAAGTGAAGAGATAAGAACTCTTTCAAGCATCCAACCTCAACTTGACTTCTCAGAACAACACTATCTCCCTCAAGGAATGTGGGTTTTGTTATTTAGTTGCAATTTTTGTTTGGTTTTTCTTTAAAGAATCTGCTTCGTAAGACGCAAAACTTAAAGAATCTTTTCAAACAAAAGAGCTTCATAAGCAGATTACAAAAAAATGTATTACTTTGAGCTACCAAAACTTCAAGATTTTTAGTTCCATAGATCAAGGTTTCTCTCAAAAGCGTAAGACTCTAACCTCTTACCTAAGAAAGCACAAGGTTGTCTTCAAATTGCACTACTTAACATTGACTTTTTTGCTTAAAACTTATGTCAAAAATTTTTTTTTTCTTAATCCATATAAAAGTTTACTATGTAGTAATTTCCTCCAACTTATGATTCTGTATTATCTATAATAAAAAAAGCAACCCCTCTCCAAACTCTCACAGGTTTTCCAAGCCCTCAGTCCACAGTTCAATTAGAAGTTTCACCACTAGAGATTGAAGACACAAACAAAAGAGAGGTTTTGTTTCTTGAAGGAAATCTACAGGAATTACTGCCCTCTCCCTGTTGACTGCATGTCTGCTAAATACAAATGGGTTCAGAAAACTTCAACACAGATCATGAAGAGACAGTCCCACGAAGTGATAGAGAATACCCAGATTCACAACACAGTTATGAGTAGAGACAGTACAGACACCAACTTAAAATAGCACAGCAAGACACAGCTGCCTTTTGCCAAAATTTGACTGCAGTTTTAATAATTCAAGTCAAGGCATGAGGATCAGGCTAAACTGAAATTAAGATTATTCAACATGAGGAGTAGCCTCTACAGCCTTCATAAACCCGGATAAGACAGTGCTGAGACACAGTGCAGGAGACACCTCGTGCTTTTGAACCACTCAGTTCAGAGAGTGCTCAGTTAAGTCAGCCTCCAATAAATTATTTACCTTTTTTTAATGTGCCGAGACACTATGCAAAAAAAAAAGTCTGCAGCTTGAACCATCCACAACTTTCCTATTTCAGGCTCTCAAACACTGAGTCGCCAGACAGTTTGTATGTGGATGGTGTTATTTGACCCACAGATCCCACACAGACACACACACCAAAGCGGTTCCAAGAAAAGCACTCAGGAGCCTGTAGAAGTGAAAGCTGAAGAAGGCCACACTAATCAGATGGAAGCAGAAGACTCCTGGTTCCGTATGACTAGTTCTACCTGGTAGTGAAGGTACGGCAGTTAGACCAGCTGATAGTGAAGGAGAAACTAAAACTAGAAAGGCTGGAAAATGGGTATTTGAGTGACTTAACTGGGGAACAACAGGGCAGGGATGAAATAAAAAAAAAAAAAGTGAAACAAAGAACCATAGGACCCAAACATGTATTTGAGAGGTACTTCAACTAAGATATGAAGGGATAAATGACAGATGACCATATCCCTAACACTCATGATGAATCCATCCAGTGAACACCATTGCAAAAATAAGCTTTTCTCACTATACATTTCCCAGCCTGTGAGAAGAGGATTTGGATTGATCTTAAATCACCAGAAAGCAAGTTAAGCTGTTCTTTCAAAGTGCTGCCTCAAGAAGCTGTTTCTCAGAAGTGCGAGTCTCTTCCTGCTACTTCCAGTAAAGATCTGAAATTCATGGTGAAGAAAAGTTCATAGCCAAGTCCAAGATTTTAAGGCCATGACAATAAAGTTGGACCACACGTGTATGGTAGCAATGGCTGGAGCTCTAAGAAATACAGGTGTCTGCAAAAGTTTTGTGGCTTTGCTCCTGTGAGGATCAAAACTGAAATAGAAGACCTGAACCAAGCAGAAATGTTCTCCTGATGGAAACTCAACTGTGCATATACTGATACTGTTGATTTCCCTACAAAGAAAGATGCTCCTTTGGAATTATGAGTGTTGTCAGTTAATAGCTCATCCATCAAGCCCAAGATTTCAAATGATCTTCAATGAAGGTAGATCGTCAGAAGATCTACAATATGTAGAGGAAAACTAAGTATCGATCACATGAAAAATAATTTTGTTTCACTTGAAAGAATCACTCCCCTTTTGAATTCTATCTATTGCATTTCACAAAAAGATCTTTGTCAAAAAGCTTTTTTATATCTGTATTAATATCCTCTCCAGATGCAATTAATGGAAAGATGCAACCATTTTCCTCTCAGTGCCATGACTGACACTCATTTTTCTTGCATCCTTCTACACACAAAACCAGAATATATTTTTTTAAAAAAATCAAGGTACATATTTACGTTGGAAAATGCACATAGATTAGGTGATTTATTATATACTTAGAGTGGTGCATTTTTTCATCAACATTCTTGTGTTTATATAAGGCCTCCCACAGACAGTTGGACTCACTGGATTTTGAGAAAAGGAAACAGCACAAAATGAAGAATATAAACATCTACCATTGTCTCTCTTTATAGACCTTTATATTTGTTGGACAATATCAGCTTCCTGTGTGCTACAGTTTAAGTAGGGTACCTTTCTGGAGCTGCTGTCTTCACTGGAGTAGCCTAAAAATAATCTGAAAGATATTTAAATACAGACATTATCAGCTTTTTGGTTTTTTAATGCCTGAACATGAAACATATGCTTTTGACTATACTTTCTAGAGCAAATCTGTTAATTGCATCAGTCATTCACTGCAGTTAAAGTACAGATCGTCCACAAAGAAACAGTGACTCAGTAATGAAGGTTTAAGGCTACCCCCTTGCTTCTGGTGTCATTTCAACATCATCATGTCTAAGAAGTACAAATTGATTTCATCAGTCCTTTTCATTTGTTCAGATTAATTTTGCTGCTGCTCATGGTCTTCTGCGAGGCTGGAACTAACAGATCTGCTATGGCAGCTTTAACTAGAAATGACAAGATATTTGGCACTACCAAAATCTCAGTTAAAGTGCAGCAATATGACACATGGGTGGGGGGGAAGAAAAAGGCACATAACTGAAAGACTGCAACACCTTATGGGTCTTCCATGGCATCAAGCAACATCTGGGGGGAAAAAACCCAACAACTTCGCATTTAATGAATGGTACAGGTGATTTAGTAAATTAATTTGGGTTCTATAAACTGAAAAAGAGCCTGATAAAAATCTCACAATTCCCACACTGAAGAGAAATAGCATTTATGGAATTCGGTCACAGATTATTAGGTAACCAAATGAACTGTATTGCTTTACTACCTTACACAGTTACTTGTATAGGTTTTGTGCTAGAAAGCGTGAATCTAAGCTATCAACTATCTTATTGCAGTGAAAAAAACAAGGTTTAAGACAAAACCAGCACCTTATTGATTTAGCTAAAGGTTTAAAGTCATACAAGATATTGAAAAGATAGTAAAATACATATATATTTATTTCTGCTCTACTAGACAGACCTTCTCAATTCAACTCAAAAATTCAAGTCATTGCAAATGAATACACATTTATCTTCAGTACTACGAACTACAATGGATTATTTCCATACTTTATGAAACTGAAAAAAATGAAACAAAAAGAACCAATAATCTCATCCTTGCTTACTTCCTTTTAATTTAAATACCTTAGATATACTTCCCAAGTGAAACAACGTCTTCCTCTTTTTACCTTAGAAAGAGGGCCTTTTCCCCTGTGTTTTTCAGGGAAGATTACACAGATGATGAGGGTGACTGGCTCCTGCAGGGTTAGAGGGGAGCTTTCCTTAAAAGTATTCATGAACTTTCAAATTCAAAACCTGTTAGCAATACAGAAATGAAATTGCTCTTTCACTTTTCATTATTTTCACCATTACTGAAAAAGGCAGAAACTCTAATACATTCAAAACCTTATTTAAAAATACACAATGCTAAGTAGGCATATTCTTGAGTATCAAATCAAAGCGCAACAGATGCGAAATGTGAAAACTTAAAAATGCATCTTCAGCCTTTTCATAATCTGCAAATCCTTTTCCTTGAAAGGTGATATTTCACACATCAGTAGTTTCAGACCTGAAAGGCTCCTGAGTAGTACTGCACTTAAGAGTTCAATATTCTTTTTTTTTAAAAAAAATTGGTAAAATAAATGGATAGTTTGACAAAGTATGAAGCACTCCAATATTGAAAACAGAAGCGGAAAACATCCCTAAAAAGATTTTGAATTGAAGTTCACACTATATTGACCGTCCACTGTAATCTGGGATCTTTCAAGAGTGAACAACTTTCAAAACTGATAAGTACTAAGATTGAACTCTGCCTCTTCTTGCATATGCGATGCCTACATTTATGCCCACTACATTTCTAGGTTGTCTGAAGTTAATTACTCCTTCCCTCCCTTTGTGTTCTTTTATTAGTGAATATTTGAATAAACATCACTTCAAAGCCTGTAATGAAAAGTTGAGTCCCACTCCAATAAAAACATACAAACAAATATTCACATATTTTACTGTTCTAACATAAAACGTTCTCTTTATAGAGTAGGAATTAAAACAATGTCAGGTAACAGGATTACCTAAGGACGCATTAAATATCTTTTTCCACAAAATAATTAAGTTTCTTCATTAAAACCAAACAGTATTTCAGTTGTACAAAACAAGCCCTACAGATCTTTTATTTCCAATAGAAATTTAATTAGGACTGATAAAAGATTTCTGAGATATTTTGTTGCAACAACAGCAACCCATTTCAAGTAAGAAACTAACTTAAGGTTTATTTCTGGTCACTTACGTGACTAAAATACCAATAAAAAAAAAAAGGATCCATTCTTAAGCTTCAAAAATTCCACTTTTTTAAACCTCTATTTCCTCTACTTAAGTCAATTTCTAGAAATTTTGCTCAGAGGGTGTAGTATATTTCTATTTCTACTGATAATACTTTCTTTTTCCTTAGTTTTTTTCTAAGAATAGGAAGAAGGTGCCATTACTGTTTTGCTTCAGAAGCCAGTCCTGTTATCAGAATAGACTTGGCATGGCCAAACACACACAAAGTGTTCAGGTGCGATATCATACAGATAGTAAAGAATATACAAAAAAACGTGTATAATACTGTGACAGCTTTTCAATATATTCACATACAGTTTTCATGACTACCTGTATCTAAACTGGCCATAAATCCTGAAGAACCTTGTCTATAAAATTGAGTAACCCATCAATATACTGTATCTCTTCTAAAAATACCCGTATTTTACAGCAATATACAAGGTATCTGCTTGCAAACACAGAAGTAGCCATAAATAAAACTTTATTCTTTCATTTCATTTACAAGCTACCAAGTACCATGTATTTACACAGCACTGGACACTTAAAGTAGTTGCAGTCACAAAATGATCCAGACAGCTGTTGATAAAGTAAAGGATCTTAAGATAAAAGCAAAGTAATACTGTAACAGATAAGTGGCAAAAAAGCAGTTTTGCCATAATGATCAGACTTGCATGTTGCATCAATTCTGGTTGAAACGACTGAGCGCCATGCGATTCTCAGCTTTAATTGTTTGCAGTCTGGCTAAAGTTTGTATAGTCATTTCTCTTTTGCAGTTATTAAAATAAAAAAGTTAAAAACTATAGCAGCAACAAGCAAACCCTGTGACAGGAAGGCAAGGTTTAAGAACTAAAAAAGTTTATACAATGTGCTTAGGAAGGTTGCAGACTTTATCTTCCATCGGCTGGAGTTCGACTGAGTGACAACATGATTCGGGCGTATCTTTCACACAGTTCATGTGTGGAGTAGGAGGGTAACTTTGGCGGGTCATTGAAACCTTTAATCTCTGTAGAACAATCTAGCAGTTTTGGCAGGAAATCTGTCAGCTTTTCTTGCAAGTTAGCTGCAAATAAAAAAAGAAAAAAAATCTGTAAGCATTTACATCTGTATGTGGAATTCTCCTTTTTCTGCTCAACATTTACTTTTTCTTTTACTAGTGGGTGAGGTGGTGTTTCACTTGGAATAATCTACTTTCTTCAAATCTGCCAGCAGTAACTAGGACATACCAATTCCTAGCAAGATGTTAATATAAATGCCCCTTCAGATGGTCTACCACCACAAATGTTTTTCCATTCAAAAAGCATGTTTCCTTTAAGGCCTAATAACCCAGTTCAATATATAGAAAAACTGTTTATTTAAATGCATACAGAATTATTCAAAAGTCATGGCAGCTCAAAATACATTAGCAAGGCACAAAAGATAGAGGGTCAACTCAAGACACTGAAAGCATCGTATTTATTTAAAAATGGTGCGCAATAGCCTTTTACCTTAATGAATAAATGACTTACGTTCCATTTCTTGTCCAAGATAGGAACACCAGCGGTTTCTCATATCTTCCACAGCAACAATATCTTTTTCTTCCATCTCATCCACCAGTAGTAATGGCAAACACGGGACAATAAGCTCATTCATAATGATCAGGCCATTATTTACTTCCTGATCATCTCCTGATTCAAACAGTGCTGCAGCATGTTCATTTAGTTTCTTCATAAACCACCACAAAAAAGGAAAACCTTTAAGTACACAGCATTTCACATTCTACCATGCATCAGTTTCTGTTTGTTTTTAAGCACGGTCTTCCTACAAAGCTACCTGGTAATTTGTATTAACCACAGCTGAGCTTTAAAGTTTACAGTAATGATGCACATACTCTATTGAACCACTTGATCTTGTGCTATTCCTCAAAGCCACTGCCAACTCAACCTTTGCAGCTTTAGTTTTTAAAGACTGAGGTCCTATCACCTGCTTTTGTTTTTCACTATTGCTGAAAGTGACATAATCAAGGAAAAAAAAAAACCCTCCTTGTTTCCTACTGATGCCTTTTCCAATATTTGTCTCCCCATCAAACTGTGGCAACAGGGTAAGTCTGTTCACCAACACTCTCAACTGTTGTTCCTACCTAGCCCAGACACAATGGCAGTGAGTACACTACTTACAATCATAAAGATGAGGATTAATTATTTAAAAAATGGGAATAATGTTTTCCTTCTTACTTTTGCTTTTTTTTTTTCCTTACATAACTCTAAGTACTAACTTGCTAATGAAAGATGGGTTTTGTTAGTTTTGGTTTACACGATGGCAAGAGTTTTCTACTAATAACTTTTGTTAAACCTATGCAGCAACTTGAACTTTTCGAAACACACTTCATCCTTCACTTACTAGCAAACATTCTCGTCTGTAGTGAGATATCAGCTCTTCATCATGCCCTCTGTATGGGCCTTTGGACAAGAGTTCTTTGTTATTCTGGTAAGCATAGATAAGGTAGAGCAAGGCTTCCATGTAGCTGAAGCAAAGTAAAGAAACAAATACATTAGATGCAACATCCAGGTACCACCTGTTTCAAGCTAACCATTGTACTCTTCACAAGACAGTCAAACAAGGAGGTGAAGTTACCTAAGTTCACCCCTCCCCACCAATCTCTTCATAACATTGTTTTTTCTACCACATAGTTTTGTCTTTCATATACATCAGAAAAATTTATTTTATTATCAGGTTAGATCACTTGCCCATGAAGTCTGATCCAAAGTTCACTAAAATCAATGGGTATTATTTCACTCACTCCAAAAAAATAGCTTTTCACTAGCCTTGAGTACACATTAAAACTTAATTTTCCCTGTGTTCATTTATGTCATATTAAGTTTGATCTTCTGTTGCCATCTACATCTTGATAGCATTCTACACCTTAACAAGATTTAAAGCTGTTACAGTTAGCGAGGCTAAAAATTCACTGTTTATTTTTTAGAAATAAAATAAGTTCTTCCAAAGTACTGAAGTCTAAAGTGATAGAAGAAACCACAACAGCATTTTGAAAGCAGAAGCGCTGATAGATTGTTGGTATGCAGAAAGTAAATACAAACCTAATTAGTAAAGGGCAAGTAACTGAGGACTTAAGAACCTATCAGTTAATAATCAATTGTGATCCCTTCACACATAGATTAACAATCTCACCATATACTGCTGCATGCTATTTCCAGCAAACAACTTAAGTTGTTAATTCTCTGACTTACAGAAACCCAGTTATGACAGACAACCACTGAAAGCAGTTCACGCAGTTACCCTAAAAACAAGCAGTCAGAAACCTCGTTTTTATTCAAACTAAAACCATCTAGGAACAGAAATTTCACAATGGAGTGTTAGAGAAACAATACATTGTGCATTCACTCACTCCTAATGAGAGGAGGTGGTCAGGGTTAAGGTTTAAACTACCAGAACCAAACCAAACTACTAAAAATGGCTAAAAAATAAGTGGGAATACACATAGGACATACCTGAAAAATACATCAGAATTTTCCAAAGCAGACAAACTCAAAACTTACAGTAATGTCTCCCAATGAGACAACACAAAAAGAAAGGAAAAGGCTACTTGAAATAGCAGTGGTTCCTACAAGCTTTACCTTCTAATATCCCTGTTTAGAAGAAAAAGATGAAGCCCAGTACAATAATTTCAGAATCTACTGTGAAGTTGTTTTTTCCATCATGAGACCTGCTTGTAGCCCCTTGCAATTCTAAATATTTATTGCTTAAATAATTACTATATTACATTACAAGTATAGTCACTGTTCTCTACCTTTTTGTCCTCAAAATACAAAGCTATGCTTTCATTAAAAGAAGTTCTATCACCCTCTCCTCAAGTCCATTTCTCCTGCCCATGAGAACTCCTCACACCACTGATCACCAACACAACAGACAGCAGAAAAGTTAATGTACAAGAAAAAGGGAGAAGATAATGGCAAGGAACTGGAATTACTGGATAATATAAAGCCAGAGGGGCAGGACATTCTCTCCCTTTCCATTTTGAGTTCAGCTATTTGTAAAATCGCAGGTTGAAATTACAGTGTCAAAAACTCAGTTGATCTAAATAAAAAACTTGCTGCTGATAGTGGCTTTCTTCCTATTCCCTCCTCCTGCTCCTTCCCTCAGTTGTGGCACCTTTCTCTGAAACAACCATAGTGCCAAGGTAAGCTATTTTGAATCACCATTACTGTACATCCAAGCTCGGAGTACTTACATAATCTTGAGAGTCTGAAAAATAACACTACAGTGTAAAATGGCAAACAATTTCTGCCTTTACACCTGAAGCGCATATAAGCTCCAGCCTATGAAGCCTAAGCCTAAAATCACTGAAGCTGCTCACAAAATTATGGAGCTCACTGGGTCTAGGCTAAGTTTTAGCACTGCTTTGAAAATGCTATTTCAGTCAAAACTGAAAAACTGTATTGGCTTTCCAAGAAACTTAAAAGGCAACTGCTAAGGTCTACAGTTTGTTCAATTTTCAGTAGTACCACAAGAGTGAGCTGCAGGTAAAACTCGCTGCATTCATCTCACCCACAGCAGGGTCCTACTCTATAGTACAGTCAGAGAAATGCCTGAAAGACTGCTTAATTCTCCACCTGCACTGAAAAGAGGGCTTTGTCAACAATCATAAGGGATCATGAGTGAACACTGAAAGTAAGCATGAAGAAGATACACCAAACTACTTCTTTAATGTTGCTCTTGCATTTGTTCAACACCGTACAATTATTTAAGGAAACCAGAGACCACCTGTATAAAGGTTGATTTTTGACTCCATCTAGAGATTAAGTGCTGCCAGGTATCAATTAGTGTTATGAAGACTAAGAAAAGTTGGTTGACTGAAGGAGATAGGTTTCCGAAAAAAAGCCTCAAAGCCGTCCTGCTAATGAAGGTCGATTATGAAAGTCTATGTTTTCATAAATATTTCAAAGTTACATTTTTATGATTTCAGTGCTAATAAGAGAATTGGAAGAGTTCATTAATTTAGCCTCATTTTCAGAATAAGGATGGTAATACTGCCCTCCAGAATGTATCAGATGGGAACCTCAGTAAATATCTCAGTCCTTTGGGAACCTGTAGCTGAAACATGGGTGTGTAATTGCCATAGATGCCTTTAGAGAAGGTAAATGGATACCCAGATCCTCACCCATCCTTTAAGCATGCTTAACTCTAGACTTACTGTCTTTGTATTAAATACCTCTTGAAGCATTTATGAAATTGCATTTCTTGCCAACGGCAATAAATGCTACACTTCCTTGGATATTAGATGAGTCTGATAGTATCATATTTTTTATTTCTGACCGATATCTGAGTCTAAGGCCGGTCATTACAGGCTTGTTTTCTAAATTACAAGGAAGTCTGGTAACAAATACCTCACCCGAATTCTGCAAATTAATGTAAATAATGGAAAGCTATGCTAAAAACTGTTCGGCACAGAGAAAAAACCTGTGCTTCCCTCCCTCTCCCTGGCATAATCAGAATATATTATGGTAAGAAGTGGATTAGTGAAAACACTGGTATTTTACAGTTGGAGGTGGAGTGGAGTGCAGGTGGAACTGGAGTTCCAGTGCCAAGGAACTCAAAGATCCTGTCTGCCTGGTTAGAATGTGCATGAAGTGTGGGGGTAACAAGCAGGGCTCCTATACACCACACCAACGCCCGTGATGTTTTTGCCTCTTTACGGGACCAAGCGATACCAGAGTATTTATTTTTCAAATAAGCCAGGCAATCTTCTGACCAACCTTTGTACATAAGCTGTTTAAGCCTGACAAAGTAGCATATTGCAATTTAGATTATTAATGAATGTACTATTTATTACATGCTAGCAACCAGAAGAGAAATCAAGACTATGGGCTCATTGTGTTAGCCACAACACAAAGCCATAGCTTGTCCCAAAGACAAGCACACAATCTATTTTTGTGTTTTGTTTGGGGCCTTTCTTTTTGGGGCATACAAGACAAGAAACAGAAATAAGCAGCAATTTACTACACAACATACAGAAAAGAAAGTTTGTTTCCCACTATAATTCCCCTAACTCCCATGTTATACACGAAAAAAAAAACAAACAGTGATTGACTACAGAACTATGTTCACAATCAAAAATTTGTATCGTGTATAGCTCAATTTTGACAGCACAGATGTCCACCACTAGACAATTTACAGGTAGTCCTTTCATTGTTTTGGCTGGGCATGGGAGGAAGACGTACTTTTGCACAACTCTGTTTTAAAGACCCTTCTGCAGAACGCTTTGAGGCATTCATACTGTAATCCTCATCCTTGTTGCATGTAGTACATCAGAGATTAAGTTTTAGCTATAGTGCATTAAGTACATAAATGTCACCAATTTTATATAGCCACAATTCCTGACTTGGTTCAAAAAGAGACTGTAATGAATAACCATTGCCTCATGGAGCTAAGAAGAATCAGCTGCAATTAGGATAGTTACTCAAGATAATTTTCCTCAAATATGTTCTTTTTTCCCGATCTTTAAAGCCCATCACAGGTCAAATTTTGGCTCAGACAAACGTAGGCAAAACTTTGATTCTGTGGGAAGACCTAATAAAAAGACAGGTAAGAAGGGGACTTGACTAATTGTGATTGCTGACGAAAGCAGATAAATATATGTGCCTATGTGGTGCCAGAGAAGAAAGATTTTTATGTCTGAGAGATACCCAGAGCACCTAAGAATAGGAGAAAAGGAGGAACATGGGTGCACATGGAGGGTGCTCTGAAAAGAGTCCATGGCTTGGTAAGATATTGGAAATGGAGATTAAGAATAGGAAGCTGCAGGAAACTTGAGGTAGATGCAAGACTGAAGACATTAATGAACTGAATAAATGCTTATCTAAAAATGGAGAACACATTAAACAAGTCTTAATTTTAAAAAATAGCTTTACTTATCAATATTACATTTTGCCTTCAAATCACTCTACTACATTTGAGTTCTATACTACCACTTACCTCTTTTTTTGGAAAAACTCCAATCCTACCATGAGAAACATGGTTGTTTCCCTGAAATTTCTATAGTCTTGATGCCATCTCTGCATATAAGAAAGGGTATATAGAATTTCATCCACAAACACAAAATACATTTTTTTAAATTATTTTTTAACCACACACTTAGTGCTGAATACTCAGTGTAAGCACTAAGGACCCATAGTAAGCTTGCATGTGTGAAAAGCCCGCTTGAATCCCCCCTCCATCAATAAATAGAAAATTCTTAAATATCTAAAATTTTTCTAGATGAGATTATTTTTACAGAATGTATTACCATTTGAAAGTAACAGAAAGTATCTTTGGAGAACCAGTTAGAATTATACGATATTCCCTTTGCCTTCTCAAAAAGAGTTGAAAAGCTAATAGCCTTTTTTTTTTCCCCTCTCTACATTACACTCAGTTATTTACTCAAGAAAACGTTAGAAAGTTTTTTCATACACTAAACCTTAAGCTTAACTTTCAATATAAGAATAACATAGAAAAAGTCTGAGCAGTTTACATGGGAAGTGACAAAAAAAACCAAATACAATTCATACTGTGGAGATGTTTGTATTAGAGCAAAACATTTCTCTTACTGCATCACTACTTATACAAAGTGACTCCTGGTACACTTTACAGGTACACACTGGTACCTTTCTCACTTAAAGTGTACCTGGAGGCGCTTTTACTGTAGTTGGTTAGTAGCCAACTTTCAATGGCTCATTAAAGATAAAATAGTGGACAGCATACATAGCCACTTGCATATTCAACCCAAAGAACATGAGAGAGCATTGATGAAATGCCAACTCACTACACAGGACAAGTATTGATACAGCCTTTGCAGAAATCACCAACTACCTGCCTCGAGCTCAAGAAGAGGCATGTATCTGCAGGGGAACAGCAAACACCTCACTCTTAAAGCTAAGCCCAGAATTGTTTATTCTACCTGTGCAATGCCATTCAGAAAATGCTGAAATATTGTGCCTTGCACAGTCTAAAAAATGCAACAGAAATCCCACTATAAGAGTCCTTTCCCCTCACAGGCCAGGGAGGGCACATTGTAATGAGGTAGCATCTACTGTAGGTCCTGAACCCAGTAATGAGAAACTACAAGTAAATATTTTTTATTTGGTTTGTTGAGGGAGAGATTACTCCCATAGTCCTCCTGTCCAAGCTGTTTGGCCA
This sequence comes from Limnodromus scolopaceus, assembly GCA_028565335.1. NCBI lineage: Eukaryota > Metazoa > Chordata > Aves > Charadriiformes > Scolopacidae > Limnodromus > Limnodromus scolopaceus. Next base: position 105,838,567 of record JAOXNO010000001.1, on the reverse strand, counting down.
TACACAACAATGAGGTTTAAGTGGTACACTGGAATCTGCCTAGGACATAAATATTCACTGTTAAGAAGCTTTAATGAACAGTATCCTGCAGAGTTGAAACTGGTGCTGTAAAACCAGCTACAGACTTAGCTTTAAATGAGACAAATTATTTTGGCAAATATTAGTCACAATTATTTAATGTCTTAGATTTGCTCTTTTTTTCTTTCCAAGCTTTTCTAAATAGCACAGAAGGAAAAATTAAATGCATAAACTGGTTATGCATGAATCAGGCAAACAAAATCTGGAGCTCTTAAGAAAATGGGAATGGCTACAGAGACAGCTGGAAGAAAATCACAAGTGTGACTATGCCTGTGACCCAGTTCTCAAGATGTGTAAGGCTGGGCTTAGACCACTCTCATTCCTTTACTGCTAGCTGTTTCTGACTAGAGAAAGCCAGGTGGCTCATATGGTGATATGTTGCAAAATACTGTTAGAGACACTGAGACACATTAAGTAGTAAGGACAGACTCAAACTTGACATTTATTTACGGCTCAAATCACTGGAATTACAGATGTGGAAAAAAACAGCTTTAGATCAACTGATCAAAACAGCCTTCCTACAAATAAACAGTCTTTCAATAATTGGTTTCAACTTCTCAGTGTAAGACAAGAAGAAATTTGTGAAGATAAAGTTCAGCTTACTGATAACTATTTCACATTACAGTTTAATTTAAAACATAAAAAATACTGACCTCATATTCCTCCATGTTTACTTCATCTGGCTTTATCATTTCAAGTTTAGCTTGAGCCACCTTCATTATGTTACGGCACCTAACAGAAAGCAACAAGAAATCATGATATTACTGGAAATTCGCAAAGGATGTTGTCCATACAAAGACACAACCTCAAACAGTATAAGCTACAGCCTTGTGTGAAACACTATGACAGCACTGTGGAAAATGTGGGTTTTATTATGTATGGTATAATCAGGAGGAGAGGGCATACTTTAAAAGTAAGCATGATGGAGGCCTGTGCTATTTAAGAATTACTTCTTGGTTTATTTTACTAAATTGCCACATTGCTTAGTCTTTCTTTTTAACATAAAGTTCAGAGGGCTTGAAACTCCCCAGTATTTATTTTGCAAACGTAACATTAGAGGATTATTCACTATGCAGAAATCAAAACAATGTTCTCTACCTTTCAATTTATTTTTTTCTTTAAATGAGAAAATATATGGGATTTCAAGTGGAAAAGAGATACTGTTTTGCATTCAAGTAAGTTACCCATCTAGCTTGCAAGGCTTTACTGTCTACTGCTGGCTTTGAGGGCAGTGAAGGCAAACTACACACCCCTAAACAGTGTTCTGAAAGGCGGTACAGAATTCTATGTGCAAAACTATGAGCAACACTGGGTATTTCTCCTTATTTCATACCAATAGAAATCCAACTTCTTGTTTACCTATTTATAGAGATTTTTATTAAAAAAAATATTATTTTTACAAAATATACTTGCAAGGTATTAACTAGAAAATAAACCCCAAAAAAACAGGGCTTCTCCACCCATAAGAGAGCATTTGTGAGTAAAGGACATGAGGCATGCAGATCTTATTACCTTTCATCAAAACTAAGATTGTGATCTCCAAACTGTTCCAGTAACGTTCTCTCAATTATCTTCTTTGGTGCCTGATTTTGGATGAAGTAAACAATTGCGTGACGCAAACGGTAATCACATTCAGGTGGTGGATCTTCCTGGGCTAATTTTAGCAGACGTGTGTATTCCAATTTAATTGCCTAAATAATTATAAAAATATACATTATTCTTTCTGGCTTTTAACTTTCAAGCTTCAGAGACACTAACAAGATAATTCATGTCCCATGGCCTTTTGCCTACAAAATAGTTTTTAACAATTCCATACTCCACCCTTCTAACAAGTCTGAACTATGTTTAAAAAAAAATAAAACAACCACCCACAGACAAATGGTAAAGTTGTTCTTGTCTCTCCCCAACTAAACCTACCAAAATCCCAGGTAGACCCTGTACTTCAAAAGCAGTCCCAATGCTGTGCTGCATCTCCCTAAGAGAAGGTTTGCCCAACCCCTAGAGAGACTTCTTTAACCACTTACAGTCCAAAAGCAGTATCAGACACTGTACTTAAACGAATCTTCTAAATTCTCATAAAATCAAAAAGGTACCTCTAATTCATGGGTAATATGCAAATACAGAAATAAAATTATACAGAAAGTTTAATGAACATGTATAATTTTGGAAACACTAAGTGAGAATGGAAAATGCCGTTCAACAAAAAGAAACGTAGGCTTTCTAAAGAAAATAATACTTCAATATGAGCAGTATTAGTCTCCTATAGGGCAGTACAGAGTCCTCGCTGAATATTTTAGATCAACTCTAAAGGTTATCAAAGTGTTTTCTTTTCCAGCACATTAGATTTTAATGAACATCATCTGTTACGTTTATTAGATTTTATTCACTGAAACTATAGAGAATGAACAAGAGCAACAACAAGAAAAATAATTAGAAAAATGTTGACATGTTGACAAATATTAGTGTGTTCCATAATTTATCTCTCAGGAAGGTGATCAGATTGCTAACACTGTTGACTTGAAACAAATGACTTAACACGGTAGCTTCACACATTAGCAACATTTCAATACAACATATGCAGAAAATAAAGCTCCAGAGCAGGCACAAAAATATCCTGTTCAACATTTCAAATTCCTTTATCTTGAAACACCTGGCAGCAGCAGGTAACTTCTTTGATATTTAACCATCAGAAATTTGGGCTCCTATCCTCTACTAATATGCATTTTATTTCAGGACTAAACACATGGGTAGGATACTGTTCATACAGACTTAAACACAGAGTGTGTGGAGAAGTTTAAAGCTTAAGAGAGTGTTCTGCATCAGTATTTTTAAATACTAATCATATGCATTATCATTAAAAAGGAAGGTTGGGAGAACTGATTATAAATACCAACAGCCACGGACAGAGTTTCTATTATCTTTCATCAGAAATTCAACAATTAGAAAACCAACATGAATAACTATGCCATTAAACCCTGTTTATTAGGGTAGGCCAGAAACAAAAACCAATTCCTATTAGACATTTAATTTTTCAGCTAACTACTTTAAAGTAGGAAAAAATGCAACACAAAATCTGTATTTTTATATACATATTTTTTAAAAATAAAATGGCATACTACAGACTCAGAAATCCTATGCATAATGAAAAATAACAATATAAACAATATAACTATAAAATGTAAAGAAGGATGATTGGCAGAGGTCATTGATCAAGAAATATCTTAATGAGTTTGTATCAGTCATGTCTCAGGCCTGAGATATAAAAAGGGAGTGGAACTAATGTCAAACGTGTTTTAGCTGGGGTACACTAAAACAGAGACATGACAGAAAAAAAAAAAATCCCCGTTTCCTGTAAGCACTCATTTTATTAAAAAAAACAAAACAAACACACATAGGGAAACCCAGAGTATAACACTATTAAGATAATATCATAGAAGGTTCTATGATAAGTTTACAGAGTAACATAAGATTTCTTCTGATATGTTTCAAAATATGAATTTTGTTGCTACATAGGACCACTGCATAGGTTCATACTAACGTATTACTCAAAAAATGAAGCATGTTCCACCTCTAAGTTATTGCAGACACGATTCAGCAGAAAATGAGTAAGGAAACTTTCTACTCTCCAACAATTTAGTGTCAGAGTACTTTCTCACTCACAGACAAATTCTCAACCCCGTAAAGTGAAAATGTTTAAGTATTCAAAATTAAAGACCTAAAAACATTTCAACTGACCATTGCTTTCATAACGCCAAAGCACTAAATAAAATTATATTTCAAACTGCATTTTTGTTTTCAAGTTACCAAAAAACCATTCACATTCAAAAAATAATTTGATGTAATTAAATTTTCCATTAAAAAGTTTTATTTGATCAAATGAGCATTTTGTTCAACGTAGAAAAAAATAAAAAAGATTGACATCTTTCCATTAAGTAATAAATTTGAAAACAAACAAAAAAAACCAAACAAAAGACCCCAACCAACCCAGTACTGAATCCCAAACAAAACTTATTTCATTAGCCAGAGGCTATAGCAGGTGTCTCTCCATACCCTGAGGGCAGGCTTGGTTAACAGAGACAGCTCTGCAAATAAGTGTTGTGGCCATGACAGTACTCTAGGTATCCATTACAAAACCCACACAAACAAACGAACAGAACCATGAGATTTTAATTTCCTTACCAAAGGTTAGAGAATTTTTTGGTGGGAGGGGAGAGTTCTTTGGTTGATTGTTGTTTGTTTGGGGGTTTTCTGTTTCTTTTGGTTTTTACAATTTCTTCTAGTGCAAATACACCATAGTAATTAAGAAGGAAACAGACTGCTACTCAACAACAAGCAAGAAACTTCTTCCCCCCTTCCAAATCACATTTGAGAGGATTTTACATCATGCCAAAGCAGCTCCCTTTCTAGTACCCTGAAAATTCAAAAGATCATGAGCTAAAAATGCTCAGAATTGTGCGTATTTAAGACAACTGACACATTTTAAATCTGGTATCACTGTGAAGAATTATACCCACAAAAAGCTTAATGTCTTATTCCCAGCAATAAAATACTGCATAAATAAAGAGTATTGACACCCATGCAGTTACACAAAAGAAAGTAATTTAGATTTACTAAAAAACTTTTAAGGAGTACAAAACCAGAACATCTCTTTGAAATAAACAAACGACTGAATACTGATGTCCCTGAGTGGAAAAACTGATGTCCCAAGCAGTCTAGCGAAGACATGGTTTTTGTTACTAAGAGGGGGAAAAATAAAAAAGCATAATTTTCTTGATCACCATCTATGTTTCATGTTAATTGCCAGTATTATTAGAAAGCTAAAATACAAAATGGTATATCAGCTACTGATATCAAGGCAGTGTATTGCTGAATCAACAGGGAAGTAGCTGTCTATTTTTCAAGGGAGAAATATCTAAATGGAGGACTGCTATCACAGAGGAGTATGTATAAATGCTGCAACAGTCTTAATATGCATCAAAGGGCGGAGGGAGAAGGCATATCTAATAAGAAATGTCAGAGGAGAAAAAGTTCAAAATGTTAGTTGTACCTTAAAGAACCCTGCTTCTGGCCCACACCTGTCATAAACATTCCTGGCTTTACCTATAGCCATGATAATACCTTGCATGTTCGGGGTCAGCATGACCTGCCACAAGGGATTTAAGGTAAAAGTTTTGAATGATTAATATTTTAATGACCAAATTCAATACGCTTTTAGTCTCATGCACGATAAAAAAACAACTTAATGCATGCATACACTGAAACGGCACATTTCAATACAGATCTGGTGTGCATATTCTGCAAATCAGTCATGGCATGTGTATATATTTTTACTGTAACAACATATGATTAAAGGAAGCTTACAAAAAAAAAAACCACACACAAATTGAAGAACTGTGTCAAATACAATTTAAAAGTTACATGGTCAAAACTTCCCAGGAAAGGAACATGCATTGTTCAGCATTAGTATCCAACTGCATACTGAATGAGTGCTACCCGTGGCCACCAAAGGATTTTAAAAAAAAAAGATACTTCAAATAGAAAAATCACCCAATCGCACTTTACACATACTATACTAAAAACATAATAAACAACAGTGCCTGTATTTTGTACGTATTTGAACATCAAAATAAGGGACCTATTGCTGCAAATGCAATTGATCCTTGAAGCATTTGCAGACAAATGCTTAAAAAAAAAACCACCCCACAACCATCCCAAAACATTCAACAAACACAAAACCAAACATAAGACACATCTCACAGCTATTCACATCAGTTATATACCAACAATTTGATACATCTACATTACTCAGAAAGGCCTTTCCCCTTTGTTATCTGTGAGTAAAGAAAAACACTCCCTCTCTCCCTGCCCAAGGTATAGCTGGGGCAGCAACCAGCACAGCAACAACAACTGGCCCTTCAGAACAGAATACGAAGAATCCTCAACTCCC
>JAOXNO010000001.1:105809623-105832442 GCA_028565335.1 Limnodromus scolopaceus | reverse complement strand
GGTATAGCTGGGGCAGCAACCAGCACAGCAACAACAACTGGCCCTTCAGAACAGAATACGAAGAATCCTCAACTCCCCAGAAGAGTTTCCCACACAGAAGAACAACGTTATGAAGAAAGCAAATACACTTACAAAAGGAACAGGGAAATAGGGAAGAAGGTTATCATTGTGTAGAAAGATATGGGGACTACTGCAGAGGGGGGAAAAACCCCAAAAGAGCAGGTTGTTAGATTAAATAATTTATTCCTTACCCCATACTGCCAGTTACAGCTGATGACAAGTACAGGGCAGAATGACCTGAAATATCCATTTGCTTAGGGAAGCAAAAGGTCCCCAACCGAAATAAACATGGAGTAAGTAGTGCCCAGGCAGGGCAGCTTGATGACCTGGCAGTGTTGCTTTCTGCTGCTAGCACAGGGCAGCAGAAAAGAATGGCTCTCAGGATGACAAGAGTCTCTGTTCCCAAAGTAGTACCAGGTACATGCACCACCCTGTGTCTGAAACTAGGAAAAATGAAGTATTCTTTCTTAAGCTTTGGAAAAGTCATCTCCACCAGCTATATCAGTTTCAGGTTATTTCCATGGATAATTTAATCCGTGAAGTCTGAAGAGCTTAACCTTGCAAAATAAGGGATCAGACTTTAACATCAGCTTTACTGGACTGACAAGAAAGCACAAACATTAAGAAAATCACTCACTATCCTGTCATTTTTTAAATAATGTAGTAGACCACAGTCTGTCACCAGCATTTCAAAGGCTTTCTGGCCTAACACAAACACTCAACTTCCACAGCTTAAAAGACAAATATACCTCCAGTGTAAATGGTACATGCAAAGCGTGCCCAATTAGAGTAGCTAGTGCTCTCCTTTCATATTTCATTACAAGTTAAGACATTGTTAAGATTACGAATCGCTAAGCATTTAGTTTTGCAGAAATCTGTTAGGTGTCACAATGTGCAAACATGCCAAAAATTCTCATCAGGCAGCACGAAAAAGCACCGAGGAGGAGCGGTGCACACAGTTGCAATCGAATGTACCTCATCGTCATAACCCCCCTCCTCTGACTCAATCACAAAAGTCCCTACATCAGGAATCGCCACCTCTACAACTCGCTGGTTAGGAGCTGGTTGAGCTGGGGCATTATCAGAGCTCTGCAGAAGAAAACCATTATCAGTATGTGTCAGGGGAAATAAAAAAAAAAATCAGAATAAAAAAAAAGATAAAATTATAGAGACACGCAAACTGACATGTTGATGAAGTAAAATGATGCGCACTGCTGAAGTACTGAAATAAATTATAAATATCACACATTCTCTAATTACTTACAGTTTCGTAATATTAAGCAGTACATTTTAAAAATTAAGCCATCATTATTAAGAGGATTTAATTTGTCCTTTATTCACTAATTACATCTTTACAGGTTAGTATGCCAGTATTGGAACTCTAACATCCATTGCAAATTTAAGGTAGTTGTTAAACAATGAGTCTGTGAACCACCACTTACTTTCATACATTCTGCAAAAAAATTACTAAATATAACTGAACTATCTGATGAATTCATATTAAGGGATGGCAACGATGCAAAGGGCTAACACTTCCTGAAGCTCCAGGAAAAAAAAAAATACAAAAAAGCCTCTAGCAATTAAGATATTTGAAACAGTATTTAAAAGTGCATTACATTCAACAGGTGTACTTTTTTAGAAAAGTAATTAGACAGAAAATAAGGGGAAAATTATGTTAGGCACTGAAATCCTTGCTATGCAAAAGTAAGTTTTAAACAACGGAGACAAATCTTAGCTCCCACAGTCTACCATGGTGTAACAGCCAGTTTACAACATTTGCAGAATTTAAACCTTGACTCTAATCTCAGCACTCACAGAGTGCCATGCCACTTGTTCTGCAACTATTACAATAGTCTCATTTTTAACCAAGATTCCAGAAACACATATAGCATCCATTTACATCTGTAAAAATACAAAGGAAGACTGTGCAGAGGGTAGAAATAAGGACAAAAGCGCAGAAAATGGCACAAAAGATCATGTGGTGACTAACCTACAGTTCTGTTTGTTACATGTTCTGATGTCTGCTTTCCCTCTTCTAAAATGTACAAACAAAAAGTGGATGAAAGGAATATATGCCTGCATGTCAGAATGCGTATGGAAGGACAATAATCAAAAGGCACGCTGATACACTGAGAAGGAAGCACAATTCTGACTAAGTTAAATTTGGGTATGCAGAGAGCAACTTTTAAACATTAACAGAGTACTTTCAGTTAAGCTAGAAATTGGCTTTAGACTCTAAGAGATAAAATACATTTGTTTCTAAACAGAAGAGTTTGCATGTTTTGGAGTTTTTTGGTTTTATTTTTAACGAGTCATCCACCTTGCTGCAGAACAATGCAGTGAAAACATTGCAGTAAGATGACCTGCATCTCCCTCATTAATCCTATCACGATGTTCCTCGTGGTTCCTCAACCAGAGTCTTGTAAAGTCCTAAGGGTGATCACTGTGCAAAGTAAAACACCTAATCCATGGAATCAAATCTGTAAAATTCTTCCACATCCCACCAGGATAGATGCCCACAGACTCTAGAAAGGGAACAGCATCATGCAAGATATTTTATTGTGTGTTTGATATCTTCATGGCTACCTCTTCAGCTGGGGATAACTCATCTTAAACAGGCTTCCCCTAAGCTGTTCAAGAATTCAAAGAAGTCAGATATGCAGCAGCCTAAAGAATTAGTGGTAAAGCATCTTTTCGCCCAGGATTAAAGTAGTTTCTCTGTTGGTTTTTATTTCAGTTTAGCTGAGAAAGTGTGCTTCTCTGCTCTCCTGACACCACAGGAAAGAGGGATAAAAAAAACCACATCAAGTGCAAGAGTCAAGGAGTTGTCATGTCATTTTCAACAGTTTTAAAAGGACTTTCCTGTTGTCCCCAAAGATATCTAGGGATAGATTGCTTTTGTTTATTGAATACTCATACCTGAATTTAGGAAGCATGCTTCAAATTTTGCACAGATTTAAATTGTCCATATCTTTAGTGGTGCCTAAGGAAGCTCTGTTGTACTTTTCCTATGTTTTATCCTTATGGGTACAGTTTCAAGACTGAATGTGTGTATTGCTTTAAAGGCACTTGCTTTGGTGGCAACTATATTGGTTATCTATCTATATACTTTTAGGGAAGAAAAGAAAAAATATCTGCTGAAAGAAAATAAACCTGTTAAGTATTAGTTTTGTTAATAACTCATGAAGTAGTTAGTTTCCCATTCCTCATAGTATTTGTTGTATGAAGTGAAAACAGAATCATCCAACATTAATTCTTATAACCATTTTAAGTTAATATATGTATCTGATGAATCACAGAAAATAATTTTCATCAAATTTTGAATTTGCATGAAAGCTACAGAATACTGTTGAAAAAACTCTTATTTTTGAAAGCTACTTGAACTTCCATGGGTCTTTCAAGGGAACTGAATTATAATCTTACCTTTCTCAGATAAAAACCTGAATGTTTAAAGCACTATTTTTCAAATCTTTTACATGGAATGTCAACGTTTACTCCTCAAAAATAAATGGAACCATCTAACATTTTGAAAAGATGGTGGAGACAAAGACAGGATTGTCATTTGTTCAATATGCTGTACTCGTGACAAGTACTTCAATCACATAGAGGACACCTATCTTAGTATTTTTTATTACACCCATTTCTGTTATACACACTTTCTGCACGGACGTTAGTGTTGGACAGTCCCTGAGGAAATAGGAATTCACAGTTCAAAGTTTAGACACACACACCCTTTTATCAGCTATTATATTGTTTCCACTTGCAAAATAAAAGCAAAAGAAGATTTCAGGCTTCAAAATATCCTCACCGTATCCATTATAGCTTCTGGACCTCTGTCTTCTTGTTCAGCTAAAGCTTTATTGATTGCTTGTACAGAATCTTCTTTTAAGTGCTTTGAAAGATCAGTTCTTGATGGCTGCTCTAAATATTCTGGTTCTCCTGCTTGAACTTAGTGACAGAAATAAAATAACAAATTTTTGTGTTAACATAAGCATGAATTTTGAATTGATTCATTTTATTTGGATGGCTGCCTCACTTATAGATAAGATAACTCGCACTGAAAATACAGGGTAGGTCACACCATTCACAACTACAACTTTACACCAATCTGTCTTGGGTCATTTTGAACACTTCCATATATACTAGGAACTATAGGCCTGTCCTGGCTGTAGATTAATTAATGCTCAAGTGAGGAGTGTTCATCAATCATACGACAGATCACTGAAAACAAAATGAGATTCTACTTTGACTTTCTATGGGATACAGACGCAACATATGGAATGACCTACAGGCAATTGAGTGCCGGACATACTTTAATAATCAACACATTACATTCTTCTGATTTAGAGAAATTCTCAAAGTCTCCCCACCTTGAGGGCAGTAAAACTGATTAGCAAGTGTCTTATATTCCTTACATGATGAAAGCAAATTTTGGCAGACAAATAAAATATTCATTTAGTACTTTCCATTACTAAAAAAAGAAGTAAACCCAGTCTCAAAGCATTTATGAAGTCAAAATGTATAGATGAAGTCACTCTCCATAGAGTTGCAAAAAGAGAAATGTCATTAACTAACTACACATTTTACATTCAGTTTGTAGTCATAGATACTTATGAGAAATATATGCTCAGTCTTAGTAACTCCAAATACAACAATGAGAACATCTGGACAGCAGTCTCACTACACAAATCCATCTTGTCATCGTTCACATAATGTACACACAGCCTTCTGCAATGGAGCAAAAGGTGGTTGTAACCTAAAACCTGACATTTTTCTGTGTCAAAGCAGTCATATGTTTTATAATCAGACTGCCAGTGGTCCTTCTCATCTAGGCTCTTAACACCATTGGCCTCACTGTTGCTGTTCAGAGCCTTTTCCAAAGTTTCAAGACCCTCATTTTTACATAACAATTTCTTAAGTGGATCCTACTAGCTAACTCTACTAGGTAGTTAACTCTATTCAACACGTATTCAATCCCAAATCAACTATTCTTCTCTTCAGATCTAAATTCTGTCATAATTTAATATAAGAAGGTAGGTCTTCTACTCAATCATTCTGAATTAAAGAATATAAATCACTTATGGACAAATAAAATCTCCAAACAGATTGGTGAGACCTGTTAATTACCTATCTTCAAAGACTAAAGTTTCTACAGAAAAAAATAATTTAGTAAAAGCTAAGCACAACTAGAATGGAAAGGGCAGCAGAACCAACATATTTTTTTTTCTTTAAATAAAAAATAAAATGCAAAAAATCCCAACAGACTGAACTTCAAGTGCAATTACCTTGGCCAAGCAAATAGTTATAATTCAAGATTACACAAATTAACTTTTTTTTCCTTTCTTAAGATGCAAAACAATATATACAAAACCTGGTGATTTTTGGTTCTACTCCTTTTACAAACAAGTAGAAGCAGCTAACCTGGAGCAGGTGAGGGTGCTGGTGCCCTGGGTATCTGAGATAACAACTTCTCCTGCTGTGCTTTCTGAGCAAGTTCTGCATCCCATTCTTCAAGTTCTTTTTCAAAACGTTTATTGTCTTCCTTGACGTAATCCCTTAGATCAGAAGGTAGCGTGTCCATTCCCACAAGGATCTGCCCCGTTTCTTTGTTAAACTCCTCTGTGGTAACATGACATAAATTTCAGAAAAAGAAAGAATACAAGAAAAGAAAGCATGTTTAAAGAATTTCTTGAAGTGAATTACTGGAAACGTACAGGTCAGCAGCAAACCCTAGAACTATATTACTTTTAACTGGTTTTATTATGTCTGGCACCGCTCTGCTACTGAGACATATGGCTACTGCTCTTGCAATCTTTGGGTTATACGTTCTTGGCCACCATCAGATCATTGCCATTTTGAAAGAGGAACCTATGATTGTAAACATTCAGGAAAAAAATGTCACAAAAAGACCACCACAGGTTGATTGCACTCCTGTCACATGGAGCTTGAAACAGCTTGACTTTGCGGCAGAAAAGGGGAAGGAGAGTCGGCCTACAGGGTTTTGGAAAGTCAACTGATAAGAACACCAGCTATATGAAGTAACCTTCCATTTTGCTTAGAGAATGGTCTCTGTAAGAGCATCATAGGTACTGGGGAATCAGTCAGCTGTAATTGTCCCCCAGCAAGCAGGCCTCAACCTTAATACAGGGCCCGTAAACCCTATGGCTGCAAGCCCACTAGTAATCTGCCAATCTAGAAATGTCAAGGCTAATACCGGTTCTTACTGAAAAACCAAACAAATGCACATTGTAGCTTTCTGCCCTATGAAAAGGCAGGAATATGAACATTTTCCACTATTTGTTATTGAATCTCCAGCCATTTTCACAGTTAGCTCCCTAGCCGCCATTATCAAGCCCTACAAAACTCATGCTAAGGGACCTTTGCCCTCTCTCCAAACGCTTCTGTACAAGCCTTATAGTTACATACTACTACATGACCTGAAAAAAATTTTCCAAATCCGTGTATTACTTTGGTTTAATGTATGGTTGGTAGGGCTAAGTTATTCACATTTCAATATACTGCATAAAGCTTCAAGTTTCCATGCTCCAGTAAAGTTCAGAGTTCGGAAGCTTATGAAAAAATAATGCTACACAAAGATTTTCAAGTCAAGAGGGTCATTTCTTTATTTCCCTATTTCTGTTCTAATCTTCAGTCAGATAACATCTTAAAAATTCTGAATATGTGATCACCTGGCAGAAAATCTTAGTTTATTTTGCTCTCTTAATAATGCTGAAACAATGGCTCTCTTTATTAATCTAAAAGTTGATGAGCAGTTGTTCCACCCACATAAACAATCTGACTAATGGTTATGAGCATAAATAGAACTTTCAATAATTATTCAATATTTCAATAATTATTAAATCCATTCAAAAATCTGAAAATCCATCTGAAAGAAGCTTTTTTACCAATATATTCAGCTATTCTATATCATGCAGAAAACATACCCATAACATTACCTTGTATCAAGTACTGTTCCTTATCATTGATATACATTAAACAATATGCACTGGCATTCCGGTAGCCACCAAAAGAGTCCCTTTCCAACTCTTCCCAAGTTGACTTTGTCACAGAAATATCATTGTATTTCATCCATCTGTGCTGGTGGTGGTCATAAATATATGCCCAGTAGTGTCCTGCATTAGCTTGACCTTCATGAACTAGCACAGCATGCAACCTATAAGGAACCTTAAAACAAAACAAAACAAAAAATCCACAATGTCAGTCTCTTTGCCAGCATTTAGTTCCTATTACCTGACAGCAATAATAGCTATGTTAAATAAATGTAACAAAAATAAACAGGATCAAAACATGACAGAGGAAAACCAAAAAGGTAAAACTAGCAACCCACTAGGAAGCAAAAAGGACTTTGAACAATTTTACTTACCACTACTAGTTACAAGAGATTCTAAAAACATTAATAATTCTGTAGCACAAATGTCTACTCTGCTGTCTTTACTGCCAGGCATTCTCTTTTCTTAATTCCTTAATATTCCTAATTTCCCTGTATCTACAAAACAAACCTCAAATACGTCAGCCTTAAATATCTATCATTTGCTCCACTTCTGACATGGTAAACTTGGTCCTGAAGCCTAGAAAGGCATATGCAAATTCAAGGTTTAAACTCTATGCTTTCTATGTGCCAGTAAAAGAGTTTATTTAAAGGAACACCTGGGAGGTGAGTACTTCCTTAAAAAGAAATCCCATAAAATTCTTACAGCAGAATAGGAATACAACTTTTTTTTTTTCTAGTATTTTAGAAGTATCAGTAAAAGCATTGCTAAGAGGGGGAAGGAAGACAGGAAGAGGTCCTCTCCTCCTCTTAAGGCAGAGAAGTAAGATATCAGCTTCCAGGATCAACGTAAAGTTTCCCAGGTTGTATGTGTTCACCAAGTCATAAGTAGAATAGCAAACTTAGTTTCTATGTAAGTAGTTGGAAGTGTGAAGAAGAGAAAAGCAGAATGGGTGCTTCCTTACTTACAAGCCTTCTAAAAGCATCCTAGTGGTTGGCTCATTTTAACCTGCTGAAACAGCACACGCAACAAAGGGGAAAACTGATCTTCCCTGCTGTGCACAGTATGCCCCAGTGACACCAGCTTAGCTAGGGTGAAAAAACTGAAACAATCCTTTGCAGGTGTCACAGTCTGGACTGTGGATGAATGGTTTATTTAACATCAAGTGTACTAAGAATTTGTTGCAAATGCCATTTGGGCACCACAATAATTAGTAGCGATAAGTGCTTATGTAACTCTGACTTGAGAAACTCCTTGAAGTTATTTTCAATCTGATCACTCTTTTCCAGATTATATGCAAGTGGTGGAGATTTTGCAAACCCCCCCTTGAACTGTAAAGCTGGCTGACTGCACAGCAGCTGGCATCAAACAGTCTGTCATCCCAGAGACCAAACCGCGCTGTAGGTCTCCCAAACACAAGTACACACAGAAGAAACCCCGGCAGGTCCTTAAATCTGAATGCTCTGGGGTTTTTAACATCTCTTATCAAACCAGTGTGAAAGCCTTCTTAAAATGATTGCAAGTCCCTGCAAATGTACATAAATATATGCAGATCCTGATTTTTTTTTTTATAAAAAAAAAAAAAGAGACAAGTGAAATCTCTTTAGACTTTGACAACAAAACTTAATGCCTAAAACAGGGCATTAAAATCTCAGGTGAAATTAAATCCTTTTACTTAAAACCATGCTAACTGGGTCAACCTGAGCGGCCCTACCCTTTGGCTCCAGCTCTGGAGCACCGGCTGTCAGTCACCCATGTTGAGCTTCCAGGAAGGTTCCCCACAGAGGTTTGTGACTGGAGGACAGGCGAGTTTACTGTCAACAGGCATCTCTTGCAATAAGATGTTATATCAACAGCAATTAACGGTACAGGGCAACACAACAAGTAAATAGTTGGCATGAAGCTTCTTAGCTTACACTTACTACTCATGAAACGGAAATGGAGCTTCACCACCCTCGTCACATGTAGCTACAGAACAGATATTCAAAGCTGATTTATCAAAGATTAATTCCCACAGGAAAAACAGGTGTGTCTCATTTCCCCACAGCAAGTTCACAGAGGGAGGGAAACACTCAAATAGCAGCTGATGAAATCCATTCAGGAGGACGAGACAAAATAACAAGTATGGGAATATATTTCCTGTGACAATTTGACATGGGTTAGATGTACAGCTTTCCTTATAATCGAAGGGGACACAAGAAGAAGATTAAGAGCTTCTTAAATAGGCCATACAAACACTAGGAAGTATCCTGCAAATATCAAGCATTTTCCTTAAAAAGTCTAATTTTATGTGCCCAGACATTATCAACTCAGTAAAGAAAACCCTTCAGTCCTACAATTGTATCGTTCAGAGGAAAAAAAGAAAAAAAAAAAATCACTGTGAAACTGCTCCCAGAGAACGGGGCAATACTAAGCTATCGCATCGCCCAGATGCAGGGCTAGGTGTGGGGAAAGCAGACAGCTATATTCACCTGCCTTCTTCCCATTGTGCCAGAGCACCCGCGGAGATAGAACCAGCTAGGCTGCAGAAGGGCTGCCCTCACTTCCAGCCTGTGATTTCAGGTGGGTTCAGTACTTGTTCCCTAACAATCACTTAACACACACCACTAATTTCAGGCATGGCACAGGAACCCCCTCTAACAAATCTATATACCATCTTCATCCTCCTCCCTTTGTGGAATTCTCTTTCAAAACAAAAGCAAACAAAAAACTTAGTCTACATTATGCAAATCTGTACTAGGACAAAGTGTTTTACTGAGTAATCTCCTTTTTCCATTGTAATGATTGCTGACTAATATCTTCACCATCCAGAGGTATTTCCTTCTATAAAACACAAGCCAACAAAGGTTGGCTATTTGGATGTGAGATTACCAAATTACTTCATTTTATTCTTAGATGACAATAAAATATTATAACACAAGTATTAGGGGAAAAATGTCTGCCAGTACAAGCTCAAAGAAAGCCATCTAGGCAAGTCTGCCTGAAATCCTTAACATCAGAGTTCAGCTGCCAAGAACTATTACAAGCCATGTACAAAATTAAAACATACCTCAAGGAAAACTATAAGCTGAACTCTTACTTGGAAGGAAAATAGCTCTTTTTACTAAAAGAAAGCAGCAGAGGAAGTAATTCTTAACCTTAAAACCTGTCAAAGTGAGCGAACATGAGAATGTGAACATAACAAATACCAGAGAAGCCACGACTCCATAGTAAAGCATTCTAAAAATGCTGTTCAGATTACACAGCATAAGAATCTCCCTAAAAGGCAGTTTATACTAATAGTCAAGGTTGTGACTGATACTAAATCTAGACAAAGTTTAAAAAAAAAAAACAAAACAATAAAAACCAAAACAACAACAACAAAAAACACTGGCATTATTAACTACAAATTAAAATCGGGAGTCTTGAATCCTTTAACACAGAAGTTGCAATACACAATGGCAATAAGCATTGAGGTATAAAAATAATAGTTTCTTGTGTCTGATGTTTTCCCACCTTAAAGCCATAAGGCTACTTAGCAACATGGTCAAATCGGGGTGAGAAAATGTTATTGTGTTATAGAAAAACTGAAGTTCTGCATTTGAGTCAAAAAAACCAGATCACAGATAGATCATATTTAGGTCTTCCATTACAAAGTTACTTAAACTTAAGTGTGTCATATGTTATACCTGTCTCATGTCACCTATCAAATATTGTAATACTGTCTTATCTGACCGCGCATAATTAAAAGTTTGCAAAGCCCATTATTACTCTCCAATTAAATTTCTCAAACTGTTGTATGTAAATGTTGTATACTTGCTCTATTTTCAAGCACCTAAGAACTTTTATTAAACTGACAAAAAGGATCTATTTTGAATTATCTCATGCAGAAATTGTACTTACTTGGACCATTGTTTTGTCAGAGTACATCAATTCAATTGTCCGGTGTATTCTAGATATACTTTCTTGTAAATCTAAAAGAAAAATAAAAGAAGCAGCCCTTCTCCATAAGACTGCATAATTGCACATGGCTACATCTTTATTTTTTTTTTTTCTCTCATTAAAGGCTCAAACAAGGGTACATTTCACATTTGGTGCATCTGTTTATCTACCTATACACCAAACACTAAACCTTCTTGGATGATAAAACAGAGAGAGCAATTAGTGACATGCCACTGCTCATTTCCTACAGCTTAACCAAGCCCACCCCTGCTGGAACAACTGCTTCCCTTGTTTCTCTCAGAGCAACAGAACAGACTGCATGCTCTACCCATTCCAAAAAGGCTTTGCTTGGAAATTTACTGAATTTTCCCTCATAGAAGGGGCCACCCCACCCTAACTTCCCCACAGAGCACCAAGTCACAGCATGAGCGCAGCCACTATCACTAGCCCAACTCAAACACATTTGCAGAGATGTTCTTTGGTGTGGCTCCCACCTCTCTTTCGCTCTACTTCCCCCAACACCACACGCACAGAAACCTGCATTGAAACACCCATATATGCTACAGTCAGTGCCCAGTTCGCATCTTCAGTTTATACATCTCCAGTCTACTATAATCTCTGACTTTCTTTCCCATGTGTCAGATGTAAGTTTGGAAGTATGAAACAAGCAACTCAGCACACACATGGACATTAAGGCTATTTCCCCCACTTCCACAAACCCTTTCCAAGGGCAAATGCATTCTCCAGCTTGTGGCATTACCTCTAGTGTCATTCTCTACTTCAGTCCTCCAGCGATGTAAACAGCCTTCTAGGACAGACAGCTCTTCCTCAGTGATGTGCCTTGGCGCTGGATGCATTGGCAGATCAGGAGGAATTCGTGATTGTGTGAATGGTTTATGTATTACTGATCTTTGTACAGGAGATGTGCTTGGAACATCTGAAGATGAAGGTCCCTGCTGCTCTATTGTGCTGCATTCATTCAAAACATGAAATACAAGAATTGAATCATCACATACATAAACTAAAAGCTATACCATAAAAATAAGCTTTTCATCTGAAAACAAAAATTTTAAACGTAATAATTTCCTACAGTGTAATCCAGAAAAGATACCTACAATATCAGTATGTAAATCCTGAAAACTTTGTGGTGTACTACAAGTTTGCACAACAACAACTCTGGCTACCATTATCAAAGACAAAGGAATCTGAATTGGATCAGTTAAGCCACAGTTTGCTTTACTAGAAATGCTATTCAACACTTTCAAATAACTTGATACAAGTAATCACTTTGAAACATTTATGCCAAACTGCAGAATGAAAAATCACAGCAACTTGTCTTATGGACTATTGGCCATAAAATCCAATAAATACAAGTTTGTTGTTTAATAAGTTCTTCACGTGTCTTATGCCTAGCACACTTTCTTTTCCTGATCCCCTACCTAGATCTCCTATTAATTGAACAGCGACAATGAAGGCATCTCTGGTATTTATGGCACACTGGAAATTTAGCACCAAACCACCTAAACTTATTCCAAACAAGTCTTGTAACCCAAATAGCAAAGCGGCCAGCTTAAGATAATTCTGTAAGAGCAGCAGAACATTAAAAACGAAAACCTGTTATAGATTTTTCTCTTCCCATCAACAAGACAGCCTATATGTAATCATACATAAGAGGAATCTGAAGATCTTTCTAGCAAGCCACACACTTTTTACTTTGTGCACGGCATCATGATACAGCCTGGGGAATTGGGATTCTTCAGTATTTCACTGAATTTCACTGATGTTTTTAGAGTTGGAAGGGACCATAGAGATCATCTAGTCCAACTCCCCTGCCAAAGCAGGATTGCCCAGTAGTTCAGAAAGTTCCAAGAATAGTAAGGTCTGACCAAGTCAACTTCACACAACATGCTGTTGTGTTTCTACAGATTGGTCAAAAAAGTCGTAACACATTTTGACAGAACAAACATCCTATTTAGGAGTTTGAACAAAGTATATTACTTTTGATATTGTATTTCATGCAAGCAATGCTAGCTTTTACAAGTTTGTCTTATCAATCATCACAATTTCTACTGGCATTTTATCAGTAAGACATTTGAATCTAAAAAGCCTTTAAAAGATTTCATTTGCTTTACTTCTTTAAAGCACAAAGTTAACTATCTTGATGTGACCAGAACCTAAAATGATAGTCTCTGAAAGCAATATAAAAAAGGCGTTATAAACTGTTAGTGTCCACCTAGCCAAGTCCTACCCTAAGAGTCAGTAATAGCTACTAGCTTCTATAATAAGAAAACCAACATTATTGGACCTTTATCTCCCTGATACTTTAGCTATTCTGTATTTAAAAAGTCAGACTGTTAGGTTCCTGACCAACTCAGTAAGAAGCACAAGCTGTAAAGCAGAAAAGGAGCTTAACTCCTCCCAGGCAAAATTTAACAGACAAATTGTACACCAGAAACCTTGAAGCTCTGCAGCACATACATTCTTAAACACTGCACTTGGGAAGCAGTGACCTCACCAGAAATTGTGTCTATTTGGAAATGTAAGTGGAATTGTGCTTTGTTTGAAAAAAAAAAATCTTAATTTTCCCCCTAGAGACATTTTTATAAACACATGAGACAAACCCAGATTATTAAAATTTTGGTTTATTTATTTATTTTTGTCGTACTGAAAAACCACTTTTAGGAAGAGAGCAGAAACTTTACACTATACCCCTTTGGAGATGCCCAGTTGTATTAATCCAGTGAATGAAGCAGTTAAACTTTCTCCCCTCTCTCTCAGGGGCTGGGTTTGCACTGAGGGCATGACTGGCCTCTCACCTGGGGAGAGCAGGAGGCAGCCCTTACCTGGGTGAGGTCTGGGCCAGCAGCGTGCCACTGGCAGGGGCACTAGCACCCAGGTCATCGACTGGAGACGTACACACCGGCTTGCTGGAGGCGAACTCCAAGGCGTACTGCAGGACATCTACCAAGGGGAATCGTTTAGGACCAGAACCATAGCTTAAATATCTGTTAACCACAAAACGTATTAATGCCATGACTCACATATACAACAAAAAAAAAGAAAAAAAATTTTTTTTCCAGTTGATTGCAATTAAATAAAGCAAGCCTTTCCTAGCATGTTTCATGCAAAATAACTACACACAAAGTGCATAGTTGAAAGGAGTTATTCTATATAGCCCATAATATTATTTGCATTTACACTGGGAACAGTTATCTATAGTACCGTTCTAATCTCTGCTGTAAAACTGTGAGGTACTCTTTGAGTCTCTTGATTTCATCCCGTTTAATTCTTGTTATTTCTCTGTTTTTGTGCATATACCTGTAAAACATGAAATTTAGAGAAAGATGTCAGCTCATAGTATTCCAACACTGAAACTGAGGTCTGTACCCATCAGCCATGGTGCTCAGTACTAATAAAAACTAACCCTCTTCAGACCCTTGTTTTACCTACAACACATTAAGCAGTAAATCAGAACCGAAAAGAAAACAGTAACCCCATAAGCCTCCCCTCCCACAACTTCTAGAAGATGCTTTATCCCCAGTGCCAAAAGCTCTGTTCATACCATGGATGTGTCTTATGAAAGTATACAAACACATACTAGAAAGCTTCTAAATTAAGTGGTTTAAGTAGCAACCATACTCCTGTTTCACTGTTTACGCTCACAAATAACATTCAGCATCTAACTGAAAGCCAACTATTTCACCTCTACATATGAGCAGCATGCACTGATGTTGAAAGTCCTCTTCAGTCCATGCAGTCTATCTGGAACACCATGAAATATCTAACTACTCACCCTCTTACCTAAATGGACTCATAAACGCTGTGATTTTTCAGAGTATTTTGCCTGTGTACACAACTACCTAGCAATAAATTAAAGACTGAAGTGTAAGCAGGTTTTGGCACAAAGTAGCAACAGGTTTCAAGTTGTTATCTATGTGTATTTTCTTAAACAGATGAAACCCATGAAAATTATAGCTTGCCCAGCTAGAACAGAAATGTACTGTGATTTAAGCAAGTACAAGATACACCAGCAACTTTACCAAACTCATGAGATTTGATTCATATTCATACTAGGACTGTGTCGATAATATTATACTGTACCTGTCCAGATACAAAATTGGAGGAAATTCTAATTTGTTGTGTATCTTCTCTGGTCTCCCCAAAGCCTGATTAAACTCAAATCTTGACAGCTCAAAAGTTAAGACAGGAGGAAGCTCAGTGAACCAGTGCTGAACAAAAGAAAAACAGAAAACCCCACAATGAATGCCTTCCAATAGCAGAACTTCAGTAATAATGTTATGATACCTGAAGGCTGACAGCTATGGGAGAAACTGGAAAGCTTATGCCGATCCACCCTCTAACACCAAAGTTCCCATCTTTCACCTTCACAGTAAACACAGACCATTTGTCACCCATGCTGTATCAGAGCTTTTCAACTCATCTATTGCTACTTACGTTAAAGCAGAGCAGGCAGGAAGGCTCCTTCCCTTGACATTTCTCTCACTCGTACTAAAAGCAGCCTACGCTTGAACCTACCTGCCTTGCCAACTCTCCTGTTCTTCTTTAACTCCCAAAGGCCACTGAAAAGAGCTTTTATATTGTATCAAGTGCTGTTCCAGTCAGCTCCCTCAGACTCAAGTTCCTGACTGGTATCACTCAAAGTCTCTAATGACCTTCTCTGAAACAGGATCAGAGAGTAGCCTGGACTGGGTTAGACAAACTCTCTCAGCGCTGTAAAACTGAAACTTTTTCATGAAATCTTCTCCATACTAAAACCTCTCCTGAAGTTTCCGCTCATGTCTCTAATCACTGCTAATCCAGCCATGTTATCATCACCTTATCCAAATTTTCTTTAAGTATTCAGTAGAGGTCCATGCTTAGTCCTCATTTCTTTCCTTACGTACTTCATTTCTCAGCTAAAAGACAAATTCAGATCCAACTCCAGCATTAGAGTTCCTTTTTTGTAACTCTGTAACATAAAAACCACGGTCTTTCCATTTAATGTTTTGATGTCTAACCATCAACTCAGGCTTCCCTGGTTGCTGCAGACACCATTGCCACACGTTTCTGAGCCTAGACGCGGCATTTAACTCAGGGCTCGCTTCAAGTTCTCCTATCCAGCCTAATGCTTTGAATAGTTGTTTTGTACAATACCTCCAAAGACAGCCTCTTTTCTTCCTGTGCTCATGGCTAAAATGTGGGTCTACATTCTAATCACTCCACACCTCAGTGCAATGTTTCCTCCCTTCTCCCCTTGCCTGACCTTAGGGCACATAGCCTTGTCACACTCGCACATTTCCAGGATGTTGCTGAATTTTCCTAGTTCATTGCCTTCCGCATCGCTCCTCTCATTTGTTTACATGTAAAATGAGCTGCCTTCCCTTTTCTTGCCTATATCAGCCTCCACTAAGCACTTTTTCGGTTTTACAGGAGATAATCATGACTTCCCTCTTGCAGCAACTTCACATAGCAGTAAATTTTAATGCTTAAGTCAGCAAAGCCACACCACAACCCTTTCCTCTGAAACCCTTTCATTGTGAGGCCTCCAAACCACTTAATGATGACTAAGCTGCTGACGTGCTGAAGTTCATCAACCATGACACTGACAAACGGTATATCATTTTCCCCACACTTTTAACTCCAAGTATGTGCATGGACCTCCATCTTCTCTTGAATTGGGATTTAAGTTCCTTGGGACAGGGAATGTTCCTTTTTTCTGTTCATACATTAGTTTGCTTGCTGCCACCCTACTCCTTGGCTGAGTCTTTCAGGCATCGTGATGATAATAAAAATAATGAACAACACGCTAAATACCCCATTAGAGGAAATGATGGGAACAAGAATTAGAATGTTACTTTCAGGATAAAATGGATCTTTCTACACATGTGAGTACCACATTAATATTATTCTCTTTAAGCTTTGATATCTACCAGCACAGACAAATGCCACTTCAAGTCTTTGTTCAGAGGAGACAGACTTCATTAAAACTACAAGAAATTCAGCTTCCTTCAGTACTTCCAAACCTTCCAATGCGCTGTTAACTTCTTTGAGGCATTATGTTTAAAGGTAACTACTAACAGCAGCAACCACTATTAATAAATTATATCAGGGAAATGCAAACAATGTACTTGGCCCTGGTACAGTAATAATGCAGTAATGTTTTTCTACACTAGGACTTTGCATGTTACCCTTCTTTTGTCACTGTTATCAATCTGTCACATGACTACTTCACTTCCATTTCCACACGCTAAGAAGCCAAACTGATTAAAACCTTGACAATTTCACAGAACTCAAAGCTTAACACTCTATGGGGAAGACAAAGATAGTTATGTACACGTCTAGTTTCCTCACGTTACAGGTTTAAAAAAAACTGAACAACCACAACTCAAAAACGAAACAAAAAACCCAAGTCTGACATCTCTAGTCAAGCATTTATAACTGAACCAACATTTTATGCACAAATGCACACAGGTTTTAACTGTAAGACAACCTTCAGTCCATAAGATGAACAATCGTGCCCTTGTAGCAGGTACATACAAGATTTCACCTTGCATAAAGAAATAAAGCTTTGGATTGTACCAAGATATTTATGAGGTTTTTTTTTCTACCAGTTATCTTTCAGAAACATGACCACTGTAAGAAGACATTTCTACAAGTGCTGGGATAAAAAAAAAAATTAAACATCCTGTGAAAGAAGAATACATCCAGTAAGATGTGTAAAGACATTTAAAAATGCTTTTTAATGTCAGATTTGCTTGATCAATATCTGGACAATAGCTGTCCAGAAAAAGGGACTGCAAAAGGGATGCTATAAAATTTTTGTTGATAACACAAAATTGGAAATAAAACTTCATACTGGAGGATGATTTCAGTGTGCGTCACTAAGCTTAGTAACTAAATCCTGTGTGTGTGTTGATATGATTAAAGGAAGCAAAATTTCATTACTGCAAAGGATTGACATGAAGGAAGAAACCATACTTGAACTTTTTACTTAAGTAGAATAAACTTCCTAAGATTTCATATCTTTAGAATAACTGGGGTGAAACATGAACAACTGTGCAAAGAGAAAGTAGCTCAGCCTCTACAGGCAATGGGGTTCCCATATTTCCACATCAATAACCCACAGGTTATTAGGAAGCGCTCTGCGAAAGAAAAATGCTGGGCATATACATGCACGCCAGGAATAAGAGGGGACATTTCAAAGTATAGCCCCTTAGTTTTACAATGACGGTTGGTCCAACTACCTCTCTACCCTAACCTGTGACTTCTGCATAAGAAATCTCATTCATTACCTCATCCCAACACCACACGCTGCACATGGAGCACACCACTGCTTACTAGGGCTCCTTCTGAATCCCTCCACCCATGTTTCCAGCGTGCTCTGATACTTGGCAGCCTCCTGCTCTAGCAAGAGCTTTCCTGAGAGGAAGAGCAGCTCATAGAGCAAGTATTGTCCATCCACCACCACGAGTGAAGAGGAGGAGAATTGCCCACTGTAGGGGGCAAAGAGGAGGATGCTGGGAAACACCAGTAAAAAGGGGAAGGCGGCTAGTGTGCTGAGGAATTACAAGGCAGAGGCACAGAGGAACAAAAACAACGCTCTGAAGCAACAAACACACAGCTCACAACTGCTGTTTACAGTATGGCACAGGGCAGCAAGTCAGGCAGAGCTACCACAGGACATTACACCCATGACATTTCCACAGATCAAATAACAGCAACAGGTGGGAACCAGCTTGTGCCAAATTACCGCAAGCACTTAATTGTGCCAGCTTTTAGTAAGCATGAACTTCATATCTTATGAAAAATACAAAACGATGATGCTCTGGGTACTCCAAAAGGGATACACACCCCCTAAATTAACAATCCGATTACACAAGACATCAGAACCCATGCAGCAGCAGGTCACATAAAAAACAACGATGAATGCCGATGAAAAACAAAGAGCACCACACCACCACCCTTAAAGAAGACCACAGGAGTGCTTAACTCACCTCCTGACCAGACTTTGCAGAGTTTTCTGAATGGAGAGATTCAATTTCCCCTTCAATCATTGCAGCTTCTAGGCACTCATGCAGATCTTTAAAGCCATTAACCTGGAGTGGATACTGGCCAAACATTTCTGTGTTTTCAAATTTTTTACCTTCACATAGGAAATTAAACAGTTAAGGATTTAGAAACAAATATTAACCTTTTATAAAACCTAACAATCCTAGGTCACCTGATCTAGTCTACTAAACAATACCCATGTTTTCTTATTGATAAATTCAATTATATGTATGAAAACAAGTTACTCAAAGTCACTTGAATGTAATATTGAAAATTACTGTATTTTCCTCTTCAGCCCATTTTTTATATTGTCTTTGCATCTATTATTAATAAGCAAAACTAAAAATTACTTGGCACCACAGATATACAGGAAGTTTTACACATATAAATCCATGTCCTCCTCCTGCAAATAGGAGCTCAGTAATACAACCCTACATTGTATCAGCAAAGTCAGTGGAATTGCTGGTATGAAACAGCTCTTTGTATGGGCACATTTTGCAAAATAAACCACAAAAGAGAACATTCATGATTTCTGTCCTCAAAACAAGTCCATAATTTGATAACAGTGTATAAAGACGTAAACTCAAACATGAGCAGAAATAAGGGTGACAAGTGATTTCAATCTACAATTTCAATTTATTTCATCCTAAAGGCTGTAAACAAGTCTTCTTATACCTGTCCTTTTCTTTGCATTGGTTTGGTTTTTACATATCTCCTCAGTTAATACAAGTACAAGTACAAGTAGCTTAACACAAAGGAGCTAGTAGCAAGGAATTTTCAGAAGAGTTTTGAAATCTGACAACAAATCATTAGATACGCTGTTCCAGGCTGAGGAACCTACAAGCCACTTTAAAGATTATAGCTGCTCCATTCAAATATATCTCAGGAGTCTTTCACTCATGGGATGGGTGACAATCACCAACACTAAAAAATACTTTCACAATTGCTGGCCTGCTGGAAATAGAGAATGCTGAAATTCTGCAGATCTACTAACTACACGCAGATAAGATAAAGGGAAACTTGTTGTATGTTCTGGTCCTCAGTACTCTCTCTGACACTGCTCCCAAGCAGGTTTCCACTAAATTCCAAGTGTAGTTCTGTAGAAGTAGCTAAAATGCTACAACTGCATCATTCACCTGTGTACCTAGACAAGCACTGAACAGACATGAGCACAGAAGTCCAAGTAAATTCAGGTGCATACCTTCAAGTACACCTACTGCTAGAAATCGTCCATAAAACAACTCCACCATTGGGTTCTTTGGTTTCTCTCCATCCCTGAAAACAGAAAGTGTGTTAGTGCAAAAATCAAACACAAAGCTACGAACTTTTATAAAACTATGAGCAGAATATTCTTAATTCATTATGGAAATGCTGCCTATTTTACTCAGTTACTGTTCATTAAGTTTTGTACTTTTCTCTAATGACAATAGCAGTGATTCATATATTTGCAATGATAAGTATGTTGTGAAAATTGTTAGAAGTGTTTCATTCTAGGAAAATTTATGTAAATCAGATTCAATTCGTGAGCGGTTAAATTGTACAAAACCCTTTTAAAAACTACTTCCTGCAACATTCTAGAAACAATTATGTATTCAAAGGACAGTTTACAGATGTTCACTTATACAATCACAGAATTGTAGGAGTTGCAAGGGACCTTCAGAGATCATCTAGTCCAACCCCCCTGCCAAGAAGAGGTTGGACAGGAACACATCCAGGCGGGTTTTGAGCACCTCCAGAGAAGGAGACTCCACAACCTCTCGGGGCAGCCTGTTCCAGTGCTCTGCCACCCTCAAAGTAAAGAAGTTTTTCCTCATGTTGAGATGGAACTTCCTCTGTTCCAGTTTGTGTCCATTGCCTCTTGTCCTGTCGCAGGGCACCACTGAAAAGAGCCTGACCCCATCCTCTTGACACCCACCCATTAGATATTGATAAGCATTTATAAGATTCCCCTTCAGTCTTCTCTTCTCCAGGCTAAACTGACCCAGGTCTCTCAGCCTTTCCTCATAAGGGAGGTGCTCCATTCCCTTGATCATCTTTGTAGCCCTCTGCTGGACTCGATCCAGTAGTTCCCTGTCCTTCTTGAACTGGGGAGCCCAGAAATGGACACAGTACTCCAGATGTGGCCTCACCAGGGCAGAGTAGAGGGGGAGAATGACTTGCCTTGACCTGCTGGGCCATGCTCTTTTTATTGCACCCCAAACAATCAGCATTTACTTCTACAAAGTATATTGAACATTTTGATGAGAAAAAGCAAACCAACAACCAAAACTCCACCTCTACAGCTGAAAAAGATCCAACCAAGTCAGATACAGAGCTAGAAAAAAAAAAAGTCTTACCTCTCTTCTTCAGCTTTAATTTGGAAGGCATCTTCTAGCCAATCTAATAATTTGTGTGTAAATTCACTAACATCTTGCTGTTGAAAAACAGAAAATGATCAGTATATGTTCACATATGTAACAATACAATGAAGTGTCACCTTACAAGATCAGTGTAGCAGCATTCCCCCCCCAACAAGAGCTCCAAAAATCACACTATGTCTACGACTATGCCATGATTGTTTTTTTTATGGGAGGCTCTTAAAGCACACTAAGGCTCTGGTGTTCCTCAGCCATTACACTGTCCTGTGATCCTTATTACTTGGACTCAGCTTTCATACTATGCTAGTCCAAAGGCATCTTATGAATCCCATTGTTCAAACCCTTTGGTATCTAACCAGTGGTGACTAATATTACTTTCATCAAGCACTAAATTCAGCATGCTGCTGTAATTAAACACCTTAGCCACATAACCTCATGTGGGAAAAATAAAGCATCTGAAGCAACAGAGTGTTTCTCAGAAGAGCAAAATATACTTACTATGATCTAGGCAAGAATCCTGAAATATGAATATTAGGACCCTCCAAACCAGTATATACACAGACAAATAGTATACTAGGACTGTACCAGCCCTGGATGTTAGATCAGAGGAATAAAGCTCTTTCACAAAAAACACAGACTGAGAAGCTAAACTAAACTCTGTACAGAATGAAATAGACATGCTGTCTGAAATTATTTTATTACTATTATTAATTTTTTAATAACAGTGGATAGAGACCACACAATACTAGAGAAAAAGCTCAAAGACTGTGACAACTGCAAGTTTATTTTCTGTGAATATTTTGAGTTTTTGTTCTCCTTTTTAAGTATTTCCTATTGCTAGATGACCATACGAAAACATGCATGAGCTTGAATAAAAATACATAGAAATTACCTGTTGAGAATCATTTGATTTAAAAGCATCTTTAAGGATTTCAACCGCTCTTGATGGGTCAACATATTTTCTCTTCGAACCAACTAGAAGTGCAAACAGGTACCTCAATTCACGCATGAAAGGCAGATTCCTATGTTCCTGTATTTAAAGGAGAATAAAAAAAATATTTAACAAAGTGGTAACAAAACAAACAAAATTTACTTTACAGAAGTTTTACCCAATGAACTAAGCATATATCCAGCCAATCACTATAATAATATATGAGCTTACTTGTAGTATTATCAAGGCAGCATTGCATGCCTTTTACTTGTCAGTTTTACAAGATAACGTAGTTCTCTGGGAAAAAAATTACATTTCATAAACTGAAAGCTCCCTGAAACCACACCTAGATATGGCTGTTTGACTTGGACATGGATCTGTTGGAACGGATCCAGCGGAGGGCCACGAGGACGATCAGAGGGATGGAGCATCTCTCCTATGAGGACAGGCTGAGAGAGCTGGGGTTGTTCAGCCTGGAGAAGAGAAGGCTC
>JAOXNO010000001.1:105780221-105799696 GCA_028565335.1 Limnodromus scolopaceus | reverse complement strand
GCTGAACAACCCCAGCTCTCTCAGCCTGTCTTCATAGGAGAGGTGCTCCATCCCTCTGATCACCTTTGTGGCCCTCCACTGGACCCGTTCCAACAGGTCCATGTCCTTCTACTTTTTTCACAGCAAAAATTCATGAAGTGACAGTTTGTTGTCACTGCACTGTCTGCTCTGCTTCTGCAGTACATTCCTTTCCACCCAGCACCTCCTTATAACTCACACTGGGGCTGTCTCCTACTCCACTTGCGCATGTAAATTCTGTTTTCAGAACAGAGACTAATGACAGGCATTAAATGTGGACATCAGGTCTATATTTGAGTCTATACGTACATCACATCGCAGTAAAAGTCAGCAAGTGTAATACAAAAATCCTTCCTATAAAAGCTTAAACTGAAAGAAAACTGACTGATACAGTTATTTGCATGTTAAGTTTAAACACATCTAACTTACAACATAGAAAATAATTAACGTAACAAGACTATAGAGAATTTTATATGTATTTTCTCTTAAGCACATAGTAGCCCTGTGTATTGTCTTCTTCCTTTTAGAAAAAACCTTAAGAAAATGATGAAGTTGCCCTAAGCATATTTCTGACACTGCTTCTTTTCATGTATTAAGAATTTGGCTGAATTTGGCCTTCCTGAAAATCCTTGTATTCTTTAGAAAATTGCATGAAAGGAAGAGGGAAGGGAAGAGAGGAAAATGGCTTCAGAAGTGGGCCTTGAGCAGGTTCTCCTGTTCAAACTTTGTCGTGGAAGTATAGGAAGAGGAGATTTTTCCTCTCTCCTTCTACAGACAGATATGACGCTATCTCATGGCTGAACTTCAGCAGAACAAGCCCACATGCACAGTGGTAGCAGTCATAAAACATTTAGTGTTTTTAAAGTCACAGAGAGATTCAATCCTAGACCTTAAAAGCTTTGGAAAGTATCTCAAAATGGACATTTCTATTTATAAACAGTCAACCAATCAACATTCCAAACTGCTGAAAACCAAGGTATAAAATGCACTTTTAAGCTGCCATGTTTTGCTTTTCCAAAAGGCTGAGGTGTAATATGGAAGAAGATGGAAAACAGCTTTCATACTGTTTGACCTAGAAAGTCAAACTAACTTAAGACCTCTACCAGACTTAGGTTAAGTCAACATTTTAAACAAACAGCTCACCATGGTATTACCAGCCTGCATTTATAGAACATTTACTTGTTTATAGCAACAAACTAAGAACATTACTGCAATTCAGAAGACAGACAAGTATGATGTGATATGTGTCCAGAAGAATTCACTTTATACTTGTGTCTTGGCACATACTAAAAAAATGCCATTCAACCACTCATCTTACATGTTCAAAGCAAGAACAAAAAAATTGTTAGGACATAAAATAACAGCTAACATTTCCTTACATGGTTACAGTTTTCAACTTCATGCCTAAATGTACAACAACATGAAATGTTTGTGGTATAACTTTAAACAACACACTTAAACACCGCAATGGATTGATGCCCTTCTAAACCTAGGAACTGCACACAGGATCACAACCCAACACTTACTCTGTACCTTTTATTTTAATTAAATTAACAAATATTTATGAGTCAAAGCTAAAGCTATCATCCGTTAAAGCTTCATTACAGAAATTTCACAATATTACATGCCACTGAATATAAGGTAAGAGTTTGAAAGAAATCACACAAGCAACCCGAGGGAACTGGAGACCACAGAGAAGAGCAAAAAGCAGGAAAAGTAATTTCCTGTCAGCAAATGTCATAGGATGACTCAACTTGGAAGTGACATGACAATCTTTACACTGGAACAGAGGGAGTGACAGCAAGAAACTAGATTTCCAACATCATTATTCCTCTGGCCATGAAACTCTACGGAACAGTCTATCATATTCCCACACCCTGCCCTGCCCCAGAGGTGGTTCCACAGAGAAAACAGTGGAAAGAAAATATTCCATGAATGACCACTAAATCGAATGGGTATTGGGCACTGAATGTTCTTCAGCATGCAAGCTTCCATTGCATGTCCAGGGAAGCAAGGGAGACACGTACAATGTGTGTATATATATATATATATATATGCAACTCATATATAATACTAGGCTTTCTGGTATTAGTGCACTGCCACATCATCAATCATAATCCCTTCCATTCAACACGACAAATAAGAAAAACAAAACAATGCAAAAGTTAGATACTTGTGGTAGGCTGCTTCAAAGACGGTAAGAACAATAGCCAAGCCACCAACTGGGAAGAAAATGCTTGCTTCTCACCCATCAAGCTGGCTGGCTTTTTCCCAGAGCTAAAAGCTTAGGATCAAATGAGATCCTAACCCCAAATATATTGACATCAGGAAAGCAAGAAGGTTACTCCTAAGCACAATGCAACAGAGTAAAATGCCAGAAGTTGTGTTAGGGACCCTGAAAATAAAAGTTAAAGAGCAGCCATTGAGGTTTATGCTTGTAAGATGGTAGCTTGTTAATTCTTTGTTCTGCAAACTATGTACTTTTGGGGAAGAAACAAAACAAAGTGTCTCATTTTTGAAAGACTAACCAGACTCTGACAGACTCCCAGAGAAGAGTGTGGAGATGCCAAACCTCAGCTGTCCTGTTGGGATAACTCATTTGGTAAAGGGAGCAGTTACACTCCAGACAGGCCCTTGGGAACTCATGAGACTCATAAAAACACTGCACCTAGTACTTCAGGTATGGGACTGGGGAAGAAGGGAAACAGAACAGAAGCTACAGTATAATTTTCATGCGATTCCCCAGATTCTTTCTTCCTTCCATCAGGAATTTGTCTTACTATGTGTATGACATTCACTAAATGACCAAGTATCTCCCACGACACCTTTTCAAGGGGCAAGTACTGCCAGGGCAGGGCACTACATCTCACACATGACTGAAACCCTACGTAGAACCCCAAAAGACAAAGTTAGTCTTGTGCAATGTCTTAAAGCAAAAGACCTGGGAGAGAACTTGCAGAGACAAGCAAGCCTACAGACATGACTGCAACAGTGCATCCGTGTCCTGTGAGTTATCTGCCTTCTGTATCCTACAAACACTTAACTTGCTCTCAACATGACACAAGGAGCCACTTCATAGGCCCAATAAATGTATTATTTATAAGATATTTTCAGACTATAAACTCTTAAAACCAAGGAAAATTATTATTACCTTTTTACAAGGGAGCCACTGAAATCTACTGCAAAAAAGGAAGTAACAACACCTAGTGGTATATTTGTGCTTTGTTTCTTTAAGGAACTTGATATCTTAAGTTCTATTTCAAGAGCAGGCATCTGCAGTTACAATAATGCAAATTGAAAAAAAAAAACCCACAACAATAAAATCCACACAAACAACCTTCCAGAACTATTCTAACCTGAAGATTTAGGGATCCTTCTATAAAAGTTAATCTATGTAAATAGTAGCAAAAGCACGTATGGGTGAACTACTGTCAAAAAGGTAGGTTTATTACAGGTTCAAGAGGAGGTGGGAAATATCATTGAGGGACTTAGATTCATTTCTTGGCAGCTAAGAAAGAAGTATGCTTTAATACAGTTTTGGTTTATTTTCTTGAGGACTCAGTTTCATATTCAAGTTGTTAACAAGTCAAAAGTTTTCAAGAGCAGGACAGATTTTTAAAAGTTACACTGTAGAAAAAATTTTACCGTTCATTCTAATGATGCTGAATGTAACTGTTAAAAGCAAAACTACAGTTTGGAGCTATCTAAAGAGAGACTCCTTTCTTTCCCCACAAAAGGGGATGACTTCCACATGTGCATATTTCTCTAACGCACAAATAAAAACAGATTTGAAAGCAGTATTTCTAGCAATGTTTGAATCTTGTTAAGTTTTGCTGTCACTCACTGCAAACATGTTTTAAGGAATTTAATGCTCTTAATGCAAATATAACAAACCGTTGATAGCTGTATTTGACTAAGTCAGCTAATTGGTGGCTATAAAAAACAACATATATTACATAAGGAAACTGTCAAAATGTCAAAAGCTTTTTTCCCCCCTTAACAAGCACCACTTAAATAGAAAGAAAAAGATTTTTCTTTCTTTGCAATTTAGTTTTAGATTATATTACACAATATATCATTGTGACTGACAGTAGTTACCATTTAGATATTGTTGACCTATGTGATGTGTCAAGTTTCAAAAGACTCCTAAAGAAAGCTTGAAAATACTTCTACATAGTCAATGCAACCCAAGGAGTCAATCTGTCCTGTGGACAAATAAATATGGTATTAGCTAATGCTCTAAATTAACATGCATTAAATTTCCTGGAACGGTTATTTGAAACATAAGTCTTCCTGGCTGGCAGACAATATTAATAACCTAAGTTTTCAACCAACTGAAGTTATAAATCCTTCAATGGTTTACTTGAATTACATTCTATAGACCTAAATACAGAAGTTAACTACCTTTTAGGATCAAACCATTATAATTGCAAATGCCATAGGTTATCATATAATATGGGTGATGACCATAAGAACTAGCTAGCCCTCTTTATAATCCATTTTCAAGGTATAAAGTTGCACATTGGGTATAAATAACATGAGATCATAGGTCTAGCATAGGTTTTTACATTCCCCAACCTCTGTTCTTATCTCTGTGGTTACTGAATTAAAAGTTGAGTTTCCTTGAAAAAAATTGTTTAAATATTTGCAGTCTTCTCTGTGTAGATATTTCTTTTACAGAGATACACATACACAAAATCAGTCACCTTGAGATTTGATACTACTATGGAATGTAAAATCTGATTACACAACAGAGAAAGTAAAACACCAAGTCATATTAGCCCCACAAAGAGCTTGTGGAAACAAAATGTTTCTATATATTAGCACCAAAACAGGGTTTCTGCTATTGGAAAAAAAGCTATGCATATAAAGGAATAAGGAAAGGAGGCGAGATGAACCAGGGAAACTTCAAAAAATCTCAGGAAAGTAGAAAATTCAGACATCTGATAGATTACTAGATGCTGAAAGGAAAGAGGTCTAAAAACATAAACACTTTTAGTGGGAAGAAAGGTAGTAGAATAAATCAAGAAGTCTTTCCATTTCACCAGCTTCAACGTTACCCAAGTATTATCTGCAGGTAAAGAAATCCTTCACATAAAAGAAAAAATCACCACTACAAACTGAAAAAAAAAACCCCACCACTCAACACCAACAAGTCAAAAAGATTGTGGATAACAGCAATCCAGTTTGTGTAGTCCACTGGGATTTCAGAGTCATTCTGAGATTTTCGAAGTCATTCAACAAAAGCTTTTAAGTAAGTAGCAATGAGGTAAGATGGAGGGGTCCAGGCACAGACAAATAGGCAATGAAAAAGAAAAAGAGGGCAGAGAAGCAAACCATTTGCTCCAGCCTGAAGGTAGGTTACTGCAAAATCATGAAGTCTGTGCTGGAAAGCAATATTCAGAAGTGATCTAGAAAAAAAGAGCATGTGGCAAGATGACCATGTTTGCTCAGTACAGAGATATGACATGTAGTTAAAAAAAAGGGCTAGCAAAAAGGAACTGACAGAAGCAACAGAGTGACTATGTAACTGTGACTATGTAATAAATATCATCGATGAAAGTATCAGTTCAATACGTGAAGCAGTTAGAAGAAGAATAAAATAATTAAGAAAGGAAGACAGAATGAAACAGTAAATTTTACTGTAGAATCATAGGGTAATGGAGTTCAGAAGGCACTGATAAAAGTTTCTTGTCTAACCTCCTGCTCAAGCAGGAGGTCACCTGTGCTATCAGAGCAGGCCACTCAGGGCTATTTCCAGGCACATCTTAAAAGCCTTCAAGGTTTGACAGAGCCTGCACAGCCTTTCTGGGCAACCTCCTCCACTGCCTGCCTCTCCTCGTGGGGAAAAACGCTTTTTATATCCAGGCTGAATCTCTTTTATCTTAACTTATTCCTATTGCCTCTCATCCTCCCAAGGTGCACTGCTGTGCAAAGCCCGACTCCATTTTCTCAATGGTCAGCTAATGCAGACTATTCCATAACTTTCCAGGTTGACTTTTTGGCCTATCTACAGTTAATCAGAAACCTCCGTGACCTTTCAAAGATGGCAGAGAGTGGTCTTGCTAAGGCTTTCCCCGTTCTCTTAGCACCACTGGATGCAGCTCAATGGGTCCAGTGGACTTCAATGGGTGAGGCTTCCTCGAGTAATCTCTGAATCCTTAACAACTGCTCAGAGTTCCTCTCTCCCAACTAAGCACAGATGTTTGGGAGACCTCATCAATGAAGGCTGAGGAAAAGCAAGGCACAGAGTACCTAAGCCTTATTTAAGCCTGTTGTCACTAAATCACCTGCCCTATTCAGCAACAGAACTTCGCTCATCCTTTTATGACTAGCAGAAGATCAAAACCTCTTCTTCTTACCCTAGACATCCCTTGAGGCATTGACTCTAGGTTATGGTTTTACTTTCATAACACCATCCCTAATACCTGGGCAACATTTCCAAACTTCTCAGTAGCCCATCCTGCTTCCAGCCCAGCCTTCCAAATCCTGCACTTTGTCTGCTTACCCTGGAGCTTGGCCATGAGTTCCCTGGAATAGCAGAATGGACTTTTCTTGCAATTAGAGGATGCTGCCAGCTTTCCTGATCTACTCTGCCCTTCACAGCTACCTCCTATGGGATCCCAGATACCAACTTCCTGATAAGCCAAAGTCTGCTCTCCTGAACTCTAGGGTCTGTACCCTGCTACTCCTTCCTCAGTCCGATCAGGATCTTGAACTCCACTATTTCATGGTCACTGCAGTCAAGAGCACCCATATTACTACATCTCAAACCAGTTCTTCCATTTTATGGAATAGCAGATCCAGCTTTGCATCACCCCTAGTTGGCCCATCAGTACCTGTATCAAGAAGTTGTCCCTGATACTCTCCAAAAGTCTGGCTTCCTTTTGTCCCACTCTGTTGGGCTTCCAGCAGGTGTCAGGATGTTTATTAAAGTTCCCAATAGAAACCACAGACCACGATCCAGAGACTTCCTTGCCTTTAAAGAAAGTCTTGCTCACATCATCATCCTGAGGAGGGTGGTCTGTACCAGACTAACCAGGGTGATAACTTTATCAGCCTCTCCTCTGATCCTGAGCCACAAACTCTCATCTTCAACTGTCATCTTGTCCCATACAGGTACCACATACATTTGAGCTGCTCGCTCACAAGGAAGGCAACACCCTTCCTTGTCATCCCTACTTGTCTTTCCTGAAGACCCTGTATCTCTCCATCATATCACATCACAAGTTCATAGCCCACTCACACCTTGAGAACTTTCCTGGTCCCTCAAAGGAAATGTTACTAGAACTAGAAAAGATCTGGAGAAGAGCAACAAGGCAGATCAGAGGTTAGAACAGATTCTACATCTGCAACAACTCAGCAGTCAGCTTGGAAAAAGAGATCAACAGCCTGTTGAAAGACAGTATAAGAGCAGTGCACATAATTAAAAGTTTATTGCCGTTTACAGTTATTTTGTCCACTGGGAGACATGGAGGCCAACAGACAGAACTGGTGGGAGTCAGGTTTAAAAACCAATTAAAATGAGGCGATTCTTCAGGCAACAGGGAGCACAACTATGGAATTCCTACCCAAAGGACCCTACGGGTACAAGAAGTTTGCAAGGTTCAAGGGAGATAAATACATAAAAGGGGTCCACTGGGGATTACCAAATAGAACTGCAAAGGATCAAGAAACTCCCCCAAGATGAAAGCAGTTGGAGGCTTGGGAGTGTTTTAGCAGAGCAGTATCATGCGTACTGTTTGTACTCCTCCGTAAGCACCCATTTGCAGAAATTACTAGGCAGAACATTGATCTAAATGGACTCAGCCTGAAGTACAACAGCCATCAGTATGAAAATAACAATATTAATTTATCTGAAGTGCTTCAGCCTGACAGTAATTTGTTAAAAGTGGGTATTAAATATTTTATTTGTTTCCTCTCAAAATGTCAGACTCTGAAAAGTTACAATATGCTGAATTTGCTTCTTGCAGACTAAAAATAAATTTCCTCCTGTTGTATTCCAGTTTCACCCACAGTTTTCTGTGGGTTTGGATGCTTTTGAACGTATCTACAGTTTATTTACAGAAACATACACAGATTTCTAAAAATCCTCTTAAAAGATGGATTCATAAAGTTTACGTACAATGAATTATTGATATTAGAACACTAGATTTCACTAGATAAGCTGCAGTACCTGTACCCATTTCCCTATTGATCCTATCTTTTAAAAGAAAATACCAAAAAACCCCCACCCCAAAGGGTAGCTTTTAATTAAGCTACATATACACAAAACCAGACTAAGAACACACAATTGGCTGTATTAGGTAGAACAACCACAGACACAACTGCATCCACATCAGACCTTCACTTTCCTCCTTCTCAAGTTTCCTTCTCTATCAGTTATTCCTTCTTTTACCCTACTCAGCTATCTATTTACTAGTAACTATTCCATGACTGAGGATGTTTCATTTCCTCCAGCCACCCTCTTTCAGTCATTTGCATGCATTCCTTTAAATATAAGAAGTCTGTTCCTCAACTGTAATCCAATTTTCACACGTTTTTAGGCATCCACAATTGTCACTGATGTCAGTGTGAGCTGACGGGATCTTCAGAGACTCAACTCCTCGTCTTCAACAACTTTTTAATAAAAACACATTTTGAAGCTTCACTTAGTTACGCTACAGTACTTTCTACACTTTAGTCAGACTTATGGATGAACATCTTAAGAGATGCAATAAATAAGTACTGTTCATCTCATGCAGTGGCCTAAACTTCCCAGGAAAACAGCGACCTTAAGTTATCCACTTAGAATAAGGTAACTCACCTCACATTAAATACAATGAAGTGTATACACAGTAAATCAAAGAGAGTGCTTACCTGGATGACAGCACTAAACCAGCACGTGTTGCCAACATTCTTTAATCCTACTGGACAGTTGTCTTGCCGCTTTCGATCATAAGGGTTTGGAGAGTCACTCCATACCTCTGGGTGCGTCCTCTTTAAACTTGCTTTATTTTCTGCAATGCTGGCTTCTAGAACTCTTTGGGAACAGAAGGGAGGGAAAAAAGTGAGAAAGACAAAAAAAAAAAGACATAGTAAAACATCTTCAGTTACTAATACAGACATCTTAATTACACCATTTTCTAAGTTACTGTTGCTAAACTTGTTTTTAAATTTATATGCAATAATATGCCTTCAAAAGCGAGACACTATTTTACTTTTGCATATGTTACAGCAATTTCACTACCTTTCAGAAAATGGTATAGGTGAGTGAGTGAATCTCCTGTGAGAGCTCTAGAGAAAAGAGCCATGTCTGTAAGTCATCAATTGTTTAAGAATCAGACTCAAATAGGATAGACAACAAGAAATTTTAGGCAGCATTATCAGTGTAGCGCTTTCATCTACAAATGCTTTTATTGGTATGCAAAGCACAAAGTCACCAATATTTATTTTACTAACAGGAAACCAAAGCTAGCTAGGCAACTTTCAAAAATGGAAGAAGCTTTTTTAGTTTCCATTTTTGCAACTTATGCAATAGTACTAATTGCTTTCGATAGCAAGTGATTACTTTGAGTCATGGAAAGACATCTCCCTAGAATTTTTCAAATGCCACCCAACAAGTTAATTGTACGCTTCAGTGACTACGCTCTTTGCAGGAAACTGTTCCTACATGATTTATGCTAAATGTCTGTATCTCACATGACAGTAAGACCTGACGAGTGTTACGCTTCCGAACTCAAGCTTCACTCAACACAGTATTTCTATATCAGCACATAACCTTAGTCCCGTGACAAAGAACATCTTAAAGGTAATTTGTGGTAGCCACATACTCCAAATAGAAAGATGGAGGTGGATACATTCAGGTCACATAACAATGGCTCTAACTAATACGCAAAGCTGCCTGGCATGAGCACTACTGACACAGTCACTATCCCCAACTATCATACAAAAGGCCAAGCTGCTATTGAACTACTATGTTGGCCAAGCACGGGATTTCAGGAGCTGCAAGACAAGCACCTAAGCGGTCTGTGCAGCCTGAAGGATTGCCCTTTCAGTTCTGGACTCGCTAAAGATCAAAGAAAGGCAGGTTTAGGCTGGTCTATAAATGGACTTCCTAAAGAACAAACTTTGAACACCTCAAAAAAAAAAAAAAGAGGGTGTGCATGTGTTGAAAACACATGACATAATCCCTCAGCTTCCTAACTAACTATGCTCTTGTCAAAGTAAGAAAAGGTATCTTACAAGATATACAAGAACTACAAAGCATTACATGAATTTACTGTATTTGGGACTGCTTTGGGACACATGTTATTTTGAAAAAAAAAATAGAAGCATTAAGAATTTGAGAGCCCATTTGGTATAAATACCACTTTTGTATCAATACATCTTGGGAAGAACCTAAAACTTTTAATTTTTTAAGGATTAATCAATTTCTGACATTTAGTTTTGACATATAACGTTGTCAACAGCACATCTTTTTTCAAAAGACACTGAAAGGACAGGCATATCATCCTCTAGGACTTTCTGCTCTGACACATCTTCAAATGATGTATAGGGATGGAACCTGATTCTCCAGTGGCAAGGCTCCTACACTAGCAATGATAATGTCATATCCTAAGCAAATCCCAAAATATAAAGAAACAGTCAAATTCATTTCTCTTCTCACTGATATAACCCTTCAGAAGCCTTAAATGACCAGTGTATCTCTGATTTGAGAGTAAAAGTTATTTGATGAGGACATTAAAAATTAACTCCAAAGGAATGTCCTACATATTTAAAATAATTTTTCATTCAGGTGGGATTACCTAAACTCTTGTTTAAACTAAATTGAAGGGACTGACAGATTGGAATAACTTTAGAATGATGTTGTAACAGGACTAAAATACGTACTCCGTGCCACTTTTGCTTTGGGGAAACAATCAAACTTCTTTTTTCCCCCCAAGGCTCAAGAGTATTTCAAGATATTTCAAGATTCAAGTCCGGAAAAATATATATTCTCAAAATGAAACAGTTCCTTGACCGCAAAGGTATTGCCATTTACCAGCTTAATTACCAAACAGAATTTCTTCCTGTTTTTGTATTTCTTTAGCAGGTGAGAGTTTTCCTCATTTCTAGTTCCACCTCAAATCTGTTTCAATATCTTAATAAAGTATTTGATTCTCAAAGCTTTATGATATTTTTCCTTATTTATAATGTTATCTATCCTCAGAGAGCACATGCAATGCATATACAATGCACACACAAAGAGAGCACAATGTATGTACCAAATTCATTTTCAGCCACAATAATAGCTGTGATGCAAACTGAAATAAAAGTGAGCATAGTAAACAGGCACTTAATGCTAAGCTCAAAAGCTATATAAATAAACTTGTTTACCAGCGTAGTGAGTATACCTCATACTATAACGCTCACTATATATTCATACAGCCCTAATTTGAGCGACTACCTTGACAATAACCTTACTTACACATTGCTCCCAACATAAGAAGCATCCTTCCAGAAAGTTAGTACAAGGATTTAGCAATGCTGATTACACAGCCAAAACACACTCTTCCAGACCCTTGGAGCCCACAGCAGCAGTCGCTAGCAGCAGAGCCATAAGCTACGTGCAGGGTATGGCATGTCTCTAACCTCACGGGACCAAAGGCTTCCCCACCTCCAAGTCCTGGAATCTTGTTTGGAGGGAAACTCTGAAGCGATGGTTAGTTACTGCCAGGCTTGGCATGGGACTTGAAAGCAGTGTTTTATTTCTCTGTAACGAGCTGGGCATGGCAGAGCAGCTTTCAGAGCTGCTCGCATGGGGCTAGCCCGACAATGCAAGAAGCCTCGGGCAAAGCGAGTCCACAGCACAAAAGTTCAGCCAAACCATTTTGAGGAAGGCCACTAAACATGCTGCAGAAAAGCCCACTCTGGCAGACTATTCAGCAAAAAGAACCAGGAAAGGTCCTTATACCGGGACTCATAGCTGGACCTATATCCCTATCCCTGAATATCCCTAACCCCACACCCCTTCCGAGTTTCACCTTTGATCTATACACCGAATGCTTAACTACAGTGCAGAGCTCCCAGCAGTTTCAATGATCGTGTTAAAAAAGAAAAAAAAAGTCTACAGGCTGTGCACGTCCTTACGCACTTACACTGTGGACTCCCATTTTAATATAGCTACTACCCTAGGCTCAACACAGACCACCTAACTTCTTTCAGTCACATCTTCCTAGTTTCTTCAGTGAAGCCCTATCTGGCCAGCCGCATTCTCCTCCATGAAAAGTAATTTAAAGAGGAGAAACTTTTCCATATGAGGAAATACACTGATCATGCCTGGGAGATTTAAAGAGAGAATAGTAAAAAAAAAAAACCTTTAAATGTGCCATGTACAAGACATTCACCTTGGACACTCGGGCATTTCAGCTGCACTCCTCTCAACACATACGTAGTAATCAGATCTCTCCTCATTAAGTAGCACAAGGCA
This sequence comes from Limnodromus scolopaceus, assembly GCA_028565335.1. NCBI lineage: Eukaryota > Metazoa > Chordata > Aves > Charadriiformes > Scolopacidae > Limnodromus > Limnodromus scolopaceus. The sequence continues at coordinate 105,787,227 of JAOXNO010000001.1, read as the reverse complement.
ATTACATTCAGGAAGACAAATTCTACATGCATTACAACATTAATTACACAAGTCAAGAAATTCCATTAATGTTCCCTTGGAAACCTTAACAAAATCAGTACAAAGTAGGTTCCAAATGACTACGAATACCTTTGAAAGAAATATCCTCCACACCAAAGACTATTTAAAAATGTACATATCCTACATTATTAAAAATGAAAGATTTCCACAGTTTTATTTGCTTATTATTGGCTTCCTATTTGATTTCAGCTTCTTATTTAACTTAGAAAAACAAAAGTAAATGACTTGTTTACAACCACAGTGTTCTACATTTTATTTTGAGAAGTCCTGCACAGATACTGTGCTTTCTATTGGAATGCCAACATTCTTCTGTGGGGTGTTAACTACAAAGTGATTTTTTGGGGGTTTTTTTGGTTGTTTGTTTTTTTGGTTGTTTTTTGTTTTGGGTTTTTTTTTTAAAGTCTGAAGTCCTGTCCTTAAGGAAACTGACTGAACAATCCAGATCAAGAATTCTGCACTTCCTGTATCTGTACAACTCTGACATAATTTGCCATCAACTCAGAGTGCATCTTGGTATGTAACTGAGTTGATCTAATACCCCAGTGCTGCCCAAAGCCTCATTATTCTCACTTTTCTCTGCCTCCATTCACAAGCAAAGTCCCATTTCACTTTCTTGTGCAATGATACAAAAATATGCACTGAAAGATCAGAGTGTATGGCTTTGCGAGATGAATTCATGCAACAAGTGCTCCAAAGAATACTACAGCAAGTATAGAAGATGTGGTGCGGTGTGCAGGCCATGTCCCCCTTGGTAGCCACAAGGCTCTTAATTTGGTAAGTGCTCTTGTGTGTATTTTTGCCATCAAATATACACCTATGTTTCATCAGAAGACCAACATTTTTCTCTGTATATAACTGAACAGATTAATTACATGCCTTTGTACATATGAGGAGGAAAAAAATGGCATACTTTGATATTTTCTGCAACCAGAAAAAATACATCATAATTTTGAGTGTATTTATAATACTTCGTTATGGGCTAAACAAGGTAAGACCAAAAAGGGCTTTTTAGTCTGAGAAGTGAAAAACAAAGTCTACAAGAAAAAAAAACTGAGGCTCTGAGGTTCCCAAGAAGTGAGCACAGCAGAAGCAAAGGTTGGTGAAGGGAAAAAAAGGGAAAAAGATTTCCATATCCAGAAATACGTCCATCTTTCTGAGTGTGTGTCTAAATCACAACTCTGTAATTATGAAAATTCTGTCCTTCAAAAAGGAACATGCAAGAGCTGAACTTCTGAACCAGAACTAGACAGAACTTCCATCATAATCTTGTATACATGTACATATAAGAGGTCTTAGAAAAAAAAAACCCTTAAAATCTTCTTCTGATTATTAATAAGATTATAAATCCCTCTCATTACACCCTCTGTCTCCTAATATATATTACCATAACATATAACACGATGGCTTTTATCACAAATGGGGGGATGGATAGGTATGTTTGTTCTCACAACTAGTACATTTATTTTTCAAAAGGAAAAAGCAAATTATGTGGATAAAGTAACACTCTCCATATTCTCAGAGTTGGACTTTTCTGATAAGCCGTTTAGTCTGTCAAATACAGTGAGCTAAGGAAAAGAATTATTGTGGTGAATCTCCCCTATCTAAATCAATTTTTATAAAATTAGCCTTTTACAAGGAGGCAGTACTTAACCTTTTCTTACATGGATCAAATCATTGCCCTTTTTTCCTAGAACAAGGCCAGCCACAGATTAAAAGAATCCAACATACCCCTCCAAGGCCAGCCACAGACAAAAAATAACCCAACATCCTTCCCTTACAACCCTACACTTAGACTTACTTCAAGTCCCAAATATTTCATAATTATATCTGTATTTACATATAAACACACACTGTACAAAAATTTATTGTAAAATCTGATAAAAAGATAACTTACAGACTCTTACCACGCCCAAGTTGAGAAAGTTCATAAAACTTTAAACTGGAAAGTTAACTTCACTCAAAGCTTATAAATCCTATTTGTTAAATAGGTTAATAACATACTTTATCAGCCTAAATACAGCAGCTGCTCTTAGTATACTTGTCATACCATAACTACCCTTCCCCCAATCTCAGCCTTAGCACAAAGGTAAGAAAATGTTACTGTAGAGTGAACAATGGAAAAAAAAAAAGGACAAAATTTATTAGCTTCTTAATTATATTTTGCTGTCATTGCTTTTTACTTGATACACAGGAGAAACTTTTAGTTTTAGATCTCAATTTAAATATGACCATATATCCTCTATCTATCTCCATCCTCTTCCTCAGTATTCAAACAAATATATCAACATGAAACATACTAGTAAATCCTAGCCCACACATAATTAATAGACTATTTTCCAGTGTAGAACATACAATAAAGCAACATCCTGAAGCCAGGCATATCAGTAGCACAAGTGAAAGTAAACAAGTTCTTTGTTATATTAGAAGTTAAAAAAAGCAATACAGGCCAATCTCCAACTCTTTAATTTAATTTCTGCTTTATATAAGTTGTTTGTTTACCTGCTAATGGCTTGTTCCTCATCTGTTATTCCAGTCTCCCTGAATGCCCTGTTTGATTCCTCCAAACTCAAGGCAATTGCCCTCTGAAGATCATCTTTATCATCTCCAGTGAGATCAATCACATCTGAAAAGCAAAACTATCTTTCTCAAAATTAAAAGTGAAACAGAATGAAAAGGCAAGTCTTACTGTAGAGCAGAGAGAGCCCACGTGGATTGCTGAGCGCCATTCCTGTCCATCCCCCCGTGCTTTTCCAACCACTAACCCTGCTAACAGCTCCCTTCCACCTCCAAGCCAGATAAAAGCCTCAGCAGCTTGCTCTTGCTAAGATATGACAGGCAATAGTCTTCCTTCCTCCGAATGATCTTAAGTTTCACAAAGCTATGGGACAAATTTAGGAATCCATGGTTTCTGAAAGCCCTCTTAAAGCGATACACTTAAATATATTACTTCTACTACTGCAATCAGTTGCTTCCAGGGAACACATGATGAAGGGAAGCTTCTCTTAAAAAGGACACCTTAACCAAGCATAGTTGTTTTTCCCTCCTCATGGAGGAACACATGTAGAGTTTCCCCAATACAGCCCCAAATTCTACAAGTATTTCTGTGTACTGGAGAGCCAAATACTTTCACATGATTTCATAACATGCGAGAGAGTTCTTTACTCAACCTAATTCTTTTCTATCCTGCCTGTGCATTCCTTTTCTGAATATATTTAAATCCAATTTCTGTCTAGTGAAAATATCACATCTCAACAGGAAAAATAAGAAAACAAATACTTAAGTCAAAATAAGGATACATACTTGGACATGTGGGGAATGTTAGATGGGCTACTGACTGAATAATAAAGATGAGAACAACCCTACTTCTGCCTTCCTCTCCAGCTCCTGATATCTAAAGAATCGGATGCTAAGGTCCCCCGTAAACCTCCCTGTTTCCTGAGGGTAGTGACAGCACTCCTCCTCCTGAGTAAGGAGGAATTTCACTACCCACATCACACCGCCACACCAATCATCACCCCATCAGGCACAGCCACACTTCCAGAGCAGCCAGGACCAACAGGAACATCCATCAGCTGCATAAGAGTTCCACAAAAGCCAAGGTTATCATGATTTCAAAGGCCAAATGTCTCATTTTGCAAGCCAGGAAGACAGAAAGAGAGGAGAAAGTGCAAGAGAGACTTATATGTGCAATATTAGACAGACATGCACGCAAAGCATTGGCTGGTCTCAGCCTCCCTCCTCCAAGGCCAAAGTTTACCCAAAGAGCTATGAAAGGGATTCCATGCAGCCTGGAGTTTGGACAGTAGAAGGTAAAAGACTCTGCGAGAAAGAGATACAGGTTCGAAACTGATGATCGCTTCAAAGAGAGATAAGCAACTTCTCTGCTTTTCTCCTTCCACAAGCCAGCTCAATTACTCATACCCAAAAAGCTTCTCCATCTAGCTTCTGATGTCTCTCCTGGATGGGTTGACTCGCTGTAGGGACAAGCTACCCCTGTTTCCCTGGGCTTACTTGTCTGTGGCACTTCTCACTGGATCAAAATAAAACACTGAACTTCTAATACAAAAATCATTGCCATAGCTATGTATGAACAGAAAATTGGATGACTTATAGCCTCAAAGAGAGCTGAGGCTGAAGAAAAGCTGTAAAAGAAGTTTTTCTATTAACACCAGCATCTTCAAAAATTAGCTTTCAGTTTAGCCCTTTCTTCCCCCAAATAAAGATGGTTGAATTTCTGTTTTATTTAGTGAGCTTTTAAAGGAAGCACTCCTACCTGCAAAGTAAACTAGGCAATATGTCATTATCTGGAAGTACGGAAAAATGTTATGACCACAAAAGCAGCACTTCATAATTTTATTCTTATGTCTTTTATAGTCATCTCAGGTCTTCCAGCATATCAAAAGGATGCTTCAACTCAGATGCCTGAAATTCTCCTTCAAAATGACTAAAGTAGTGACAAGAACTGCCAGCAGAAGTCTCACCCAGAGGAGTTTTGATATATGAGCTGCCACGTTGAGAATAATGTAATTTGGGCTACAGTAATACTTCAGCCTGGGTCACATGCAAGTACAGCTCTGTACTACAGCCTGAGAACAGGAGAAAGGCTGGAAAGGTCAACAGAAATAACAGAATCCTGTGACCACACACTCTACCAATTTCACTCTAAAATGTGGTGCTGCTTATGTTGTGTTTTCTACCCTTTTGCAGGTAGTCACACACAACAGCACCTCATCTCCACTGGAGACAAGCTGTTTTTCTGGAAGCAGTAAGAGCGGTCACAACTGAAGCCAGAGTAAGCCTCAATCCAGCAGCCCCACATGCTGATGGAGAAGTATGGGATTACTCCGATCATTTACTTACAGAAGGGAACATTCCTTTAGCTAGTCTCTAGTCAGGCAAGAGTGATGAAATTTTTATACAACAATAAAGAAGAAAATTAGATTAAGAAGTGAACTCCTTTATATGGGGTGTATTTTTCAGAAAAAAACCTCATAACCTAGCTGGAAATTATGTCGTTAACAAAAGCTCCCACTTTTACACAAAACAAAACAAAAAAAAAAAAATCTATCAAGATCAACTCCAAGTCACACTTTCATTAAATTATTCAACTTCTTTGCACCTCCCTAGCCCCTTAATCTTTATTAATCTATACCACCACCCTATGTTCGGGAAGTTTATTACCATTCATATTATTAGTGATTACGTTGATATTAAAACTCCAAATCCTTCACTTCCGCTTGCTTTCAGAAAGCGGATCAACACAACAATTTCCTTTGCCACGCAATGGTCTTAGAGCAGACAATACAGGATTCCCTTTAGAAATTTTGTTTTCACACATACATTGTTCCTGATCTGCATGAAAAATACAATGCGGTGAAGACCGGCTGCCAGGTACTACCACCACATACGAATGGTGCAACCGACACATGTCACAGAACGTAACTCGTCGGAAAAATACATTTCTAAATATCAGCTGATCCATGGTAACCTAGTCCATGCAATCTTTTTGTTTGTAGGAAATGTAAAACAAAAATGTTTTAGAGATTTAAGCCAATGTATTTTAGCTCATGTTTGCTGTATTTGGAGCAGATCCAAGGTCTTCTTCAGCATCTCAGCTGACACACTAACTCATTAAGCTGCAGCAGCTCACATACGACTTGAATCCTAAATCATAAGATTGTAAAGAGGAGATCTCAATAGATGTCATAACAGAAGCAGAACAGTCTGAGACTAAACTCCTCTTTAAAAAAGTTATATATCATCTTGTCTGCACAGTTGGCATTTCTGTCAGTTGGTTATAGATTATGCAAATGTACATATACTACATGAAATTCATGCAGGTTTTTTTTTTTTTGCTTTGTTTTAAAATAGCTTCATGTTTTGTAAATTCTTACATGGGGATTTCTTTTTTTAGTGAAAAGATGTCCAATTTCCAAGCAGTTATTCTGTAAGTATAATCACTTTGCCTTCTCTCACAATCTATAATAAATTCAACATTAGCCTAGTTTTAAAATACTTATTTCACTTCGATTTTATAGCGTTAAGGCAAACCTATAACTTTAGTTTATAGCAGTGAGTGGTAGAATTCATTCATGAAACTGATCTACTGAAGTTTCTTGTGTGACTGAGTTTGAAGAAAAAAAAAAAAAGATGACTTTTACCCGAAGTACTTATCAGACACGTGAGTTTCCTGTGATAGGCTGAAGGATGCATTTCATAAAGGTATTAAAAATAATGGCACATCTCCAAATGTATAGTTATCTAATTAACATATGCTGATTTTGTAATACTCCTCTCATTTAGGCCACTGAACACTTTAGTTCTCACTGGCTCATTCTCCTGAAGGTACATACTGTATATCACATTGCCTTAGAAAATGCAAAGATTCTTAACTGAGCCATGAAAACTAAATAAACAAGAAAGTTTGCTTCCGAAAAAATTCTTTATAAATGAAGAAACTGCACATAAGAACAGATTGGCTTAGTGCATTCATGATGTTCATTCAACTAAAATTAACATGCAGAATTAATCAACTGTTTCATTAAGAAATGTATTTTTGGTTTACAACACTAATATATAATAATGTGTGCTTCTGGTACATGAGATCCAGGGAGTTTGACATAGTTTGTATTTCTATTAGGAAATTTTAAATGGTATAAACGTGGCAATCCCAGGCACAAATACAGGTTGGGCAGAGAATGGCTAGAAAGCAACCCTGAGAAGAAGGACTTGGGGGTGTTGGTGGATGAGAAGCTTAACATAAGCCAGCAGTGCGCGCTGGCAGCCCAGAAAGCCAACCGTGTCCTGGGCTGCATCAAGACAAGTGTGGCCAGCAGGTCATGGGAGGTGATTCTGCCCCTCTACTCTGAACTCGTGAGACCCCACCTGGAGTACTGTGTCCAGCTTTGGAGTCCTCAACACAGGAAGGACATGGATCTGTTGGAAC
>JAOXNO010000001.1:105751825-105780121 GCA_028565335.1 Limnodromus scolopaceus | reverse complement strand
GAGGTGTCCCTGCCCTTGGCAAGGGGGTTGGAACTAGATGATCTCTAAGGTCCCTTCCAACCCAAACCATTCTATGATTCTATGATAAATGCACACACTATATCTATCTATCCCCATATATCTTCTTTCTTTTCTAAACCAACTCTTACTATTCTGTTTACTTAGGAAGTTTCTATCATCATTTAAATAAATGGTTCTTACATGGTAACTGCCTAGGTCATTAAAATAATTACTGTGTTATTGACTTGTTACTTATACCAGGAGGCAGAGAGTAGTACCTTCAAACTTAAGTAGGTTGGGAAACTCAGCATGAGGGACCGATATGAAGTAGCAATTGAACCCAGGGACTGGCAATAAACAACTGAAGTGGTGCAACTGCTGACACAGGGAGAGGAAAATGAAGGGGCAGGCCTGATGGGTTCAGTGGACAGGTGCCAAGTATGGAAATCCAGCAGCAAGACTCTAATTTCAACACATCGACAATGTAAGAAGAAAAGAAAAAAACCTGAAGTTCAGATTACATCAGTTTTGTTAATTACAAGCACAGCTAAGCAAGATCCTATATTCTACCATCTATTCTGTGATGTTAAATGTCATGATGGTTTTGGGCTCCTGTGTGAAGATTTAAAGGAATTTAATTGGCTGTATATGCCAATTTTGGTTAAAACTTTATGCTCAGCCAACCCAAACAGCTCTATTGATCAAAGAGCTAGCAAATGTTAGCCACCACCATCTTACAGGAACTTCCTCACGTCAGCTGCACTTCCAGTGTTCTGAGATGATACCTTAAACTGACAATTCTCACATTATCAGAGATGGGAAGGAGGGAGGTAGTCATGAAACACAGGAACAAGTTAATCTGTAGGATGCAAGGAGGACCTCAAGGCACAAGACTCATGACATTTTGAAGCAGGGATCCTGCCACACCAAACTGCAGACACTCCCAGGAACCTGAGTGGAGGTGACACAAATAATCCCTGAAATAGATGGATATGTCATGAAGATGCATATAAGTTAGGTAAGGTGACAGAAGAAACTAGTGTCAAATTTTACTCACAGAAACAATAAATTTCACAGCTATAGAATGAGGACTGACTAGGATTTGTGCCAAGAAGGATCTAGGAGCTACAGCTGATTCATGTTCAACCTGCAATTCGCATCATCACTGCATTGAAGAAAATATGAAGTTAAGGTATATTGTCAGAGTACTAAGTGGACACTTATTTTACAATAAATTTATCTTAGAATAAGGTTTTAACAACTCAGCGGAATTCTTGGTCATTGTTTTGAGTGCCACAGACCACAAAAAAAGGCAGAACCATTAGAGAAGGTTTAGAAGAGACAAAACAAACGGAAATAGGAATAGGAAATGCATCCATCTAAGACTTGGAAAGAATTTGGGCTGTTTAGATCTGAGCAAAGTCTGTGGGGATGTTATGATACACCATCTTCAAGCACACAACACTTCATTTGAGATAAAAGGAATGAAGCATACTATAATCTCCACAGGGGATAGCACAAAGAATAAAAGGACTTAACCTGAAGCAAGAGGGAATTAGGCAAGACATTAGGAGTAAGTAAGAGTAAGTCTAATAAGTAAGTGAAGCACCAAACCAAGTTACTCCATAAACTTTTCACAGTCTTTAAGAAATGCTATATAAACATCACTTTGAGATGTTTTAGATGCAGTTAAGTCTACCTCACTGGAAAGGGTTGACTGAATTACTTTTGAGACCTATGCAAAGGCTCAAACCCTAGGAACAGGAAGACATAAAAAGCCAGGTCCCCAACCCTCAAGTTGGTGTGTGCGGCATTTTATAGTTACATTGTACTATGCCCTTATAAAAGGGCTTGAAATCTTTTGTTTCAGCTGTGGAATGTGCAATTGCAAAGACTAATAATTCAGTTTTTGTGAAAAAGAATTTTGAGTTTTCAAAAGAAGGGAGGGAGAGAATTTGTCTTGACAGCTCTTTCATTTTAAGACAATACAACTTCTAAAATACATGTCTTCTCTTCATTCTGCCACTTCCTTTAACCCTGGGTTCTGCAAGTTTCTCAAATAAGAAGGAAATGGATATGCTTAGCAATGCAACAGTTCTGCTGTGCAGCCAGAGATGAAAATACACTGAGTTACATCAAATGGAGAGAAAAAAAGGCTTCCAGAGAAATCAATAAAATGGAAGTAGTGGAAAGTACTACTAAACAACTTGTTTTACTTTAATTGCAGTGCCTAGGTTTCATGCTACTAAGCAGAACATGAAAGTGATCTTAGATTAAACTGTTCACTTGTACATTGCAATCCTAATGCTTAAGCACTTTCTGCTCAATAACAGATTGTGTGAAGGGAAGGAAAAAAGACCCTTTGCAAAGGGATCAGATATAGCATGCATCTACTCTTGACGTGAAAAAGCTACACTTGCAGGTGCTTGCACATACCATTTTGAACAGGCAAAGAGACAAGCATCATGATTAACACTGATTGTGTAAGTCAGCCTATGATTTTAAAGATGCAGTAAGTTTTATGCAAACTCATTAATATTTTTATTTATTAATATTTTTATAGCCCCTGAAATGTTGCATTTGCTAATAAGAGAAATGAAGTTTCCTTATACCTCGTAACATACAGGATGCAACTCTCAAACAGCTGAATGACCACTGTCACTTTTGGAAGAGCCAGTGCATAATCCAGGCTAACCACTTGTTAAGGTATGACTTCCTGTTACATGCATTTTTATTCTACTCCTTAATTAAGTAACCATTTCAAAGAAATATATTCTGTCAAGCTTGCAGAATACATTTGATACACCTTTATGCAAAGCATACATTGAAAATCATTTGCAAGCGGCTGGAGATTTTATGCAGCATAAAAGACAGTTCTGGTATTTAACTGTAACTCCCTCTCATCCCCAGTTTGGATGACTTAACTTGGTGGGACTGCAAAGCTTGGTGACTCATAACATTGCAAGTTCCAAATGCACAGAGGTAGTTAGACAGTAAGGAACAGTAAGGGTGAGTTATAATTATCTTCATGTAATTATGCCTACGTGGGACAGCAAAAGGGAGTCAAATTTGAAAGACAAGATACTGTCAGCAACCCAGCATAGTTACTGAGAAGCGCTAATAGCATTCTTTGCAGAAGAGAGTGTTGATGATTAGAGCTATCCTTGCTGATATGTCTTCCATCTATGCCCACCCTTCCATTCTCTTCTCCCAGGTCATCCACTGCCTTTCACCACACTCCCTTACATGACAGTACTTACCATTGCAGGCCCCTGAGCCTTGTCCATTCTAAGTGTACTGCATTTTTTAAATTCATAATCAAAATAATTATAGACAAGCAGAACCCCACAAAAAGACATGCAGCTTCTACAAGAAGCTTTCACCATATCTCTACAGATGGAGATGGAGGGGTGCTCTATACTCTGAGAATGATTTAGACTTTTGTTCTGCTGTGGGTGTTTAATTCTTGCCCCATGAGTCTTCCAACATGAAGAAGAGTTGCCCAAGATGCCTTTATCTCAGAACATGTTTTCATTCTAACTAAAACAACAAAGTCTGACTGCTCTTTCCACAGCAGTTGGCGCTTCTTTATTACTGACTTGTAGTGCTATATAACTGTAAGGAACCTGGGTCTGCCTTCAGCCTTCCAGAAAAGAGAAGACAATCCTGAAATTCAGCTTGGAATGTGCAACTCCAGAGTTACTTTTTTCAGTTTGACCATCAGTCATGGGTAATGTAGACTCTGCAGATTTGACTCTTCCCTCTCTTAGATCCCTTGTCTCCTCCTATCTTCAATAAGGTTGCATAGCACAGTAAGTAACAGCAAAACTAAACACCTCTATTAATGGGATTGCTAATAAATCTAATTAAACACAGACTGCAAAAGAATTCAGCTTACTGCCATATAGTCTTCAGAACTGAAGATCTACTGACAGCAGCAGTAAGTTTTTGAAAATAGTCTCCATTTACTCAATGTGAATTTTCTGCCATAGAAAATTAAATATATGTGGAGTTTTGTGTGTGTTTTTTTTTTTGCAAAGGAGAGAAAACAGAAATGAAAAGAACACAAAAGTCAAAAAACCCAAACCATCCCCAACAACTGGGGGTGGGGAAGAAAGGGATAATACAACTACCATGCACTCAAGGCAGTTTACATGAGGTTCCTAGTAATACCAAGGACTAAAACGCAGTTTTCAGGTCTGAGATGTTGAGAATAAACTCACCTCTAATTTAAAAAAAAAGTTGATTTTTTTTTTTCAAATGTTTATGTCAAGGTGCCAGAGACAAAAAGACAGACAATTGTACAACTGACAAGGAGATCTAAACTACTTCACAATGGTGCCACTGTACCCACCCCACGATTAGTAAAATGAAGGGGAAAAAAAATCCTACTATGGGTGAAGCTAAGTAGTTCTCCTTACTCAAAAGCTACATAGATGTACTACATACACGGTCAAAGGATTAATATAACATTTAAATATTGTACAGCTGTGTTTAGAATGTTGGAATGTAAATACAGCATCAAGAAACTCAGATTTTACAGAAATCAATCCCACTACAAAGTTTCCTTTGACTTTTTCCTTTTAGGTTATTTTCCATATTTACTTGCAGAGCTTATTTAACATGTAGGACCACAAGAAATCAAAACTTTTCCTATCAATAGTTTCCTCATCAACATTTTATAAGTACAGTAGTTTTAATGTTTCTTCCCGCCCTCACCCCCCTATAAAAATGACTATGCACTTAAGCAAAGGAATAGAATCCTGCAAGACTCAGCAAAATACAGTTTCTGGGACCTCCTATATGAACTGATTAGAACTGCTTAAAAATAATTATGTATAAGGTTAATTTCACATGTGAAATACCTAATCTTTCACTACAAAATGCACAGCTAACCTCTCACATCTTCATTTGAGAAAGTCATCCACATCAGGAGAAAGCTACTCTTAATATGCTAGAGATTAATATGTTTAAGACAAATATTCACAGATTCTTCTCCTATTTTATTTTGACTGAAGAGTACCCAGCTTTTGCCTTTAACTATTTACTGCATGACCCCAAAATAAAGCCTATTAGAGAGGGAAAAAAAAAGATTGAAAACTGACTTATGCATCTTCTGATCAGCAGCATACATACATGTAAAGGTAATTATTAAGGATAACTCAAAAAAATTAAAAAAAATACACTGAAATAAGGAAAGAAAGAATACATAGTATTGTAAATATTGTTGAGTAAGAATTATCAGCAGATGAACAGTCATCTCACAGGCAAGTTTTTAGTTTTCTTGCCTTTAAACAAAATTTACAAAAAGAAAAAATACCTACTGGTGTCTGCCTGGCTGCCCACGCTGATATATCTGTCATTTCCAGGAAGGGCTGTTTGATAGTAAGTTGCCTCCTCTAGCTGGGGAACCTTGGCATTCTTCGCGGTGAGGAAAGCCACAGCCAACTCCAGATTACCATTGCTGTCCTTTAAGCATCAACAGAACAGGAAGTGAGAGTCCCCCCACCCTTTTTTTTTTTTTTTTAATTCTTCTTAACAGCAAAGGACAACATTACAAGCAACTTAGAAGATATGACACATTGTATTTTCAGGCGAAATCTTGATTAGAAAAGAAAGTTTCCAAACTTGACATATTCTGCATAATTCACTATTTTTAACAAAAAAGAAGATAGGAAATCTTATAAGAATTTACTTTGGTAGAATTTCACTTATTACAGGGAAAAAAAATTAGTGATCTTGCAGTGTAGGTCAACCCCTCAACAAGGATAATCAGCACACTCACAGACTTCTACAGCAGTCAGATGATTTCTTCTGAAAGTCTATTGGTTCATTTTTAAGGCCAGAAATACTGGCTTTTGAGAAGCAGTTGGGTACCTGACATACTGAATCTGAAGCAACAACTTATATATGATTTCAATTCACTAAATCCTCATTTACTGTGTATAAATGGCTGAAAAGCTCTTCTTGAGGAAGACAAGGGATATATATATATGGGAAATAAATGCAGAGAAACCTGCCATTCTTTAGTTGCTTCAAAGAACTCTCTGGTACTGTGAAAAAAATTACACTGGTTGGGGAAAAAAATGAAACAATAGCAAGTTAGCAAAGAGTGGCAAGTTCAAGGAGAGTTCTTCACTTTACATACCGAGTAGGACTTGTTCATGATAAAAAAAAAAAAAAAACTTAGCTACACCTTGTCAAGAAAACAACACTTAACTCCTCAGAAGTTGACTAGCTGTACTAGGATCAAGGTGTCTCAAAACATTTTAGCCAGAAGTTAACGTCAAGTCATACCATTCCTGTCTTTTCGTATTTGAATGCCAAGTTAATTCTTACATCAGTACCAAAACTGATCAAGATTCCCTCTAAAGTAAACAAGCTTTTTTCACTGAAATAGATCTAAAAAATATTTAAGCTGGGAATGGAAGGGAAGACAAGAGTAAGAGAGGGCAGGGTTTATGATTGTCACAGGCAGTTAATGACAATATGTACACATTCAGCTACAAGTCAGATACACACATCTTACCTTCAGTGCCTGTTGTAGTACCTGGATGTCATTGATACCAGTGATCTCCCTCAGCTGATTTAAAAACGTTTGCTGGTGCTAAAAAGAAAAACAGATCATCAAAATAAGATCCAAATAACAACAAAACTAGTTAGTTACTTACAAGAGTATGCTTCTAAAGTATCTCCAAACAAGCTTTATGTACCACAAAGGGGTAGAGTGTTCATTATTCAAGTTTGACTTCGATTCTGCAACTTAAGCACTTTCCCAAATGTAATGTTTTTGTTTGGTTGGTTTTGGTGTGGTTTTGTTTGGTTTTTTTCTTTAACCAAAGAAATTGATGATGGGTGAGCTTATACAACATGGCTTTAAGGAGCCTATATAAAGCTGTGGCTGGCCCTCCTAAACAAATAAAACTCCATAGCGTGATGTTTAAAGGCAGTAGGAGAAATACTTGACTGAACTCCCATCAAAACCAATTTCTTCAATTCCCAACTATTCTCAATCCAACTATTTCCTTAATATACACAATTCCCAGCCATTCCAACCTCAAAACTAAAAAATAAATTAAAAAAAATCAATTTTTACTGATCATTTATGTGTTTTAAGAGAAATACTGTACAAATATCCACATAAAACAGTTTCTCGAGACTAAAGCAAAACCTTAGGAATCCATCTTAACTGCCTTCCTAGACCAGTTGAATCCAGCTCTCCCAAATCACAACATCAGTCACCATCCATGACTGAGTTTCAAGTAATACTGGAGTTAGAAGAGAATAAGAAGTTCCGTGTTTCTTAAATACCCAAATCATATGAATTTTGAGGCTTTTTTTAAATAAAAATCTGATCTCACTCCTATTTAGAGCCAAAAGATGATTCCCTCTGCTCATGCTTGCATATCACATCACAGAAGCAAAGAGCAGGCACCAGGCTGGAACAATCCTTGAACTCCAGTTAACCATTAAAACCACCTTAACCACTAAAACCACAAAAATACAGAAGACTGACCATTGTTCCATACTAACAAATTCCATTCTTCCTTTGGCAGATGGGGAAAGGATAGAAGCTTGGTATTTGCAAGTGGCTTTTCTTTTTTTATTGTTTGCCCACCACATCCTGAACTCAAAACAATAATTTCATCTATAAAAGAGAAGCCTTTGTGAAGTACAGGATTCTGGTTGCTAGTCAAAAAGTATATATCCTAGCAGTGACAAATAAACAGTCTCATGTTACTTTCCAAATTCAATTAAAAAAAACCCAACTATGATTGTCCTGCAGCTACTTCTAAAATACTTTTCTTTAAAATTAATTATTTGGAATCAAATATTCAAATACCCTTATTCTCTCCTTATCACAGCTTTGTATAGAGGAGGAAATTAAGAGCTGCATGAATGCTGAATTCCCCAGTGTGAAATTAACCTGGCAGGCACTACTTCATGCCCTAATAAGTTGAAATAGAAGGCGTATAGTTCAGGATGTTTATGAATTACATACACAATCTTCCCTTCATTTACGATCCTAAGGGACACTGCTAACAATCCAATCTGTCTTTTTCTTTTCTTTTTAAAAACCCTGCTATTGGCACAAGAAAAGCAAAGTGATGCAGGAAAACAAACTCCCACTCTATCCCCATCCCTCATCCCCTCATTTGTTTACTCTGTGCATTTCATAGCACTGTACAAAGGCAGGATTTGTTTCCCCTGTAAGGTTGCTTTTCTGCCCCTGGGTCTGGCAAGAAGCAAAGAAAAGCAATAGAGTATTTGGGAAAAGTAATTACAACAGCATTAAAACTGGCAGGAGCAGTGCATGGCAGCAAAATGGATTTCTTTTTGTATTTGCTACCAATGTGGTGGTTAATAAAATGGAAACTAGTTTCACCAGAAATTGTTATAACAAGTTGTATCAGATTTCTGTATCTTCCACAATATATACAACACTTGGAAAGGCTGACTGGAGGATATTCATTGTTCACAGAGATTGGGAAAAGACAGAAGAGACATAGTTTACCAACAAACAATCTCTTAGCGGTTCAAAATATTGGCTGTTAATTTATAAGCACTGCTGTGACTTGTAAACCTAGACATCTGTAGTTTATATCCAGATTTCTGTATTCCGGTGTAAAGCTGTGGTTCGAGGGCCCCTTCCCAAGAACATACACATTTAACATAGGAGAATCTTTGGGTCTGGTTCTGCTTTCCCATCAAGAGATGATTTAAGTACCTAAATACACTTTTTTTAAAGGCCAAGAGTTTAAGGCAAGTGGTAATTAAGTAAACACCCCAGAGAATCCATAAGCATCCTAGTTACACGTGACAGAAATTAAGAGGAAAATTAACAGTTTTTCTAAATACCTCAAATGGAGCTAAACTGCTTTGGGGCCACAAACACCCGATTTAGACACTACTGACTTTTCAGGTAAATGTGGACAAGCTGCCATTAATCTCTAATGGAGTTATTTCACATCACACAGAAGTTAAAGGATGACAATAGACTTCCCTTCCTAGAAGGAGGAAAACAACAAAACAACAGAAAGAGTATGATTTAATTTGTTTCCACCTGATCAATGTGTTCTCTTACTACCTGCTAATAGACTAACAGGTCTTCAGAAACAATTCTGAAGCTCCTTAAGGCACCATTCCACTGGTGGCCTCCTCTTCCACGCATTCACCATTCTTCCCTCGTCCTCTCAAATCTGACATAACAGCACCATGTTTACTGTGTGCAGACCTTTCGTGCAACTGCTTGTTTAACTTTGCCATCATTCTCCTCTACTCTTACATTGACAGCATGTTATCACCCATGAAACTGTATTAATACAGGTCACTGTTTCTTTTCATTACAAGTGACAGTCACTACCAAACCCTTCCCTCATTCATTAATCAGAGGGCAAGATCAAATTTTCTTTTTGTTTTTCTTTTCACTTAAGAAGTTTAAGAAACACAGTTATACTTATATTCAGAGAGCTAGGATTACTTCATCCTTGATGTAACTTTAATTTAGTGCATGTACACTGGACTGCTAAAGTCAAATCAGGTGAAGCTTATTTGATTTGAATTAGTTTCCTTTAGTACATGCTATTGTGGCATGTAGGATGATCTTAAATAAAGATTTTATTTAACTATTACCCATGACTGAGTTTTGGATCAAGTTCTAATGCAACCGCTAAACAATTAAGTCTCTTCCATATCGTAACTAATATTTAATAGAACACTTAGGACAGACTTCTACACACAAGACGAGTCACCCTCCTTACTCCTATTAATGCTCTGCCCAACTACATCTGTCCTAGAAGCTTTACTCTTCCTGGAGCCTGGGCTATCCTGAGTTAAGGTGACTGTAGCATATTGACCTTCGAATGTCCGCAAACATTGATGTAGATAGTCTAAAAAACTGTGATCATACTTCACTCAAAGGCTTACCAAGTGTACCCAAAAAACCTCACACTACACTAAAGCAAAGCTAAAAAGCTAAAGCGGCCTACAAGCATTTACAAATGTCTGACGCACCTACTATCTTAATTAAATCAGGTCAGTGAGGGAGATTTAGAACACAATTAGCAGTACTAACAAGTTGTTTCCTTTTTTCAACACAGCTCTTCCCCGATTCGCTCTTTTTTCCAACCTTGCATCAGAAGAGGTTCAAATTCTGAATTAGAACTCACTGCACTTTAATTCAATTTAATAAGCAACCTCTCTCGTCAAATGGAGATCCAAAAGAGATTATTCCAACAGAAGAGGTGCAACTACTGGTGCAAAAAAATCCACTTCAGCTCGTTCAAAGCTAATTAGCCTGTATCCACTTCCATTTGCTATCCTTTCCTCAAATTTAAATGACAGACTCCATAGTTTATTGATAGCACAGATCCTCTAGTTTAGCGAGTCAATATTCCATGTATATCTGCAGTGTACACGCACCACCGAATGTGTTAGGTTATACATAGACACACATACATATATAACATATATACACACATAATCCACGTAGCTTGAATTGCATTTGACTCAACTCTCAAAAGGCTTTGGTCTACAACACCAGAATATGACAGCGCAAATGCCGCAGGGCAACCCTAATCCCTGGCCAAGCAAGGGAAATTGTCTGCCGATGCTATAGCTGCCCTGAGATCCAGCTGCTCACACCCCTCGGTCCCACCACATCACACAGCGATCGGTTCCCCAGGGCGTTCATGCACGAGCTATTCCCAGCCTTCCCCCCTTCCTCTGGCTCCCCGAGGCATGCGGTATGTATCTCCAGGCTTTCAGCTCTTGGAAGATTTTAAC
Source organism: Limnodromus scolopaceus (assembly GCA_028565335.1). Lineage (NCBI taxonomy): Eukaryota > Metazoa > Chordata > Aves > Charadriiformes > Scolopacidae > Limnodromus > Limnodromus scolopaceus. The sequence goes on along the minus strand of JAOXNO010000001.1, from coordinate 105,769,336 downwards.
TAACAGGAAATTCTCCCATTTTCCTGGATGGGAGCCAAATTTGTATATTAGGAATGCATGCCCTTATTTCCAATTCTTTCCTTTTTCAGTCATCCCTCCCTCCCTCCCTCTCAGGAAATGCCCAATTAAGATTATCTGGTTTATAACCTCACACAATAGCATATTCAGTAGCTGTGCCAGTGCTGGTGAAGCAGAAAAGGACCTACACTATTATCTGCTTCGGGAGATACTGTGCCCAAATTAGTTCCACGGCAGTACTGTAAACTCTGATAACTTATCAAAATCGGAGCAAAAAGCTAAATTGCATCAATGCTTTTTCGGACAGGGTACATCTTGTAAGTTGACTAATTCTGAATTATACTTCAGACAAATCTAGGGAAAAAAATTAGCCACCTTTTCATCCATTTTATTTTCTCATCACTGTAGCTTCTGAAGAAGTACACATAAGCTTTGGCTTTCTTCAAGCAATATCCAAATATTTGTATTTGCAACATAAGCACTTTCAAACTTAGAAGATGAAACAACCCTCTTCAGTTCCCAAGCACGGAAATAGACGTATGATTAGTAATAAGTGAGATGGTCCAACCATTACCAGAAGAAAACGGGGCCTACTGCCTCACTACATAGTTCATTTAAATAGAAGATAATGAAAACAAACTATAGGTATCCCTTCTTTAAAGGAATGAATATTTCTGAGACAAAAAGAAAGGGGGGAAATGCAAATGCCGAGAACAGCATCTTGACTCGCTTCCTCCACACAAACCCAGTTAATTTCCAGTGCAACACCAATTTAAAGAGCTATTTGATGGAGGAAAAGTTGAACATTACACAAAATATTTAATATTAAAGACAATTCTAACGTAACCTGAGATGTTGAGGACCTGCTAATGGTACTGTTTGCAAACGAGTAGCTAATAAGTTAGCTTCCTCATATGGTGTTGCTGTAATGAGAATACTGAGAGATTAGAGGAATGTAATCCTCTGTAAAAAGGCTTTCAGTTTCTGCTACAAACAAACAAAAATTAGGAAATGTGCAAAGAATGAGCATACTAAAGATCCTCAATTACTACTTTGAATGTTATTTTCTGCCACATTAATCATATCTCCTAGGAACAGTTAAAAGACCAGCATAAACTGCTGAGTATTATGGCTTCCAGCAACAGAGATAAATTAACCATCTTTTAAATAAGCTGTTGGTCAAGTTCCAAATAGGCAAATAAAAACTAACTCCTTTCATGAAGATAATAAGTTGAAACATAGAGAAAACACAGTCGACTCCAGAAGGCTTTATTACATGTCTTTGCTCTTACCATCTCTGTCCTCGAGATTTTTCTGTGTGTGTAGAATAAACACACATATATAAATATGTAAATTAAAAAGTCGTTATATCTATACATTTTTTTTTAAACAGTATTTTGCTAGTGCAAAGGCAAATTAAATCTTTGCATGAGCTTTAAGGTGTTCATTCTTGCAGTTCCTTCCTAAAGCACAGCAGAATTAGGTTCCCTTGCCTGGTATCGGCTAACTGGGTTTCCTTTTGTTCAGTCATGAAAAGAAAAAAACCTTTTGCATGACATTGTAGCCAATAAGAAAGTAGGTAAAGATATTTTTATACACACACAAACGCAAAATGCATCTCAGCTTTGGCTTGGACAAAATCACCTGCGGAGAGCAAAGGATATGCACAGAGACTGCAGATTTTCAGTCCGGGACTGCTCCGCGCAGACTGCCAAAACTTGCCAATTACAGCAGCAGCTTGTGCAAAGTGGATAATTACCCACCTGCAACTCTCCGGCCTGAGAGCAAACTTACTTTAAGGAAGCAAGCGGACACACTGTATGGCAGTGATTTTCAGCCAGCCAGTTTCATGGGGAAAAGGCTTGAGTGCATTACTTACATGCATACACATATGGAATATACTAAAGACCCTCAATTACTACTCCACAAAAATTTGAAGGAAGGATCCCACTTAATCATAGTATTATGTAACCTATGTTAACCATAAAGACAACACTCAGAATACTCTCACCACATTCCTATGGTTTCCATTAACAATAGCAAAGCTCTACTACTTCAATTGAAAATGCTTTAACAAACGATTTCTCAATTAATTTCAAGACTTGATACTACGGAGAGCACGCATTCATGTAGACACTCACAAAAAAACCCATCTCATTTGCTCTCAACATACAACACTTATTTTAATTCAAGCTAATATTTAAACTTTTTGAAATGAGATTTTTAAAAGAAACACTTGAAGAGTTTGGATAGTATTTACTGACACTAAGTACAAGGCAAACCCACCTCAGACAGTTATACACATTTACAAAAAAAAAAACCCAGAAGTTAAATGTGACCCAAATTATCACCCGTGCGGGGAATACTCTTGCAATGAGGAGGAAATTCTGTCAGTTCAGAGGGAAAGTCTGTGACTTCCCAAACTATTCCACCCATAGGCAAGAGAAGGGGCTTCACATCTTTTCTTCCACATTCATGTGGACAGCACAGAGAAGGAATGAGATCCTAAAGCCGGATTTCTTACACAGCTCAGGGGGAAGAAGTACCACCTTATTACTATATAGATCTTCCTAGGCCAATTTTGGGGTGCTAAATAATTGGAGTAATAATGCAGCTGGAAGAGGCACCACTGAGTACACACATATGATAACATGGAGAGCATTCAGAAAACAACAGAAACACATTCCCTTGAACACGTTTAGTGGATTTGGTCTCATTTCCCCTCATTTTTCCACTCAGCCCTGGACTCCAACTCAATATCCCTGCAGGTCTATGGCCTGGATTACAACTAGTCATGCTTAGTTTACATTATCAAGAGATTCAGTTTTTCCAAGTGAAAAAGAAACAAAACAATAACAACAACGAAGAAGAAAACAGTGGCTGAAGGCAACACCAGTAGTCATCATAAAGACAAAGCAAGAGTAAACACTAGTAAGGAGGCAGAGCCATTTAAACTGACTTACAAGAACCCAATAATAGTGTCATTTACCACAAAAGAAGTGTGAACTGGCTCAAAAACCTTGTCATTTCCATCAAAGCGACACGGTTAAAAACGAACCCTCCAAACCAAAAAAGGAACAAACAACAGAAACATAACTGAACTTCTGGCTTAAAATTAGTCTATGAACCGATTTACAAACATTGTTGCTTGAGTGAAGAAGCATGTGAAGAATTGCCGAGTCCAACATCTCTGGCTCTTATTGTTAACTACTCCTAAACAAACTTCAGTGAAAGGCGTATAATCAAGAAAGGATAGCAGCCTTAGTACTTACTCAAAATATAAAAGGTGTTGGAAATGTAAAATTATTGAGAGTTTTGAGGTCTATGTGTTTTAAACCTCCATCATGATTTCTCACCCTGCTCAGCACAATGGAGAGCTTCCCAACAGTAGGGGCAACAGCTCTAAAAACTAACTTTACCGTAAAAACAAATGAGACCTTTTGTTTCATTTAACTAGATGTAAGTTAAACTTCAGCTTGTATTCACTGGAATGGCCACACAGAAGTTTGCTTTACAAAAATCACTTTTGATTCTTAAAACATTCCAATAACTGTGACAGTAATTAGCAAAAATAAGCCTGCTCTGATCCAAAACTGATGAGTGATTGGAGTTATTGGTGGCAGCCAGGGGGTCTTTCAAAGCACCAGCACAAGTTATCTGTACACTATGTATAAAATTCTGGATTCCTTCAAGAGCCCACAAGTGCCACATCCCAGCAGCACACTCCAGCCTCAGTTCATGTCCTAGTCCCACCTCAATGCATTTGGACCCCAAAGAGCCGCCAATAGCATGCACAAGCGATGGCAAATCAAAACCAGTGGGCTCAATGATACACAACATTACACAGATAGAATGGAGACAGAGGCCGGAGGATGATAGATATACAGCTAACTCTGTGTGTATATAAATATACACACATATTTTCCAGTCACCCCTGGCTGCTTTCTGTTGTAAAAGTTTCCTTCTTAAAAATTTTTCTTCTGTTCATAGGCATTTACCATAATGACTGAAAATTAAGTTTTATAGCATCTCCCCAGGTAGTATGACCAAGACACAGAATTTCTCCTCACAGGAAAGACTATCGCCCAGGGTATCATTTTCACTGTAGAAGCTATTAAAAATTGTCCTTTTGAATGTCTATTAAACAATTAATGAAATCTTATCTTTCTGAGGTCTAAAACAATGCTGCAAAGATCCACATTTTAACTGCCTGCTTTGAGATATTTTCTTTTGCATCCCAATCCCAGTTTAACCCATCACATCAAACACAAGCTATTCCGTCTCACCTTTGAGGCTTTTCACAGTCCTTTCATCATCCATTTATTATGTCTCCCTGAAAGGCTAAGACCTACCTCTCAACTCAAGAGGGCAGTCCCACTCACCCATTTGAGTGTTTAGCTTTTTTATGTATTTGGTGGTTGTTTGGTTGTTTGTTTTTTTTCCCCTAACTAGCCAATCATGATAATCTCACTCCACTATGCACAATACAGAAGAGCTCTCAAGTTCTAGCTGGTTCATTCATTCTTCTTGCTCTGCTATTACAAGAAGGACAATTCTAGGAATGAACAAACCAACCTTGGATGCTGCAAGTGTCCTCAAATTGGTGGGATTCCAGTCTCTGGGACACTTGCAAACAATGAAGTTTAAAGGGGCTGTCAGACCACAAGCTGTTTCTGAGGAGTCAAATGTCCTTCCTAGGGTGTAGCTCCTGCCAGTGCTGGCCAGCCTAGGCTGGTGCTGCCAGATGCCACCTGCTCTGACCACAAGCCACTCCTCTCTTTGAGCCAGCACTGCCACTTGCCTGAACCTCCAGCAAGTGAGCCCAGGCTCTCAATAAACCATCAGAAAGCCACTCTTTGCTTTTTAATTAATTTCCTGCTGACTTAGAGTCAGGGGTGGGACAAGGGCGAGGACAAGACCAAGGCGGTGCCTATTTCCACTGGATTATACTATTGTGGAACAGCAGTCTCATGAGATTGAACTGTTTCTCTGCCTTTATTTTAATCCTATTTTTATCAAGTGAGAGAAACTGAGGGGGGAAAAAGCCTCCCACAGTTCTCATCCTACTTGGGCACCATCGCAGAAAACTTATTCCAACAAGAGGTGAATATAAAATTCATCCAGCAACAGCACGCTTGCAGGAATCTGATGCTCCTGCTGTGCCTGGGTGGTCAAAGCAGTACACCACACCTAAGTGAAGGCACGCACCCAGGTCCGCTCCTGCACGGGCTGAAGCCACATAATCTGCTCTCCGCTCCCTCATTTAGGTATTCACATCCAGAAAGGTCACATTTACTGCAAATGTTAATGATGCAAGTATCAAGGAGTCCCACCTCATCTCAGAACAGTTCCACTATGTGCCCTAGGTAAGCAATACCAGAGAAGATTTCAAAAACTAGGCAATTCTTCCACACAAAATTCAGAATAGCACAGCTTGGAAATTCTAAATGAAAAGTTAAACTGCATTTTTAAAGACAGAACTTTATTACAAAGGGTCCATGGTATTCAATAGCAAAGACATATTTGGGCAAAGAACTCAGCTGTCTGGTTTGAATAGAGAAAGAAAAAAAAAAACACCTAACAGAACGCCTTTCAATAAAGGCTTTTCCATTTAGTCCGATTACAAAAAAATTACTAACCTGATTTCCTACAGAAACAGGCTTTGTGATTATAAATGTGCACATACCCAGGCATGCCTGCCCTCCCGTCTGTCGGGAGCAGCAACCTCAGCAGCCCGAGGCCACCTCCAGCAGCTTGGCCAGACCCCAGGGCTCCCCAGCACCCTTGGTGGCACCCCCTGCCTGCAGGGGGCATGTGGGCTTTCCCCAGCAGCTCACCTGGCCAGAACACAGCTCCCGACAGTGCTACCTCCTGCTTGCCCACCTCCTGGGCCACAAGAAGTGACAGGCGAGAGGACAGAGGGTGCTGGGTAAGAACAGAGGGGAGCACCTCCACCCCGCTACAGGAAGGTCTTCCAGAGGTGAACTTAACCTGCCACCCTCAGTGGATGCCCTCCATCCCACCCCAACTTTCAGTCCAAGGTACATTACAAGTGGAAATTCCATCAGAAAAGCCAAGCACCATAGAATGATTTGGGTTGGAAGGGAACTTTAAGATCGAGTTCCAACCCCCCTGCCATAAGCGGAGACACCTCCCACCAGACCAGGCTGCTCAAAGCCCCATTCAGCCTGGCCTTGAACACTTCCAAGGATGGGGTATCCACAACTTCTCTGGGCAACCTGTCCTAGTGTCTCACTACCCTCAGGGTGAAAAATTTCTTCCCGATATCTAATCTAAGTCTACCCTCTTCCAGTTTGAAGCCATTACCCCTTGTCCTATCACTGCATGCCCTTGTAAAAAGTCCCCCTCCAGCTTTCTTGTAGGTCCCCCTTCAGACACTGGAAGGCCACTGTAAGGTCTCCCCAGAGCCTTCTGTTCTCGATTATTTGCAGCATTCAGTAAAATTATTTAATACCTTATCCTGCCCTTTACTAATAATTTAAAAAGTAAACCCACGAAAAGACATACATAGTTAGCTTGAGGGGAAAATAAATAAATAAATTCTGCAAGAGAATGAGACTACAGATAACACTAAGTCACCTAAAATCCAGGGCAGCATTTAACAGGTTGCCTGCAAGGTGAGGGATTTCTGACAGTTCCAGCTTGTCTGGCGAGACAGCCTTTCCTGGGTCAAGTGCCAGGACACCGCTGGCACGCGTTGCGTCCCTGTAGAAAGGCCACTGCAACACCACACACTGCCGGCCTGTGAAGGTCAGTGAGCAGCTTTCATTTCCCTTAGGTAACAACCTCCACGGATGCAGATGACACTAGAATTAAAATGAGCCTCAAATACAATGGAGGCAGTACAGTATTTAAAGATGCGTTGAGATTTGTACTGAAGATCAGCATATAATTTTACTACCTCACAATTAAAGAAATAGTAAATTCAGCAGTGCACTTCACAGAGTGCAACTGAAGTTTTCTAGGACATTTTCTTACAAGGAGAAAGAAAAAAGAAAAATTGGGGGATCTTTGGTGTTGTTTTTTTTTAAATGGACTTTGAGGCAGATGTGAGTTTCAATATAAGGTAATTCAGTTTTCACATAAAGCAGAATGTGTTACATTCTGATATGTTACGACATGGTCTCAAGAAACTTATTACAACTTTGGCTTGTAACTGCCATTTGTTACCATTTAGCCCTGTCAGTTTTCCCTATTTCGGTGGTGTGGTGGCAATATCACCAAAACCAACTTCCTGCCATCCTTCATCACTGCATACCTAGCTGCAACTTCACAGGCTGACTTGAATAACAGGGTACGAAAGACTCCTCTAAGGAGTTTGCATATTTGAAAAACAATTTGAAACATAAAAGAATTACAATTCTGTGCTGCCTTCCTGGCAGCAACATTATGCCAACACATTCTCCACCGAACAATAGAAATAATAAACTCCAATAGCAAAAATTTTCAACCCTTTTCTACTCAGTAAGGTTACAAAGCAACAGAGACCTCAGCATCTTTGCTGGGGATAGGAGGCAGCTTCAAACTCCTTCCCCGGTCTATAAGAACGCAGCAGAGCCCATACACTGCACGCACACCCCCTGTCAGCACTAGGAAGTAGGTGGCAGATTTACCAATCTTCTTTAAATCAGCCCCAGAAAAAGCTTCAAGGCGACGTGCCAAGTTAGCAAGAGCTGAAACTGGTGATGATGGAGAAATCCGTCCGTCCTTACCGTCAATAAATCCAGCGGTTACCCAGCAGACCAGCACACCGCAACCAAAAAAGCAGCCCAGTCAGCTTCAGGCAAGGGGACAATTGCAGTCCAGCCAGGGTTATCACAAGATATGTTCTGTGCCTTTCAGCACAAAGTCCCATAAAACAGACACAAGACTAGAGGGAACTTTTAAATGTTGCAAGTAATATGTTATTTTTTGATTTCCAAACAACTAAAGGAATACAGCGAGAAACAGAAGACTTAGTTCTATCACCCCATTAAAAAAAAAAAATTATAAATTTAGGTGCCTGGATCAAAAAAGCTTCCTGATTACTAAAGCCTTTGGATTATTTGGTGATAATGTAAGAAAATAAAATAATAGTTGGAAAGTCCTTAAATGAAAAGAGCATGGTCCTCAAACAGGTGAGAAATTACATCGAAGACATGAGCAGAATTTGAGAAAAAGAAGCTGACAAACTGGAAAGTAGGTAATACTAAGAAGGGAAACACAATTCTGCAAGCTGTCCAAAAGCTGGTTGGCTTTCCTTAAAAAAAAAAAATTTAAAATAAAATTTTAAAAATTTAGACGCTTAAAATAAAACCTCTTATATATTGTCCCATGATTCTGTACCAAAACAAAGCAAAAGTTAAAATCTGCAAAGTATAGAAATGCTTTCTCAGTCATAAATAGGATTTCTAGGATACAACGAAATACACAGTATTCAGTCATCTAACCATGCCATTTCTACCTTAGCACTTCGGAAAGTATCAAAAAAAAAAAAAGTACATTTCCAACAACTGTGGTCCCAGGAGAAATTTGCTTTTCCAAGTAGCTAACTTTCAGAGGAATAAAGTGAAACTGAACACAAAAGGAAAGTGGAGTAGGAGTCTGTTCTTGCTATCTCCTCCTCTTCTGAAAAGAATGAAGAATGTCTCCTGCTTGTGCCTACCCAGCCTTTTCCAGCTTTTTACTTTAAAGCACTCTCAAAGCATACACCTGAATGTAAATTAATATTATTTTCAAATTCTACAAAGCAGGGTTTTTTTTTTTTCCTGGCTTAATCCCAGTAAAATCACTGCTGAACTCAGTATCTCAAATTGATTTTTTTTTAATTGAAATTTTATTGAAATGCATAGAGTCATTTTTGGTTTGAGAATAAGAACAGAAATTTTCAGCACAAGTATCTGACTTGAAGTCACAGAATCATTTAGTTTGGAAAAGACCCTTAGGACCATTGAGTCCAACTGTTACTGTAACTCACACAGCTGTGAGAACAGTTATCATAGAAACCACGCAGGAACTCAAGCCTAACATTTACTATTCACCAAAAGCAATAGATGGCATTACACAATGCCACACAATTACACATTACACAATTACTATACAATTCACAATCCAAAACTTTTACATCTCAGACTCAGACCCTAATGTCAAATGAACATCCTGTTTTAATTAAAGGGAGCCCTCTGAATTAGGAGGTACAATGTGAGTGAAATGATGACATGTCAATTGGTAGGAAGGAGCCACAGAAGCATATAATGCCATTTTATCACATGCATTAATTTCCATGAATTCTGTCTAGACCAAACTAAGATAAAAGGGTCAATTACATTTAAATAGCTACAGATCATGCCTTGAAAACACTAATGCCTCTCTGAAAAGCTTTTATTAAATACATTATTCTGTCTACATGTGCTTACTCTAAGCCTTAAAAATATGCTTTCACCTGATGGCTAAAAAAAGCTTTAGTCAAGCATATTATAAACACAATCTGCATTTGCTTGACACAAACTTTGATAAGCTTGACTGTTGCCAATTAGTTGATAACAGAAACATTTTAAAAGAAATGTTGTGCGGGGTATGTTTTTCTCAGCAAGAATTCAGCAGTTAAAATAATTCAGAAACCTACTATAAACAAAAGCTTCAAGTCAAAGCTGTGCATGTCAGAATAAAAACTATTAGAATTTGCATACCAATATTTCTTCTGCCTTACAAAAAAAAAAAAGTGTTTTACATACATAAATCTGTGTCAGGCGATGTTTCTAAAATTAACCTAATCACACTCCAGCCTTAAAGCTATTCCATATTGCATGTTCTTTGGATTCTACCTCTACAACATCCTTACTTCAGAGAGCTAAGTTAAAACTTTGGACACTCAGCGTTGCCACCTCTCACAAGACTGCTCCTTCTGTTAGAGTCCCATCAACAGGAAACATCAGGTTTCAGGAAAACTCTCATGCTGATAGCTTTCAACATGCTCCTGAATTTCATCCATTATGGCAAAGAAAAGCAAAAGTATATAGCTAATGGTATTTGCAAAAGAATGAAAGCTACAAAACCTAACTGGAAAAAAATATCAGCACCTCCTTAAATTGCAAAAGTCTATGTGTAAATAGATTAAATATTTCCATTGTTTCAAATGCTTCGAATTAATGATGTTGCTAAACACACAGAAAACCAGTCCATAATTAAATGGATAAGAACTCACAAAGCCTGCCACAGATGACTGAAGCTATCACAGTGTCCTTCTCGCAACATTGTGTCAATCTGTCCTTCACACCATCTTTGGGTCCAGGTCTTCCTTCATAGCACTTCATGGGAATCTCAATAATATTGACTCAAAATATTGCTTAACAAGGCATTCCTGTTAAAGCCTAAACCCACGAATTCTGTACTACATTCACCAGGAAAACTACTACATTCAGTAGTAGTTCGGCATGTTAAAACCAGCCCTCTGTCAGAAGACACAGCCCTGCTGATATCAGCAGAAGGCAGCACAAGCCTCTGCCACTCCAGACCATGGACCGGTGTAGTCACCCTGAATGTCCAGGCGTAACCCACTGCAGCAAAGAGACAGACTTACATTCCCTTAACTAATTCTGAGAACTGGGATGGTAACAGAGCAGAAAGGTGGTATGGACAGGATTACTCCAAAACAGTTGTGTTCAACCACGGCACACGCTCCGGCTGCTCTCCGTTCTACCTGCAAGTCTGGCCGAGGCGTGTCGGCACAATACAGCTTATGACAACATGTATATTCAGCACAGCATTAACCCAAGGTAACATTAAAAAAAAAAATATCCTACATGCACTGTTCAGAATGCTGTGTTGCCAAATTAAGAGTTACAAGCGTTCACAAAAAAATAGCAAGAGATGCCATTTGCCAACCTGATGCAGGAAACAGGAAAAAGTATTTCCTTCGACTTGGCACAAAGCCCGAGTTTGTACCCTCACGCAAGGCATGCCCCCCCTATCCTGTTTAGCAGTGAAGCATCTCACCACCCCATCTTTACCTCAGCCTCACTGCTTTAGATTAAAAAACAGGAAGAAAACATGGTGACAAAGTAAATAATAAAAAAGATGAAGAATTTATCAAAAAAAGTTTCAACTTTACATAGTTTTACATGCGACTAACCGTTGTGTTTCACAGTACTAGCTTTTCCCTATTAATTATACTTTACCACTCATTAACCACAACTTTGCACATATCACAGTCCTGAAGTGAATGGAAGGAGTTACCACCCCACCTATTGCACACTTAGCTCTCTGGCAGAAGTCACATCCCAGTTCTATTAGTTTCATGGAACTAGTGAAACTGAACTAATATTCACTCCAGTCAAATATTTTCTACTCTTGGCAGCTGTTGACTTCTTTAACAGCACCCCAACTGATGAAGTGCAATCATCAGCCAACAGAAGTGGTCTTTATTTCCTAATGGGGAAAAAAGAGACTGAAGTCTACCCTGAACTCACAAAATCTTTTTGAAATATGCCGTCACAACAGCCTCTCCTACATTTCTCACCTAATACTCTGGCTCGTTATTTGCATCGTGATGCTACGCTGCTACCCCAGGCAGGAGCCAACAGCCCCCTTGTGAGAATCTGAATAATTTCAAATTACAGGTGTCTATCTGCTGACTAAGGACCAATGCATCAGTAACTTAGTCACTGGGTTTTGATGGGGAAGTTTTAACACACATCTAAATAAAAATAAATTTTAAAAAGGCAAAAACAAAAAGATGAAACTGAACACAAAGAACCCCAACACATTCACACCCCTTTGCTGTGATTCAGTGCAACCTTCCCGCCTTTACAGAGTCACAATGGTTATCACAAGAGAACTAGAAAGTGAAAGTGCTCAGGATAGTTTCGTTTCCCAGAAAAGCTGCTCCCACACGTGTGGCTTTCCAACTCAGTGAAAGTAGAAACACTTTCCTGCCTCCATCCAGGTCCCGGCAACACACACCCCTCAGATTTTTAAGAGCTCTGTTCCATAATAAGGACTTCTGTCAATAATTTAAAAAAATAAAAATCAACTCAAACAAAACCAAAAAGTCAAAAAGTGAGGCTTTTAAAGGAACTTATTCCTACATGAAAATATGTAAGTGAAGACACTGCTCTTAGGCTTTTTGTTTACTTTTTATGTTAAGGAATATCAGGAATGTCACATCTGGCTCTCCGCTTTTGCCAGACAACCAGCTGGGGATTGCAAAGCAGCATCTTCACTGCAGAAAGTGAAGAGCAATAAAACATACATGAACCCTATAAGCATCCCCTGGGTACCTTGAAAATCCCCCCTCCATCACTAGCACTGTCAGCAACGGCTGTAAGGGAGGGACTGATGCAGCACCCCTAGAAATTCCTGACCCAGGTGATGTGTGAGCGTTAGACACCTTCCAGCTAGTTCTGCAAAGATACCGGCTCAGCCCGAGACGGCAGCCTCCACGTCAGCTGGGGCATCAGGTCAACAGAATAACTCTGCCACTGCACCAGCCCCCAGAGTCCAAGGTGTCCCTCAACCCATCCATGCACATCACTGAAGTTATCAGGCCAGCTTCTCGCAGACTGAATAATCGGACTTGGGTACATTCTACAGTCAGGAGTAAGAAAAGATTTAGCCATAAACAGAACAGAAATTGTACCTTTCATTCTATTTTTCATTCTTCTTCAGTTAGAGAATCCCATGAACACCAACTGAATTCGCAGGATTAGAGCAATGCTACTTCCTGCCATAACATATCTTTTCAGGCATAAGAGTGCAAGAAAAGCAACTGTTCAATTATCCTTCCACTTATCTTTACAAAGCACTTTTAAAAATGTGAAATATTTTTCTATTTTGAGACACAGGTAATTTGCTTTTTGACCTTTTCATAGAAGCTGATGGATTCTGTCGTCTTTTGTAGCTGCCACTCCTAATAGCTGTAGATACAGAGTTACCTTAAAAATATATTTGCTTTTGCCTTTTTTTTTTGGAAGTACTAAAATATTTTAAAGTAATATTGCAAAAGGTTATCAGGATAATGTATAACCCTTACATTTTCATATTCTTAAGCACTATTTTTCTCTCAAGGTGTGGACCAAAAGATATTTAAGACATTACTTCAGACAGATGCCAGTGATAGTACTATAGTTGTAAACTCTTGCTACCACAATCCAAATCATCATATAACCTTTCATAAAAGGTTTTCTAGAATGCAACAGGTTTTAAACTGCTAATAAAGGTTTCAGAAAGGTGCAGACTCATACCATATTATACCAATTTAAAAAAATGCCGGGATTCAGCCAAATTGCAAAGCTACAAAAAAAAAAAACCCAACCCCTAACCACACACCCTCCCACCAAACCATTAGAACATTCACAAAACCAGAAGGCATTCAGCATACCAGTCTGACAAAGGCTTTCAAAATTACTTTGAATCACCAACCTTTGCACCTTGCTCTAGCTTTTAGAAAATACGAACAGGAATCTAGGTAGAAGGTGTAACTACAAGAAATACAAACTTTTTTATGAACTTTTTTTTTAAAATTCAAAACAAGATGCGTATATCTAAAAGCATAACTCCATAGAGTTTCAAAAAATTTTTGCAAATTACTCAGTAGTTGGTAAAAACACTTTCAGTAAACCAGTCTGGTTGCTCTGCTCATACTGGCCAAGAAACCGTAACAAAGCTTTCCATACCAGCAGTAGCAGGCATAACCTCCCATATTCAAGCCCACCATGACACACAGTCCAACCACACTCACAGGGAGATACGTAACCCATCGTCATTACATGACCCTGAGTGCATTTCTCAGACACAGGAGGACACCTGTGTGTTGGTCACAGGCAAGAGCAGTTCTGGCCACACGATGACAGTGGGAAACTACAGCTTCTCAGATCCACCAGGCAAGTGGTTGGTCAGGAAACCCTGAACTCAACTGATCAAAACACAAAGATTTTAAAGGCTGTATCCTTGGAAGGTTGCCACCTATTGAGATGACAAAAAAAAAAAAAAAATGAGCACAACTCCCAAAATACCTTCCTCACGTACCAAGTCCTCAGTAGATATTCTTTGCAATCAGAATCTCCTGCCATTCAGAACCACATCAACATCTCTATTTCAATTGTTGGAGACATATGACTGTATCATCTTCCATAAGAACAACTACCACTGTATAAAGAAGTCAGTGGCTCTGGCTTTCAGGAAAGAAAAGCAGTCAGTACCACATTATTAGCTAAATCTTTCAATAATAAGTACATCAAATACACAGGACGAGCAGAGCAGAAGCACACACGTGAACTAGCAGCATTTGCTATTTTTTTGGAATAATAAGGAGAAAGTGAGGGGAAGTAAATAGTATTAGACCTTGCTTTAAGTCGTGCATTATTTCAAGTGCTAAATATCCTTAAAGGTTTGTTTGTTTGTTTTTTTAAAAGAAGCACAGAAGAAACGAGCTGAGCTGACACACCTAACTTTAATCTACTATTCCTGTGACTGCACTACCAATATGCTGCTGAATCACAGGTCTGAAATAACAGTGGGCGTGGGAAACCAAAGGACAGATAAAACAGACTTTAAATCCATGTATCAACCAACACTCGGTCTCTCTCCAGAAGCAGCAGAACTTGATAATACACATTGCTGAGAGGGCAGCTAAGTGTCACCCTTTAAAATACAGCTTCTTCAATCTGCTGTTCTGAGATGACCATCACAATAATTGTTAGCTAGAGCTGAGACGCTGCTGAAACACGTATGACCTCTCCACATCATTTCTTCCAATTAATAGAAAAATCAACGTTCATCCCAGCCCCCGTTGCTGAACCCGCTGTGTAAGGGACACTGGCCAAGGGAAGGGTCTGCACAGCACAAAAGGCAGCCTGGGACAGTGTTCCCCAAGGAGAAAAAGTCAACATAAAGGTGCACCAGTGCAAGCTGCCCCCACGGCAGCCATGTGGGACTGCCGAAGTATGAGGAATCCTGTAGCATACATACCTTAGCTCTTCAGCAGCAAAATGCCTGACAAAAACTATTTTATTGGATGGAAATACAGACAGGGCAAAACGAGAAGCTACTTTTTTTAACTCCCCAGACATTTACCTTTATTCACAGTATTTAGTCTTAATATGAATGTTACAGGTAACCTACAGACACCTGACAACATTAGAGAAGCACACAAGAGCTGTAAGCAACAAGAATAACATGATTAATTACTTGCTTCAAAAGATAAATTACAAGTTTTAACCAGGAGTCAAGATGACCAGTAAACATGAAAGAAAGAGTTTCTTTTGACCTATCCAGATGCCTTAACTACACAATAAACTAAAGATAGCTTCAGTGGGAAACGGGCTGTTTGTAGTTAGAGCATTTATTAATACAAACCTACATCTCCAAGTACTGCTGAAGTTTGACACATACTTCCTGTATGACAGTAAGAAAACATCTGATGAACAATGTTGGGAACCACAGTTCTGAATAAGGTATGCTGATGACTCAGGCATCTCTTGGAAATCCAATATATTTCTGCTTGCATGTGGTTTCTTCACACTAACAGAAAACAATCATGACAAACTTTGAGGTCTCCAGAACAAACTGTCATTATTCATGGAGCATGAGATTTTCTTCTTTTGAGGGAAGACTTTGAGTTACTGGTATGGTAACCTCCCCACCTTTCAACCATGCATTAGGCCACTGCACCTTCACAATTTTTCTTCTTACATGAAAATAAGCTGAACAATGTTAAAGTTTGTCATCCAATAAGCTATCCATTAATCTCACTAACCAATGAGATATTATTTGACTCCAAAGTGAGTAATTTTTTGCAAAATATGCTCAGGACTGGCCTTCCCCCTCCCCCCCTGCAGTATGCAATTAGAAATAAAGAAGGTAACAAGGAGTTTCAGATAAAAATAATATCAGACAATTCAATAGAAGTAAAAAAGAAAATCCTTGCCATGAAAAAAGCCTGTTATTTTATGCATCTTGATGATTACTTAGACAAGTAATCATCGTGCATAGATGCCAATTACTACTTTAGAATTATCACTATTATTTTTTTTTTTAATTTTTACTGCAGTATGGATTACCAGGTGAACTGCAACAATTAATCTCCAACAACCCTTTAAGCTTACCCTCGATTTGAAGCTAAAGTAATCCTGAACTACCGACCTGCATGCAGCAGTTTAGCTGAAAACTGTAACATTTCTTCAGGATTACTGACAGAAACTGCCAACAGGCAGCTCTGACCAGTGTCTACCAGGTACTGCACAACAGAGCATCCGATACAATAATTAAGGGATGTTTAAGTAAGCCATCAACAACAAGTTTTGTAAAAGAGAACCTTGCTCACAAAAGATGTCAGGTGCACAGCAGCAACAAACGAAGTTGTTAAACACAGAAGACACACACATAGCACGGGACCTGACAGCAAAACTCTTGCTACAGTAGCCTGCTAGCACACCTCGATTCAAAACATTACCGACTGAGGAACCAACAGACAAAATTAGTCGGGTCAGCCCTTGCCTTCCTGCTGAAGCGGCCAAAATCAGCGCTAAGTACTTCCAACTATGATAGCAGTCCCTGAGGAGACGAGCCTCTCCCTCCAAATGAGCTTCTTGAATCTAAGTTGTACCACTTTAACCAATTATACCTTAATCACCGCATTCCCACTGTCCAGTCTTACGACTGGAACCATTTAACTTCCACACTGACTATATCAAAGTCAAATATATCTTTATCCTCTCATAAAAGCAGCACAAGACACTAAAAGGAAAAAAAAAAAAAAAAAATCAGAGAAGAGGTGGCAGACAAACTGCTAACCAGAGTAGTTGCGTTAACCAGCAAGTTACCTTTAAAAAAAAATTTAAAAAGCTTAAAAAGCACTGCAATTTAATTTGAGGTTTCTTTTTCCCTTGCCAGTTCACTTCAAGCAAGGAAGAGCTTTAGAAGGTTTCCTTTTTTTTTTTTTTTGACAGAGAAACATTTTCCAGCAACTCCTGCTGCACAGCAAAAGATCCAGAAGCGCTGACATTCCTTTCACCCCACTTCACGATGCACGTTAACACGACTCCCTAAATCCTGCACTTTTTTTTTTTTTTTAAACTCACACGCTGGAAACCCTTGGCAGGCAGGGACACCGGGGGAAGAGGAGGGATGCCGGGGCAGCAGGGTCACGCCGTGCATCTCACCCCCGGCTCTCCTTCCCCGGGACCGCACCGGGGGCTGGGGCAGGACCTCACCGCTCACCCACACGCCGCTCCCCCTCCCTGCAAAGTGCAACAGGCCCGCCCGGGGACCCGGCGCCGTCCCAGTCCGGGGAGCGGCAGGTCTCCCCCGGGCCGGGTACTCCCGCCAGAGGACCGGGGGAAGCTGGGCCGGTGTGTCGGCGGCCGCCCTCGCCGCACCCCCCTCCCCCGGCGGCTTGGCGGTGGCCCCGGCCCCAGCCCGGTGCGGAAGCGGCCGGGGTGGGGGGGGGACCGGGAGAGGCCGCCGCGGCGCGGGCAAGGCCGGGTCTCCCGCCCT
>JAOXNO010000001.1:105726925-105751187 GCA_028565335.1 Limnodromus scolopaceus | reverse complement strand
GCCGCCACGGCTACCCCCGACCCCCCTCACTCGCCTCCCCTGCGCTGCCCTGCCCCGCGGTATTTACACCCGCCGCCTCCATCTTGGCGGCGGCGGCGCCCGCCCCCGCGGGACAGCAGCGGGCTGGCCTCGGTCCGAGGGGAAGCGGCCCGGCCCCGCCGCCCCGGGCCGCTCTGCCCAGAAGACCCCGAGATCCCCCTCCGGCCCTGGCAGGGGCGGCCCCGGGGGGGAAACGGCGGCGGGAGCCCCTGGTTCCCGGCGGGGAGCGGCAGCCCGCCGCGGGGTGCCTGGGCCGGCCGTGGGGCTCCTCCCGGGGCGTGGGGGCACACGGGTGACAGTCACCGGCGGCCACCAGCGAATTTCGGCTTCGAGAGCCCGCCGCTTTCCAGGGGTTTTGCAGGAAATTTCTGACCGGTTCCAGAGCTCCAATCGACAACTGACCTCCGCACCCCACGGCACTTTAAAGTTGCAAATCTTCCCCTCCCGGCCTGGGTTTGGCTGGGGGAGGTGAAGGTATTCAGCATCTGAATTAGTATTCAGCATCTGAATTAAACGGGGACGTCCTTAGATATTTCTCTGGTGATTACAGAAGTGGAGGGTGTGTGTGTGTGTGTGTCAGGTCTCGGCAGCCTGCAGTGAATTTCGGCACCGCAGCTAAACGGTGTGGGGAGAGAGACTGCGCCTCTGTCACTCCGCTCCGCTCCGCCGAGTCGGGGGAAAGGGAGGGGAAGGACTCAGCTTTGGGCAGCAGCACGAGGTGCAAAAAAGCCAGCCTTGGAAAGTCCCGGGGGTGGTGACTTGCCGTCCAAATGCGTTTCATCCGAAGCAGGCGAAGGGCGGCAGGGGAGCCCACCCCACGTTTTGGATGCCTGCACCGTAAATGGTGGCGGCGTCCCGGTTAGGTTTCTCCCGCCGGCGGAGCTCGGTCGGTAGGAAAAGCTGAGGAGAGCAGCACGGGCCTAACAGCCCCAAGTATCTAAAATTCATGAGCTGGGAGCCTAATGCACCAAAACGAGTTGTGGCTACTGCTCGTCAGTCACACAGAGCCCTAGCGTTTATAACCCTGTAATTCAATTCCCCCCTCTCCCCACAGCAGAGCATGAATCTTTTTAAAACTGAGATTATCAGCTAAGAACGTCACTGCAAGAGCCTGGATTTTAAGTAAAACACCAGTTTTTTGTACAGCTCGGGACAGCCTGCAAACGCTGCCTCATTTCACTGTAGCTTCTGTGCAGGAGATGTTGCAATTTGATCAATATTTGCACTTCGAAGGTTTGTTGCTCATAGATTGTATCGGTTTTAATGTTTTTGCTTTTACGCTGCAATATACAAGGCGATTTTTAAAATTAACATTCCCAAAGAATTTATTGTGCAAAAGACAAGAAACTATGCAGATAACATAATGAGATCAGAAATGGCTTGCAAATTACTTTTCTGGGGATAAGAGCAGAAATTACCACTGCTCAGACTGACAGCTACGTGTAAGAAAGATAACAGTAGTAGTTTGGGTTGTTTGTTTTTTTTACAAAAAGTTTTCTGTTGCAATGCTGTGTGAGAGTGCTAGACCAGTTCCTCTGTCCTTCTCTTCCGATATAGTCATGCTTTTTTTCATACAATTTTACAGCTTTTACGCTGTGTTTTTGACATATGCTGCACTACTTGTGTTCAGATAATTTTCATTTCGTTTATTATGAAAAAAGTATTTATTTCATTCATTTATTATTTGAACATATTTGCTTCGATGCAGCATTTTTTTTAAAAAATACATTTGTATTGCAATATTTTTTAAAGTTCTTTCTCTGTTTCATTTAACTCAATTGAATAGCTTCCCTGACAGATAGAATGTGTCCAAAAAAGAAAGCGTTGCAAGGAAATTTTATTTTTTGTCCAATTCGCCTCAAATCAGGAAAGGGTGACAAAGTATCATCTTCCATTAAATTATTCTCCTCCTCCCCCAACATGTTTAATGGCTCCTCCCCTTCCTCACTTTCTTTAAAATAAAAAAAAACAAACCAATGAGCAATCCCCTCCTGAGACAGGGATTTATAATTTAGATACTGACATAATCTGAACTACAGCCATACAAATTAGGATTCTGTCACACATATGGTGTTGCTGGAAACCAGACAGAATGGAGTTCCATGTTCTGTTTGCAGCACAAGCTCTATATGAAGTATATAGAGCTTAAGAGTGGAATTAGTACCTCAGCAGAAAACACTAATGATTTTATCAGGACCACAATTTAGAAAGAGCTCTTGACTTGATGATACTAGTATTCCTTAGTTTCTATAATGTGGTAAGAAACTATCATTTCAGAAGAAATTAAAAAAGCAGATTTCTTGGTTTCACCGTTCCTTCCTTTTCTGCCTTCAAATCCCATGGACTAGAGCCCAGATGAATTTTGTGCAAACCTAGCAGAGAATTCAGCATGTTAACTCAAGGTCCAACAGCTGTCACACCTGCACTGGTACAGCACAAAAAGAACCATATAGGAGACTTGGCTTTTTTCACTTATGTAATATCATCTAATCTCCTACAGAGCAGTACCTGTAAAGTATTGTTTCTGACATGCTGCCTTAACAAAGAGCCCACAGTCTTAAATTTCTGAGCTCCTGTTGCTAGTCTGCAGTGATCATTTAGCTGTCACACTCCCAGAGCTGCAAGCATTTTCTTGCTAGTCTTATTGATGGTAGCAGTGCACAGAAAGAGAAATCGTCAGAGGCTGCACGATGACATTTGTTTACGAGCCTCGAGAGCTAAAATTTAGTTTTCTTTTTTTATCCCTTCCTGTTGCTTATATTGTTGGTTGCCAGTTGGGCAATGTACCTTAAATACCTTAAATAGTATAAGGCCTAGCTGTATATATTTTTCCAGGAAGTTTAGTGTATTTCCCCTTAATTGCTCGTCACCTTTTAACAATATTTCAGGGTTTGGTTATTAAACATTTGGCAAGGCGTTGCACAACCTCTGCCCCCAGCTGCTTGGTCCCTCAGCAAGGCTACCCCTGCTTGCGCGGTCTCCTCACCAGCAGTGCCGGAGAAGAGATCCACCTGAAATACAGCCACCGCCTCCCCTCCCCCCCCTCCAAACTGCTTGTTTTCTTCTGCTAGATCAGTTCCCCAAAATGGCTCGCTGACTGGCTGCAGGAGCAACTGTGCCGGCCCAAAAGAGAGGGTGACACAGGCTCAGCCGTGATACCCGCTGAGCTTCGTTTCACCTATTTCTTAAATGGGTAAGTGATCGCGCCTTTCTGATCCGCAGCCTGCCTGCTGGGTGCAAACCCTGCTCCTGCTTTCCTCTTCCCGTTTTTGGGAAGAGCAAACAACACGCCAGCCAGCCACAACGCACTTTAGCACATGCTTTATTGTATACAAATACCGTGTGCAACAAGAAATAGCTCGTTATTTCCCTCCGTTTTCAATAGGCTTGTTTTTGTCTTTAATTAAGTGCATCATTTATTTAGGGCTTTAATTATACTGTGGCTGCATTGGTTACAGCTGGGGAAGTACAAGTCAGGACTTCTTGGTTTTCTTTTCCCAAATGTGTAACCTGCTACATTGGCCAGGAGAAAGCACTGCTTCAAAAAGTGCTGTGAACGCTACAAACATAGAGCTTCTACAATTAACCTCAGAGAAGAGTTTCTCTGAATTCACATTTATAAAATCATTTTGGAGCACTTTTACTTAGGCCTTTTTGCCTTGCAATACATAGTTCAGTCACCTGAAACAAAACTGTCGCCATTCAAGCTTTTTAAGCACGATACCTTTTAAATCAGAGTTTGACAAATACTGTGTCCCCAGTAACCATTCAAACCATGCTTCTGCACCTGCAAAATCATACGTTGGCTATTCCCCAAGGGAACAAAACCAAAAACTAACCAAAGTTGTAACTCGGGAAAGAGTGCAATTGTTGTCTGAAAGCCTTTTGAAAATCTAAAAGTAAAACTAAAATGATGTGAATGTAGTTTTTGTTGCGGTACAAAACACAATTCCATATTCCATCATTTATATATCTTAAAGGTCCCTCACCTTCCAGTTCCTTCCTTACAGTAGATGCCTATTCACATACCTTCTAAGGGTCAGGTGCTACATTCAGATTACAAATTCTGCGATTTAGAGTACTGAGTCCATGTAACCACAGATGAATTCCACAGGAATTATGGATTCTCCAAGAACCTGGTTCAAGTGCCTTACATTTAACCTTAGCCATCTTCACATTTTATTTACTTTCTTGACCACACTTGTGCATTGATCGTATATTTCACACAGCCTTCCTGAGAGGCAATAAGGTTTTTTCCTATGCGGCCAAAGGTAATTTAGGGCTCAGCAATGAATACTAGTCCTTCCAATAGGCATTACCCACCATTTATCAAGCAGTAGAAAGTTCCAGAACTTTTCCCCCAAGTACTTCTGTCATCGGAAAGGCGACTCATTTAAAGGAGCATCACAACACATCACTATCTCCACTGAATTTTCTTTGAGGTAAAATAAGAATTAACGTTCCCCCTGTTTTAGACTTGACATAATGATTATTTCCAACGTTTATTTTGAAACTGTTTCAGCTCAAACATTTTTATTTTTTTGCATCACAAGCGTGAAACACTCAGATACTCACAGGGGAATTTATTTTGGATTGCAAAGTAATTAAGTCAGTTTTGCAGAAAATTCTATTCTTTTTTTTCTTTTTTGTTTTGAATATATTTTTTCAAATGACAAAACTTCCTGCAAAGTAAAAAGTCACACTCTTGTCTTCCATTTGTGTTCTCAATCATTTTTTGCTTTCTGTTCCAGCAAATGCTCCCTGTCCGGGATGAGAGCCTATCAAACCTCCCAGACAAGTTTCCCGTCCATGCAGTTGTGTACATGCATGCAGTCTTCCTTAATTAAATAATGACAGACAATTGCTTTGTTATCCAATGACCTTTCATCTGATGGTCTATATGGATAAACAAGGTTGCTCTCCATCAGGATCCTATAATCCACAGATAAAACTAGAAGGCAAAGCTGATGGGATTAGTACAAAATTCACATTTTTTCTTCTTTTTGCAAGCTGGGATCTACAACGTCCAGCATCCTAAGACTTGCTAAATCGCTGAAAGAGGCACGTGCCTAATATCCTACCCCTACTACGGACAGGGAAGCTACTTTTGAACAGGTGGGAAGCTGCTTTAGATAAGGATTCGTGTTTTACAACTGAAGCTTAATGATTCTTGCTCCCGTCCAACCACGCCGCTTCCTTATCACAGCATGGCCAACAGCCTCCTTTTCTGACCTCTCCTCTGGAATGAGGGGAATGTCGACACCAAAGCCCTGACGGTGTAGGAGGACACAGCACCCAAATCTTCCATCTCCTGGGAGAGTACTCTAAACACAAGGAGATTAAAGTAACAAACATCGTTACCGCCTCCCTCGCTG
Source organism: Limnodromus scolopaceus (assembly GCA_028565335.1). Classification (NCBI taxonomy): domain Eukaryota; kingdom Metazoa; phylum Chordata; class Aves; order Charadriiformes; family Scolopacidae; genus Limnodromus; species Limnodromus scolopaceus. The sequence goes on along the minus strand of JAOXNO010000001.1, from coordinate 105,745,773 downwards.
GCTGTATTTTTAAATGTAAGCACCCAAGGCTGCTGTGTGTCATGTTGATTCATTCCCGTCAGCGTGCTCAAAGCATAGCTATGGAGTGGTCTCAGGGAAGATGAACTGGGGAATACCACGCTTCCCTTTTAGGGAACGTTTCTAGGCACTCAGCCCTGGCAGGGTGGAAGCACACACACACACAGAAAGAGAGCTTCCCGAGCACTTAGGCAACTTTACCCAGGAAAATTTGTTTGTCTGAAAATATAGGTGGGACTTGGACTTTTTTCTTTCGCTTTCAGATCTCGATTTTCAGTCAACCCAGCTGCAGACAGGTAGCTTTCTATAGAACATGGTGGGCGTTAGCACAAGGTTCGCTGTATTCAGCCCTTAGAAACATTAAGGAAAGATCAGACAATCCCTCACAAATGACCATGGCCTCCATGGCAGGACTTGATTACAGCTCTTTTTTATTTATTTTTTTTTTTTCCCCAAGAAAGCAGACCTTTAGGATTTTAATAGGATCTTGTAGGATTTTTATAGCATAAAGTTTTCATGCCCTCAGCCCAGAGGTTTTTTTAAAATTAGTACTTCTTAGTCTGGATCACACGATACTACTGAGTAGTAGGTGTAGTAATTTCTTCAAAATGAACTGCGTGCTTGCTTAGTTCATATTGTCTGAAAGGTTTTCTCTCTCTCATATTCAGTTATGGGACCATGTGTCCTTCATTTTCTTGAGTACATGTCAGTTTGGTTTGTATCTTATTACTGGCCATAAGAAATTATATGTAAAAAGTCAAGTAGATGTGAAACATTACTGACATATGTGCATGGTCAGGCTCATGCCATCTTGTATTTGTTACCTGTATGAAGAAAATAATTCTTTCTAAAAAATTTTTGGCAGAAAATAATATATTCTCCATGTTATTTCAATAACCCATGGCATTTGATCACATTTATTGACTGCAACAATAGTAGTTTTCTAAGTCAAAAGGCATCTGAGAAAACAAAAAAAAATTGTTTTATTTTCTTGTGATGGTTTTAACCAACAAGCCTGATTCACTTAAATTTTACAAAAGAACACTGATGGTTGCAGACCATTTCACGTGCCGTGTGTGACTTTTGTTTTACCCAAGCACAGTGTTCATTCGGGTGACTAAAAAGTTAACATTTTAATAATTAATATTGTGGAGGTTACTTACCAAAAAGAAAGAGAAGGAAAGTTTTCAATTAATATAAAATGGCACTTTAAGACCTCCTTATTGCTACTAACCCACTCAGAGAAGTGTTGAGGTTACTGTGTGGCTGCTGTCAGTGGGCACTCTAGACACAGCTGTAGGACCACCTCCAAATGAATATGTGGCTATCCTCCCTGTGCATTCATGTGAAGGACAATATTGGGCTCCAAGAGTACATCTGGCACTGCAAAATCTGTCACTTTATATATTCTAATGCTATTCCTGGTCCCGCTTGTGCTGAGACAACCAACTGAAAGCAAAATCATTTAATACATGCAACATTTAAAGCTGATCTTGTCAACAGACTTCCCTATGACTCTTCCTCATCACGTTTGGTATATAAAAATGAAACCCACCTAATAGTAAAGTCAGCTTAGTGACCTTCAGTACTACAGTATCAGGCACCACAGACGCAAAGCCTTTAAATGTTAAAACACGGACAGCTGGGGTGAAACATAAGACTGTGCGGTGGGTGACATAAGGGTGACACATTAGATAAACGGGAGCCTGATGAGATGAGATGGGGTCATAAATTGTGTTAGTCACACTGTTTGACAAATGATCTCCAGTGGCACTTGCTTCTCGATGGGGACTTTCATTGATGATCTTTAGTATTGCATTGGTAAAATTTTATTCAGCTTGTCACACTATTAGACATTTGACGCATGTTACCAAGAAAAACCATTCTTGGGGCAAGCCTTGGTGGCAGAAAGTCAACATTTGTGCAGAAGGGGGGGAGCGATACACTAGCTAGGACTCCCTGCTGTGCAGTTAAAGTAAGGGTTAATCTGAGAGAGGGGAGGGAAGATTCCTTGACTTAAAATGGAGACAGGACTGAGGTGATGACCTTAGACAGTGCTTTTGGGGGACTTGGGTGCAGCGGTCTCATCAGAAACATTGCATACCAATTGACGAGAGCTGCTCTGAGCAGCAGTTCACGTATGTTTTATCGAGGCATGCTACACATGCACGTAATTTGCAATTTAAAACAAGCTCGATATAATATTCTAGAGAATCAATGAAGCAAGAAAAACTCCAAAGGCGAAAACCTAAGGGAAGTATTTGTGATAAAAATGGACAAAATGAAGACAATAAATTAATTCACCACGTGAACAGGATGGGGACTGATTATCTAAGCATGAAGGCAGAGACAGATTAAGAAGGCTTTCAACAGTAGCTGGTCAGCATTAGAGATAGGTGAAGTCTTATACATTTAGTTTAGTGGTCCATCTAGAAAATGGTGGCAGAGCTATCAGTTCTGAGGGCTCGCTCTATTTTTGTTAACCAAGACTGGGAGATGGTATGGCTTAACATTGTTAAGTGATGGCAAAATGCTAATTGTAGAAGGACATACTAAATAGCAAGGAGGGACCGTAGGGAAAAAAAAAACAAACCACAATATGAGGGGAACCAGCACCCTGCGCCAGGTTAGGTGACTGGCATGGAAGTTCTGTAGCAGGCATGTGGGAGGTGGCCACATTACGATGTCTCCATCACTCTGAGCCTTTGCAAACACACACCTTCATGGCCTGTCAAAGAGAAGTCATGATGCTTTACTGGAAATATGAGTTCTGTGCACACAGTCACAGAGCAAGACAAACAGAGGAAGAAACATATAATTCCTTATCCTACAAAATACACATTTGTGATAAGGTGAGAAATTCAGGTAAGCACATTTTATATGGTGTGATGGGGTTGGGGGTTTTTGTTGTTTGTTTGTTTTTCTTTCATATATATGATAAAAGGGAATTCAAACTGTCTTTTATTCTAGGGGACTTTCTTCTCCACAGAGAAGACCCATGGATCAATGTCACTTAAACATTTTTGTGTAAGGTTCTCTGATTCAAAGACTGTATCTATTAATTCACACATTAAGAGTTTGGATCTTCACTAGAGGAATTCAGTGGAAGGAAAACTTTGGATCTAGGGATCATACTTCCTGTACAGACTGTAGAGTCAATTTCGGCACAAGCAGTCATGAATTTGAGGACTCATCTGGAAAGATCCTGCATGAAGGCATCTGTTTTCTTAGAATCAATGTTGCTTATTCTGACCATCGGAATTTTTTTCTTAAAGTCTGCTATACTTCTTAGAGTCACCTAGACTTAGATTCATGACTGATACAGCTCTATTGACAGGCATATACACACAGGCTTTCACAGGTGACCAGGAGAATTACTAAAGGCCAACTGACACTCTTACCTTTCAAACTCACTACTCCCCCATCTCTGTAGCGGAGCTTGGACCCACAGCTTGTCACTCTGCCTGCTCCACTGCACAACAGAGCCTGTAGAGCAATAGTCTGCCTCTGACAATAATTAGTACTAATTTCCTTCCCGGATGCTTACAATGGCAAATCTTTCAAAGATTAAGTGTGTCTTCCCTTTTCTAGCCCTGCCAGACAGACACCCTTATGACAAAGCAGGAAAAGACAAACTAAGGAAGTAGCTGGTATCAACCCATCTATTATTACTGCTTAGGAAGTTGCAACACCTGCTGGTTCTTCCGCAGCTATTACTGCAGCAGCGTCAACATATCAGATACCCCCTTCATGGACTTCCTGGAAGCTTTCAAAACGCGGGCAGTTAGAAGCCGGCTCTTGCACCAACTAGGTAAGGGAGGTTTGAGTTTGCAGCTTATAAACTCAGACCCTCCCTCCCCTCCTACGAGGCGGCTGCACTCTCAACCACAGCGCTGTGACTTCGGTTGGGCTCCCCGGAGAAGCCGCGTAAAGAACACGCATCGCGGGACAGGAGCAGACAGTAACTGCCGTGGCTGGAACAGCCCTGTTTCCTCTCGGTATGCAGAGAAGTGCTGCAGCCCAATGCCACAAGACCAGTTCCGCGAATCAGGAAACAGAAAAGACAGTAACTGGGAGAAAATAAATTCTTAGATTGGCTATTAGGAAAAATTTCTTCACAGAAAAGGCTATCAAGCATTGGATCGGGCTACCCAGGGAAGCGGTGGAATTGCCGTCCCTGGAGGTATTTAGAAGACAGGTAGACATGGTGCTTAGGGACAGAGTTTAGTGGTGGGCTTGGTTAGATTGGTGGTTGGACTTGATGATCTTAAAGGTCCCTTCCAACTTAGACGATTCTATGATTCTATGAGTAGTGGAATTTTTGCTACTATAAAACTTACTGCTCGAGTCTAAGTTTAAAGTGAGAAATTAACAGATTCTAGTTATCAACCAGCGTTGGTAATATCTGAGCCATCTAACTTTGGATTTCTTACCTTGCCATGAGGAAAGCTGCAACAGAACTGCTGTCACGTTGCCACATAGGGTGTTCATACTGGCAGTAATTCTACCTTCTCCTACAATGCCACTTGACTGCTTTGACACCGAATAGTAGAAAGAATACAGTTATTAGTAAAAAATGAGACTACTCCCAACATTAAAGAATTCATTTTACTAGGATAGATTAACTTGTAATGGAAGACTCAACCTATTCCAGGATGGTGGCAATTGTTTGTTTGAAAAGACTCTTTTCTGAATGTCTGCATAAGTTATGTTGCCATTTAGGTGGCGCCACTCCTTGCATAAAATTTACTTTGCATAATTACAGGCAGTTTTGCAAAATATTTATTTGTAATCTTCAATGCTTGCATACCACATATTTTTTCTTTCAGCTGAGAATGTTTGTAACAGCCTTCTGTTGTAGTTATTTAAATGGGGCTAAGGACTGATTTCTGCAATATCATGGAAAAAAGTCTTTGGATACTCATGACAGAAATGACTGGTGGTTTAAGACACTATTTCTTTCTTCTGCTTCTAGGCCCTCCACAATTTGCTACCACTTGTTTTCCAGGGGAAGACATCCCTGCAGAAAAGCAGCCGGCTGGGGCTGCGCGTACGTACCTCAGACGCAAAGTCTAGCAATTTTCTTTAAAGTGCTGATGAAAGCCAGTTTGTGCTAAGACAGCAGACCTTCTGCTGAGACACGCGCAGGTGCTCCACCCTGCCAGGCCAGCTGCAGCAGGGACAGGACACATGGGACAACTTGGAGGGGTTGTGCCTTGAACAACCTCAGCACAATTTGCCAGGCTGTCTCTGACCTCACCCCTGGACTGAAAGAGCGGGTAAACTGCTTTGTTCAAGGAATAAACATGAGTGTTATGCATAACAGGGTACCTGTGTGACGGATGAAGTAAGCCTGTGACTTCTCCAAGACTTGATGTGGGAAAATTCTGGTGCCTTGAGTTCAGAGCATTTAGTTCACAACACCTTCAGGTTTGGTGGCCTTCTGCTGAATCCAGGGTAGAGGTAAAACCATTCCATGGTCACTGCAGACAGTCAAGAGCAAATGAAGGTCTCTGAATTTTGCGGTTCTGCATCAGAGCAACCACCCGAGATCATTCAAGATGGTGGGCATGTCCACACAGGGCGGAGACAGCGTCATGGCCTCAGGACAGACAGCACGGTGCCCATACGTGCGCTGGCTAGTGTGTGTGCCAAGAGAGGGCTGTACCACACTGCTGTAGCTAAGGCTGATGGTGACCCTCTGCGAACTGCTCATGGCACGAAACATGGATACTCCCACCTCGTGAGCTTAATGGAAGCCATGGTAAGTTTGCTAGCTCACACAGGGTATTAGAAAGGAAGATGAGCACAAAGAGAGCACATCAAATATGGTATATGTAGGGGGATTAATCAGGCGAGAGACATAACAGAGAGAAAATTACGATCTAACATACTGCACGTCATTTTTAGGATTCAACAAGACTTTCATGTTCAGATTTGTATTTCACTGGCATTTATCTTGTGCTTTTCATTAGACGCCAAAAATCTTTATCATTTCTCCATGTTCTGTTCCCCATTTCCTTTTTCCCTATGCATTGTCTCTTCCAATTTTCTGAGTATTTCTAAAACTCAGTTTCACAAAAGCTCATATTTCACATGTACCAGGTTGTAAAATATAGAAGCCAATTGTTAGTCACAGATGTAAAGATAGATCTAAAATTGAAGTAAAAATGTTGAATGGCTGAGGTTTTTTCATGTGCAGACAAATCTCATTATAAAACTATAAAGAATTGTCCTGTTACATAGTTTAATTAATACTGGATATATTTAGTTTTCAGAGTGTCTCTTCGACACACAAAAGCCAAGGTAAAATAAGAACATTCAGTTGCTACATAATGGGAGGGTATTTATTAAAACAAAGCTACATTCAGCAAAGCATTGTTCATTTAGATGGGTGAGTTGAGAGATGTAATTAAGTCAAACTTCAATGTGAGCTTGTACATGTATGATTAAGAACCCATACAAATAGCCAAATTAGATTTGTAACTTGACTGTGCAGAGTTTGCAACCTGATTGTTTTGGTATACACCACAGGCCTGGTTTTACTAGTCTGCTAGCTGTACAACTCCTTGGCTCACAACAGCTTTGGATGGTGTAGAAGGGAGGTGGTATCTGCATTCTTTTATATGACTAAGTTACTCTGTCATGAACCTAATGTATACAAATTAAGATGAAGGACAAGATTCTTCATTCCACCCACGAGAAGGAGTAACTCACTTGAACAGAGAAATATTTCAGACATAGCTTGAAGGGCATTTTGAACTAGCACAGACACGTTCATTTGGTGACAAACACTCCTCTAAGGTCTACACACTCCTACATGGTATCTCCTACATAGGAGAATTCTAGCTAATTAATTTGGCAGGCTGGATTTCTTCTTCAACTTAAAAAGTGATGGAAAATGCATAGATGTGACACAAAAAATTTGCTTCTAGAGGGAATAGATCAAAATCTCTGGAGAAAAAATAAAAAAGAAATCTGGCCACTAGGTGGTTGTTATATTTGGTGGTTGTTATATTCAAAGCACGGTGCAATGCTGATTGCTCAGCAACTCAGCACAGTGCAACTAGTCCTTTTTATTTCAATTTCCAACATAGAAAGAAGAGCTAGCGAATGGGCTCTGCTTCCTTGATGCTTTGTCACCACCGACATTTTTTCCACCTACTAAGATGTTCTTTAAAATAATACAATTTCCCAGCTTTGTTCCACCATCACTGTCCAGCTCCCAGTGACACCTATGGCATGGCACTCTGTGGTGGCATGGGAGATATGGTAACAGCTCATCGGACATGTTCTTTTTGTTTCAAAGATAATACCCAATTGAAAATATACAGAGGTCAACTTGAACTGACAAGTTGTCAGCAGCCAGCAAATGAACAGCAACCTACACTTCAGGTAATTGAGAGTCTTAGGCTTTGCAAAAGCATAATTAGTCTGAGACCATTAATATCTACAGCTTGGGAAAATACAGCCAGCTTTCACACTACGGCACAACTAGCTTCAGTACTGAGGCACCTGTCTGAAGAACATGTGGAACATGGTTTCCCCACTACGTTCAAGCCATCCCCACTACAGTAAGCAGGTGGCTTGGGAGACTTTAACTCACTTGCATTTGTGAGTTGACATTCAAGAATTTTCTCTCTCTTTAAAGCCATCAATCAAAAGTATTTACCGATTTAGAAAATTGTCACTAAACAGACCTGGCCATGAATTGGATTTCCCATTTCACAGGAAGCTTCAGGCTGCCATTTTTTTTTCTTATTTCAACTGAATAAATTCTTTTTTTTTTTTTCTCTGTAGTTGCAATACATTTCATACAGAGTTCCAATTTCTTTGAATTGTTTTAAATAAAAAAATTGACACTGTAAAATCTCCTAAAAGTGGTCAAAATGCTCTTTCTTGGACCATTTTTTTTTTTAGTGCATATTTTCCAAAGCATTTCATTTTTGACAGAAATAATGCTGCATTACCAATAAGAATCTTTGAATAAGCTACACTAAAGATCTCACCTACTGTATTCGGCATACACCTTCCTATTTCTTTCCTTAAGTTCACAGTTCCTAGATAGCCCCGTGTTCACTCAGAAGAGCAGCATAAAAGTGATGCCAGTCATTCTAGATGTTTTTTTATGGCTTCAGTGGTTATTTCTTTAAAAATATTCTTGGTAATATTGCTCTATTTATATCTGAATGAAAAATGTCAGGAAAAAAAATGCCCAGCTGTGCTAGAGTAAATGTTAAAATCCATAGCAGTTTAGAGAGCCACTGCAGAGCACCAAACCACTCAAAGGAATCACTAAGGGAAGAAGCCTCTTCCCCCTCTTCCTCCTTCTTTTTCCTATGAGAGGATGTTTTTAAAGCTCTCATTACAAAATAGAAATATTGAAGGTCTTTTGCATGTGCTAAGCCAAGGGTACTACAAGAGCTACTCTTGGATACAGGCATACCTCTGATCAGCACTGTAGACTTCAAACCCTTTTTATGTCAGCCTATACTTTAGCACATTAGGTTCCATCTCTGTGAGGAGGGTGGCAGAGAAGTTCTCAATGCAGAAAATGTCTTAAATACTTGATAAACTAAATTAATGAGATTAGTTGAACCAAGGCGCTCTAAAATAATCACCAATGTACACGTATTCACTGCTCCTTAAAAGACTAGTTGTTTGATTTGTGACTTGTTTTTACCTTGAGGAGTGGCAGATAATTTTTTGACTTGGTCCAGGGACTAAACTTTCAGAATACACTGGAAATATCTCAATTTACCAGGCTCAGTTAAAAAAGAGGCATGTGCAGCATTTATATAGTGTTTTGGCAGACTTTATTTTCTGCTTAAGTGATTCAGTTTCCCCTGGATACATATGGCCCTCTCTCTGTTTTGCAGAACTGTAATTGCACAGAAAGAGGATGAGGTCATCAACTAAGTTGTAATACGTTCATTAAACAAGTCATTTCAAACAGCCTTAAATAAATTAAATGTTCTGTAAGTAAAATCGGATTCTCACCTACTTTAAACATTAGGCTGCCAGGCTAAATAAGAAGAAAACATCATATCTGTTAATAAAAAGAAACACTGACAACAGCAAACAAAATAGCGTTATACTCAGAAAAGCCAGTAGCCTTCAGACTTTGGTACCCACCAAAGTTTCAGATTCAGGGAAGTTTTTTATGTCTCAATCACTGTGGGAGAGCTGAGCAATTTTATCGGATGAGAAGGACGGATACTAAAGAATCTGGCAACAAACTTCAAGATCCAGATACTTAATGCATTCTGTCTGAGTAAAAGTTTAATACTAACTAGCTAAGCAGATCTAGCAGTGCCACGCAAAAGAGGACAGCGATTTACAGGACTTCTTAACAGAGACTGTCCAGCACAGAGATGCAGGAGGTCAGTGCCCACCAAGATGATTATCTAAAGTAAATCAGTCAGTGCATACATTATCTTTGAAAACTGTTAGTGACTTCTCTGAAGTCCAGTTCTGGGTAGATCCCAAACTGTGAAGTTGAAAAGACAATCTCAGATATGTGTAATGGTACACCCACAACTGCAATCGCCTCAGCGGCTCCAGTCTCACAGAGAACAACTAAGCGGTTCCTCATGGCCAGCCTGTGAGACAGCTGTGGGGACACCACGTGGCAGGTCACAGGGCCTGCAGTACTTGGCTCCTGAGACCACTCTTCAAGTGCAAAGGCGCCACCCGCGCTTTCTGAATATAGATGTTATCCCCTACAGTTGACAACCACACTTGGAAGAAAGCATCAGTCAGAACTTAACGTCATATAATTTGCCTGGTGTAAGCAGGAGCAGTAAGACCTTGCCCCAAAACATCAGATACATCACCTACAATATTCTTGAAAAACAAAAGCCAGGTAAGACAGAGAACCTGTAAGGGAAGAGAAAGGGCAGGCTGACATTCCTAAGAACAGGTGGCTGAACTGGTGGCCTGCAGGTCAGGCACTGGGCACACAGGATGGTCCTAACTCACCACCTTTTCTGCAGCAGTTCTGGAGGAGACAGGGCATGCTAGCAGGTGAAAACTGGTACCCGCCTCTGCATCTGTGCATGGCGTCCTCTCAGGGGAGCCCCAGACCTGGCAGGCAGCCTCCAGCACTGAAAAATTGGGACCACAAATGCAAGTCCACCCCTCATATACTGCCAAGGGTATTTAAGAGTTTTCTAGTCTCTCTCATAAGCCTTCTCTGAAGGGTAGCACAGAATAGCTGAGGTAGACTTCTGGTCAGGAATGCCCTGGAAGATCCTCTTTCTCTCTGTTGACTACAGAGGGAGTCCTTGGAAATTAAAGCCTTAATTTTGTTGAACAAAAATAGTCACCTAAGGCTAGGGAATGTGAAGTCCTTATCCTTTCCTCAAGGCATTTCCCTTAGGCAAAGCAGACATTTTTTTAAGGTTTTAAAAATGTTTTCCGATAAATCAGTGTTTGAGATTCAGCCAAATACCTTCACATAATTTCTAAAAATCTTGAGCGACAAAACCTTCTGTTAATAGGAATGTAAGATACAAGCAACGCAGAATCCCTGGGCTGAGTAAACTACAACTTCGGGTCACTTCTGGGGTCTTTGTGGTGACACTGTATCTTAGAATAGAATCACAGAGTCATAGAATAGTTAGAGTTGGAAGGGACCTTAAAGATCATCGAGTTCCAACCCCCCCTGCCATCACTTGCAGTGAACATTTTTCTCTGCTGATGTTAATAAAACACTTAAAGAAAATTATTTATGCTACTCTTTATTATTGGGATTGTAGGCACCCCATTCTATGCGGATGCAAGAAAAGGGTATCATGTCTGTTTAGGAGAGGTTATAAGTCAAATAAAGTTTACTAAAAGAATCAAAACTATCATGGCAAGCCATTTTTTTAATACTGTCATGGCTATACTGTATTACGCTCCACAGAGGCCATAATCAGACAGTTGTTGAAAGCAGCTTTGTTTACTGTTAACCAATGAACTTAGCAGGGGGAGGGATTCCTGTCACAAGGCAGGATATAAGGAAGGAAAAATAACAGTGTATTTCTGTTGTTGTCTTTATTCTGTAATATTTTGTATAATCCAAGTAGCTGATGATGCCATTTTCTTGGCAGCAGAACAAGAAGCTATTGTAATTAGAAGCAGCTAGGCAATTTTCATATGAAACATACAGTATATGTTACAGCTTTCTGAAACACTGCAGCAAGATTCAAGGTTGTAATAGAAGACTGTGCATAAAGCCCATACAAATGAAATATGGAAGAATGGAATTGGACATGTAGATAATTTCTTCAGCTTTCTCATGGGTAAAGTCAGCCAATGACACCCGCTAGTCCTTTGCGTTGTCCTCTGAAGTCAGTGTTAGAACTTGGAGCCACGGCAGAACAAGATTTGAGATCAGCCATGTTTAATCCTGCCATCTGTATAAACTCCCCTGTGAGTGAAGGGCAACAGCAATGCTGGGCTTTTTTGCTGCCTATATAACAACAATGTTTTTAATTAACACTTTACTCAGCAAAAAAGTAGTCACCTGAAAAACGTGACTTCCATGCTGAAAAAACGTGACTTCCATGCATACAGAGAAATCAATGGGATATAATTATTTCCCAGCAGTCAGACATTGCAGATAGATAGAATCACAGAATCACAGAATACCAGGCTAGAAGGGACCTCGAGGATCAGCTGGTACAACCTTTCTTGGCAAAAGCACAGTCTGGACAAGATGGTGCAGCCCCCTGTCCATATGAATCTTAAAAGTGTCCAACATTGGGGAATCCACCACTTCCCTGGGGAGATTATTCCAATGATACATCATCTCACTTTTGTCATTTTGTCTTCTGTCCCCTCTCTCCCAAAATGAATGCATTCGCAAAATTAGAAAGGGAGAGAGGGCAGGGAACATCAGTTGACAGGTTCCCATGTAACTATGGTGTTAAAATTGAAACAGATAGTATTTACCTTTGTAAACTTTGTTTAAAGATACAGCTTCAAAGAATAATATATCAAATGCAAGAGTTCTGGAACTTTTTATAAATACATTCCCCTTGGTTTTTTTTAAATTGTGGAGTTCTGTCAAGGTACCTTAAGAAGGATGTACACCACTCACGCTCCAGAAATGGTATCTACCCAGCTAGATATTCCCACAGAGTGACAAGAGAGACACTTCTGCAGGAGCACAAGTATTTTTACAGCAGAGCACCAACCTCTTTAGCAGCTGTGTTTTCTTACTAATGCTATGTTTTGGATTTAGGATGAGAATAATGTTGACAACACACTAATATTTTCAGTTGTTGCTAAGAAGTCAAGGATTTTTTCAGCTTTCTGTAGAAGTTGAGAGGGAGCATAGATGGAACAACTGACCCAAGCTGGCCAAAGCAACATTCCATACCTTAGATCTTATATTCAGTATATAAATGGGGGGTGCCTGGGGAGCAGGGATCTGGGATCGCTGCTGAGGGACAGGCTGGCCATCGGTCAGCAGGCGGTGAGCAACTGCATTGTGCATCACTCATTTTGAATATTCTTTAATTATTGTTGTTATTATTTTCTCTTCCTTTGCTGTAATATTAAACTGTCTTTATCTCAGCCCAAGAGCTTTACTTTTTTTTTTTCTTTTTTCTTTTTGATTCTCCTCCCCATCCCCATCCCACCAGGGGCATGGGGTGTTTGGAGGAGGGGTGTGTTAAGTGGTTGCATGGTGTTTAGTTGCTGGCTGGGGTTAAACTATCACAACTGGGAACTGTGAGAGATTAGCTGTCCAGTTTGCAGCACTGCAAGCAGGTGTCTGGAAGTGTCTGGAGCTGGTACCTGCCTTCAGGATAAAAAGAGATATTGAAGGTTCTGGCCTCACACAACTCAGTCTGAGCAATTCATCCCCAGACAGTTCAGGTTCATCTTTAAAGCAGGGAATAGACTAGTAATTTATGGCCCAAATGCTCTGAGATTTTTCAGCAACATAACTTCATAGCCATTCAGTATTTATGGGGAAAAAAAAAACCCAAACCATTAAAAAACCTAAAACCTAGCATTCTAACTTCTAAGTATCTTCTTGTATAATTAGCATTATCATTAACAACCTAGAAATCCCATCCAAATTCCCATCTCCAACTGCAAAAGACCCACAACCAAGCAAGATACCCTCTGGGCTGTTAAACAACATAAGGTATCCTCTCTGGGGGGGTCTCTTTTTCCTGTGCTGGGCTACGTACCACCCTGGGTTACTCCGTGCCAACCCCATAACTTGCTGTAACTTGCAGGCAACACCAAGAGTGGCCCCTCTAAGAGCCCACCTGGCACACAGCTCTGGGAAGAGACTCAGCAGCCCATTTTCAAGACTTGCGCTGATGGATGCCACTAGTCAGGATGACGACTGTGGGGTTATAGTTAGCACAGGGAGCATCTGCCAGGTCAAAGACCAGGGAGCACATCTTCAACAAAAAGAGTACAGACCTATGTACTTCAATAAACACTTTGAAGGAATAAAATATGAATTTCCCAGTAAGTTTTATCTTTTAAAAGTAATTTCTCCACTACTGCAATGCAACTATAGAAAAAATACTTCAGAGACTACAGCAGACATTTTAAATTGCCACAAGAATCTCTTATACAGCAATTCATTTTTTTTTTAGTTAATTTGAGAAATATAATTAATAAGTATAATTAAGGTTTATACAAGTCCTTATTTCCACTTTGCTAAACTAAAACTAATCATTGTACATACAAAATTATTTAAGATCCAGCCTTCCCTTCCCAAACCCATACAAAATTATTTTAGGTCTTTATAAATAATCACAATTTTGTACCTGTAAACTGTTTTTTTTAAATTTGGAGAAAGCTACAAATACACTATGGCATCCTTCCTAGATGAAGGACTGCTACAGAAAAAGGACCTTTTCAAGAACTGGATTTAAACTATGGAAAACTCTTCTGCAAGAGAGGATGACTACAAATCCCATCACATTGAATAGACAGTAGAAATCTCGCACTAAAATTTTTAATTTAGGTTTCTACTAAGCTGCTCTAAACATGCACACAATGCACATATATGCAGTTTTCCTCTCACTCCTATAGAAAGGAAAAGGAAAGCGATGTATGAAGAATTTAAAAACAGCAGGGGCAAGCACTGAGAGAATGGGATCAGAATCGTACTACCTGAATAGTTCAGTTAAGATTGGTCCATTCCCTTCTCAGCCAAATCTGTAGCTTGCCCTTCCATACATACTATTGCTCAAAATCTTAACTTCCCTTAAGCCTTACATATTATCTGACAAATCTATAGACTTCAGCTATTGCAGGAAGCATTTTTGAGTGAATCTGTTATTATTTTCCCCATCTTTGCCATCAGTTTTCAAAATACTGTCAATGCAACCAGAAACTACAGAATTACTCAGCACAGGCGGCAGAGCAATAAAGATCTGGACATTTTTCATGTGAATGTCTGTCTTTGGACCTATTTTCTAAGCATAATTACCACTTTATACTGCAGTACGGTAACACTCTCAACAGTGATAATTGAGGAATGAATATTACTTGAGTACAAAGTTAAGGGTCAATTTGACTTAAAAGAAATGTCTTAAAACAGGTTATCTACCTTGGCACCACACTTAACTTGTTCTATTTCATCTGGTACAGTTAGAAATCCATCTGCTGTTTTTAGATATCTTCAATGTTGAGGCTCAAGATGGTGATCCCAAGGATATAACATTTGAATCTCTCTTCCAGTCTGCCAAAAGGAAGGTGGGGGGTAATTTATGGGAATTGAGCTTTTTATACAAGATGGCCTTGGACTACAGAAATTAAATTCTACACTCCTAAAAGAAAAATACATCTTACTGTATGAGTGAGTATGTATTACTATTATTTCAGAATGAGGGAGAAAGAAAAGAAAAAAGAGGATTTGGAAGCTATTTTAGGCCAGCAAATCACAGAAGTTATCATGCAAAGACAGAGAAGCTAGTGCCGCACTGTAAAGAGAGAGCCAAGTTAATTTTAAGCTGACTGGTCAAGTATTAGAAGTTTATGTTAGAAGTCTATCCATGGCAGCAAGGAACTGAGTGTTAACCAGCTTACCTGCTGAGAGTCAATTACTCCATATTAAACTCTTGTATTGCCACTTCTGATACCTCAATTGCTCAATTAAAGCTAGTTCAAGTATTGATAACTCCAGTTGATTGTTTCTAAATAGTTTTTTAACAATAGGTTTTGAGATGGTAATGCATCTTCACAGTGACAACTCCTGCACATTCTCTTTCATCTTAAAAAGAAAATGAGGACTAGTCCAGACTTGAAAAGGTCCCTCAAATTAGGAGCTATCAATTGCTGCAAATCAAGAAGCATTTGAAATACACTTCTAAGAAAATCAGATTATTTAGTCTTTCAAGTTGCAAATTACATTTTTGAAGGGTTTTTTATGAAATTTCTTGTATGATATTTGCATATATGCAGTCTTCTTATATTTTTTAATTATTTCTGATTGATTCCTGGTGTTAGAATAATTTACTTTATTGTGTAGCTATCAGATGATACTTTTTTTCAAAACCTAAAAGAATTCAGAATCATTTGCAAGTCATGGGGTATCTAAAAATTTTTTCCACCTGTCCAGCCCAACTAAATCTGAACTTTCTCTGAAAGAATTATGGTCACGTTGTGTTTCTATAGCATTAAGCACAACAGTACTCTAAGAATCTCTGGCAAGAACTAAGGCAGTGCTATTGAACACAAATTATGTTATAAAAATGACAACCTTCCAAGTCGGACATTATTAATAACTGGAAAAGAAAACTTTAAGAAACAAAACTTGTTAAGAATCATCTTCTGAGATTCCTTCTGTGCACCAGTATGGCCGCAGTTTTTCTTGTGCAGTTCAAACTGAGCACACAACCACTGCTTACTATACTTCTATTCTAATGCAGGTCATTTAACATACCTAACATAAGGTCAATGAAGTTTTTGGACATGATTTTTGCAAGGGCTGAGTACCTGGCATTCCTCTGAAACACAAGCTTCTGGTATGGAAGATTTCTAAAGAGCCATCTCTAGGTGGCTCTAAAGAGCCAAAGTGATATCTGATCCAAATCATGCTAAAGGTTGTAGTAGTAGGCTAAAGGCTGCGGTAGTGGTATAAACAAGGTAGAACTTGTTCCTAAAACACTAAACCCTAAAATAAAACAAGAGAAGGAGTAGAGGCATCCTGGTGAATCAGGATGCCTGGAAATGCTGTCGGAGTACTGCAGATCGGACATGAATACTTGCAGCATCCAACAGATCTCATATGCTCCCCAAAATAAAACCTGGCCAGTTCCACAGCTCTTCCAAAAAGTCAGCTTCCACTATGAGGTGCTTGCTGTCAAATTAGTTGTCCCTTGAGGAATCAAATTATATGCCACAAATTCTATATTTAAACCCCTGCTGCTACATAATCAGGCTATTAACACCATCCACTCACACATTCTTTGAGATTTG
This sequence comes from Limnodromus scolopaceus, assembly GCA_028565335.1. Lineage (NCBI taxonomy): Eukaryota > Metazoa > Chordata > Aves > Charadriiformes > Scolopacidae > Limnodromus > Limnodromus scolopaceus. Next base: position 105,729,312 of record JAOXNO010000001.1, on the reverse strand, counting down.
GGACAATTCCACAATTACTACACTCTGGCTGGTGTTAAATTTCGGAGTCATTTACTCTGTATTAATTACATCATGTGAGATTATGGTATGACTAACCTCTTACTAACATTACCCACAGCACATAATACATGCATAGGGCCTCAGTGACAGTGACTTTTTTTTTTATGCCATACTCTGGCTGACAAGTAATAGTGCTATGTAATTTCTAAGATAGTGAAGGAAATAGCAGCCAGTTTACAGTTACTGTTAACTTCAGCTTTAAGAAGACAAACAACATTACATAAAATCTCATTATTACTCCACTTCCCCCTACATTTGAGGTTTGTTCCTTTTATTATTTATTCCACTCTGCCTGTGCTGAATGTGTCTCCTTCTCTTCTGCAGGTGACAATGAAAATATGAAGAGGGACTAGGAATGATGTATAATATACAGTATATAAAAAGGTGAGCTTGAAAGTACCAAGCCTAAAATTGCTCTTTTACCGGTGTCTTATACATCTGTTTCTTGACATATTTTAAGCAGCAAATGCAAGCACTTAATAATTTTTCTCAGCTTCAAACCAGTGAATTAAACAAGAATGCTAAAGTCACTTAATTTGATTTGCTGAGAGGGTATGAAATGAAAACTCTAAAAAAAAGAAAAAAGTGTAATGACTTTTTCGCATCTGTGCCATTTTCATATCAACATGTCCTTACCTGTAAAAGGTTTCAATATTCATGTCATATTTTAATAATCAAAGGAACTCTTTACACCATCAATAATTTCTTATTAAGATGCAAATCAAGAATAATCTCTGATCTTCTAGTCGTGCCTGAAAGCACTTCCTCAATTAGTCAAGCTCCATCTAACATCTGACAAGACTGCCCTCATCATAGGAAAACTGACTTTAAAATTATCTTCTAAATTCAGAAGATAATTTTTTTTGTGGTCAGCAATAAGGGGCTAGAATCATATACAAGCCATCAAAATGACGTGATAATTTGTAATTGTCACTAAAAATCAGCATACATTCTCCTTAAAAACAGAAAGTGTGAATGTTTTGGTTTAGTTGTTCAATCAGTATTTCATAGACTGGTTCTGACACCTGAATTTCTTTAGATGCTAAAATGAGATGTCCCATGCTAGACAAGCAGAACAGTATTTCACTGACTCAAGAGTTACTTCTAACTGCTCATTAAAACTGAGTGTTTCTTCACGCTTTCTCTCACCATTTTATAGGCTTTGCAGTATCTCCCTTCATCTTTTAAATATATACCTTAGAAAACGTAAGTCTATAAAGCATCTGTGGTGATTACGTGATTACTACATTTCACCTGCTGCTGTCATCATGTGGACCATAATTAACTGTCAAAATGCTTTGTTGCTAACTCAGCTTGAGGAATAAAATCCTTGAGGCAAGCACCATGGCTTGCCTTCATTTTTAGACAGCTTGCTTTCCTCGCAATCAATAACAGATTAATAATAAATTATTAATATTTCTGTCCATTTCAGGCATTCAGCTATATTGAGCAGAACTTTGCTCAGGCCAACAGGTATCTAAGTTCAAGCCGAAGGAGAACTGTGTCACATGGTAGCAGCTTTATGATTTTCTTCATGCATTTTGGCAGCCTGACCAGTCATGCTGGAGTTACGGGCACGTTGGGAAACCCCAAAGAAGGTAAAAGAAGGTACAGGTGGTTTCCACCCACACTCAAAAGAGCAAATGCTTCAAAGAGGTTGAACATATGTGCTGGTTCTGATTCAACAAAGTTTACTTCCACACCAAATTTTCAATTTCCCCAACTTCAGTGGGACTGCTCAGTATCTTAATTTAAAACTTGAGCCTGAGGAGATTTGTTTAAAGGAGCTAATCCAGCTAAATACAGTAATGTGAAGAGTTTACACAAGCTCGTGCTGTACATTTGCATGTCCCTGAGGCAGTATTCTAATAGCACCATAGCGTAAGAGCATACAGCACAACCAGAGCATTGCCTCACAAATCTGATGTCTTAAATCTTTTGAATAATTAAAAAAAAAAAAAGGATAATTATAGGCTAGTAACCAACTGACTAAAGCTTAACTCAGAACAATAAACTACATTTTCGTGATTACTACTTCCACAATTTAGATATCCAAAACATAACACATGATAATCTGGCCAGAACGGTACTCGGTCATCCATGTTGACCACCAGGATACCAAAAGGTCCATTTTCTTCATTATTTCATACGGTTGAGTTTTCGTTCAAATTCTTTCACCAGCGGGTCAGAAGCCTGCTTGCTCTTCTCTTCAGCAGCCCTGAGGAGAAGGACTTGGGAGTGCTTGTGGACGAGAAGCTCAACATGAGCCAGCAGTGCGCGCTGGCAGCCCAGAGAGCCAACCGTGTCCTGGGCTGCATCAAGAGAAG
>JAOXNO010000001.1:105708740-105726622 GCA_028565335.1 Limnodromus scolopaceus | reverse complement strand
CTTCAGCAGGGGAGTTGGACTAGATGATCTCTATGGTCCCTTCCAACTCTAAAAATTCAGTGAAATTCAGTGAAAGTTTCCGTGGCCTTCAAAAACCCACTCGGCCTCCCACAGAGCCATGCCAAAGGCTCCAAAGGGGCTCTTAACTATACCTGAGGTGCTTGAAGGTGCTCTTAATTATACCTAACTTTATTCACGTTTCATTGCACCTGATCTGGAACTCGCACCCCACTGCCGTGTCGGCGGCCTCGCAGACAAGGCAGCGATGGGGCAGCAGGCCGGGCCGCCCTCGCCTCCCGCTTCGTGACCCTCCACACGGCCCGTATCACCACCCGGCCAATTCCACGTCCCACGCCCCACCCGGCCCCGCGGCAACATCGTCGCACCCCCACCCGCGAGAGGGGGCCGCCGCCCCCGCCCCTCGCAACCCTCCCCTCCTTCCCGGGAGGGGAACGGCGGCCGCCTCAGCTCCGGCGGGGGAGAAGCGGCCCCCTTCCCCCTTTGGTCGGCCATGCCTTCGCTCCGGGAGGCGACCGCCGGCCCCACGGCCTCCTGTCAGGCAAACCCTGCCCGCCCCCGGCCCCGCTGCAGCCCACGCCGCGGCGCAGCGCCGCCACCTGCTGGGCCCGCCGCGGACACCGCCCCACCGGCGGTGGCAGAGGGGCCGGACCGGGCCGGGCCGAGCTGAGGCGGGGCGGCGGGTGGGGCGGCGCCCTTGGGCCTTCCCCGCCGCCCTTGGGCCTTCCCCGCCGCCGCGCCAGGCCTCACAGGCGGGGCTTCTGCCCAGTGGCGGGCGGTTGCTGGCGGCGCTTGTAGCTGCTGTGCGGTAAGGGGGGGCTGGAAGGGGGCTGCCCAGCAGGCTCGGTTGAGGGAAGGGCCTCCTTCCCCACCGCCCTCCTGCCTGCCCGAGAAACTCCGCTCTGCGACGGGACGAGGCGCCTGGCCTGACCGCCGCCTCCCCGGGCCGGCCCTAGCGGCTGTAGGTGGGCGCAGCCCCAGCTGTGGGCGGGCGGAGCCATGGCGAGCGGCCATGTTTGGGCAAACGCGCAGAGGCAGCGCGGTCACTCAGCACGGCCGAGTTACCGGAGTGAAGTTACACCAGTTTTCGTGTGGTAGGAAGGCAGGTTGGGGAAATGGCTGGTTGTGGTGGGAGCCTTTATGCTTCCCGTCAGGTCAGTGGAGTTTATAGGCGCCCACATACAGGGCAGAGTCGTTTCCCCGTTTCAACCCAGTGCGTGGTTGGGGTTTTGTGGGAAGCATTCACCCACCTGTCATCCACCATGAAAACATTAGTTTTCAAGGAAATGATTGAGATCCTTGACAAAGATGTTTATAGTTAATTCGACTAAGCCAATCCACCTATTCCAGAGGTGAAGGAAATGCTTCCTGCCACAGATTTAAGGCTTTCATAAGTCAAATAAGACTTACAGAGTTATAACCGGCCCTACAGATCATGAGGGCAAATGTGACCATTGATCGGGCTGTTTCAGGTGGAAACATCCTTGAACCGGAGGGAAAGAAGAGAGCAACAGTTGGGTCAGGGCCCTGGCGCAGGGCTGCCATGGCTAACCACCCTCCTGCGGTGCTGCAGCTGCTTGCCAGCTCTGCAACAAGGGCTGCCGTTAACAGGGCAGGGAAGGGGGGAGAAGAGGGCAATTAAAGACAGAGCTGAAACCTTTTCTTGTGGCTGGAGCAGTGTAGTGGTTTCCCAGGTGTGGCCCTGGCACCATGTGTTAGGGACAGGAGCCCTGCCTTCAGTGTTGCTGCAGCACTGAGGCAAAGCTCTGGGTGTCCTGCTGTCCCTGGTCAGTGACCTGCGTGAGCTACCTTAAGCCACCCCTTCACACTGCAGTGCAGCCCTGGCCTTTGGTCCTCTGGGTCTCATCCCAGTTATTTCTTCATACAGCCACAGTTTCCATTTGAGGTAACAGCAGGGACTGAAAAAGACTGAATTTTTGTGTGGTATGGGAAACCCAGAGTAAGCTGCTTTTCTTCCTGTAAAGACAAGCAAAACAAACCTTTGGTTTCATTTATCTGTATGCAATTTCAGCAAAGTTTTCTCTGTGCAAGCTCAACATATACTCATTGATACAGTTTTTCTTTCTTTTTTGGACCTTTCCAGATCCACAGTCATTCTCAGGGCTCTTCTCTGAGGCCTTTCCAAATTTTTCAGTGTCTTTTCTGAAACACTGATGTCAGAATTGGACATGACACTCAACAGTGATCTCAGCATTGGCACAGAGAAAACAAAACAAACCAACCAAAAAAAACCCCACATCACCTCCTGAGTCATATCTCTTTCTTAGGACAGTGAAGTGAGGTTGCCTGCCTGCATACAGGACAGTTATACTGTCTATTTTCAGCTTTCTGAGCAGAAAAAAAACAAAAAAAGATTGCTTTTCATAATGCCAGACCTATTTAGTTCCAGAAGAGGGCCCTTTCTTCTAAAACCTTACCCATAGTCTTGACACAGGAAGTCTCTTTCTCACATTGACCTACGTATAGTGCCCTCCACCTAAATTCAGTTTTTTATCCATAACTTACAGTATTACAGACAGCTTGCAGATGTGCCCAATCTTCTTTGATATCTTCTGAACCCTCTTCTCCCCTGAGATGGTAGAAACCGCAAGAGGATACACTCATTCTGCCAGTGCTATGTATTTTTTTTTAATTTAAACCGAAGTTCAGGGCTGAGATGAACACCTTGCAGAAGACCCGTTTCATGAGCATTTCTTTTTCCAAACAAGCTGATGATCTTCTCAAAAAGTTACATAGTGTTTAGCTGACCAAATTGAATTTTCATGTCTAATCTAAGATGACGTGTAAGTAGCATGGCAATGGTAAGAAAGTGTCCTCCTTGGGAAACTTAAAAGAACCACGCTCGTTTTTATGAAGCCCAAAGTCATATCTTACAAGTGTGAGTTTTCTGTTTTGACAGGGTAATAGGCTAGGTGGTCACCTTTCTTCCTTTAGTGGCAAAAATTTAGGTGGAAGTCCTTCCAGCACTTTATATTTCTACAAGTACCAAAATGCAAAATGCGCTGGAGAATCCAAGTGTTGCCTTGCTTATAAGCAGGAATGATCTAGCCTGAGTACTGTTTAAAAGAACCAAAAAATCACAGAAAGGAAGGCAGACAAAAGAAGAAGGTAATAATAAGGAAAAATCTATCCTAGGGGGCATGCATCTTCAGGAACTGGAATTTTTTTATTTCTCTTCTGGATAAGAAACTACACTATGCTATTTTATCTTTGCTGTTCTCTTAAGCTTTTTGATAGATGTCATACTTTAAGGGAAAACATCAACAGTTTCAATTATTTATGAATGCTACAGAAAAACTGATCAAACAAGACATGGAAGGCAGGCAGTAGGATGAAGAGCATAGAATTCTAATAATTAGATAAGGGTTGGATCTTCAGATATTTTTTTAAATGAGAAGGATTTTTCTTGACAGGTATAAAAGCATGTCACTACACAGCGGAGAGGCTAAACCAGGAGCTATCACATTCTTGATAATAAACATCTAAAGCAACTTCATGAAAATCTTCAATTAAGAACAACCTGATCCAACTTCCCGGTTGGGTAAAAAAACCCCACACTGATAGTAGAGCTCACATTTTTTACAGTGCCCTAAAACTGATTTAATCAGCCCGTTCAGTCATTTGAGAATAAGGCACCTAATGAGGGTGCCACAAATGTAATCTCATTTCTGTAGTTTGGCTCGTGCTTTTTACCATAAGGAACAGTGGCATGAGTTGTGCTGCAGGCAGCCAATTCAGGGCAACGTGTTACCTCCCTGTCCTCTTCTTCCACCCACACCACAAGCCCAGTAGAGATTTCATCTCTCAGTACTATTCATTTAAATGTTTTCCTGGTTGATCTCTAACCTATAGATTGAGCCAGCTTGAAACAACCATTTTCTTAAAAAGAAGGTTTTTTCAGTTGGGTCATTTCTCAGAACTGATTTAGAGCCTACATAGCTCAACCTCTTCAAAATGAAACAAACAAATGAAACCCAAACCCGATGGCAGGGATCTCTGGCAGAGGCAGCAGATAAAGGTGTGAATGAGCAGCTCTGTGCGTGGGGGGGGAGGTGTCAATAAAATATCGACTCAGCTCTGCTGTAACCAGAATAGTTCCTCTGACCATTCCTGTAGTCCTTATCTCCTACTCCATCATATTGCCTGTACATGACTTTCTTAATTGAAGTAATATATCTTTTGGGTCACTTTCTTTGTGTTAATAGATGATGAAAGACTTAACAGTCAAGTGAGGGAGGAGAAAGAAAGAGGCAGCTGTTACACTTTGCATTCACCTTCCTAATACATGACTAGAAGAATCTGGAGGCACATCTCAGGCAAACATCAAAACAGCTATTTTACAAGTATGTTAGAACATCAAAGCAAAAGCTCTCATTTACCCTAGTTGATTTCCATTGCAAATACAAAGCTAACTCATTTATTTTCCAGTTTGCGCTCATAATTATTTTAATTTAACATGTTTGTCCAGAGGCAGCCGTCACGTTGATGCCATGGTGCTGTGTCACACATGCTGTGGCCTGAGACACCCCAGCTGGGCATCTCGGTATCAAGAGAATTTATTCATGCCTCATACAAAATGTATTGTACGGGAAAGCTTGCAGTGGTATTTTGCAAAATAGCAAAAGCTGTTACTCTGGAATGTTGCAGATATTTTAAGAATCCCATATGGGCTTATCTAGTCTACTTTTTCTGAAGATGGTCAGAATATACCTTAATGGCAGATAGAAAAGTCTCAAGATGCCCTTACTGGCATGGAAAGCAGATTGTCTGCAGATCCAGTTGTCCTTCTGCATGAGGAAAGCTAAAGGGAAGCTGCTGGGTTAGTGGAACCACTGCTGGTGCCAAGGTTGACATCTAACTGCAATTTTATGGTAAGATCAGTTACAGGTCTGTCACAGAGCAGCAATTCTGAGTTTTGAAGAGGAGGTGTCAGCTGTAATTGTGAAGAACCATGCAAATATACCCTGGAGCCACGCAGGAGAAAAAAAATATCTTAGCATTATAACCAGTGAATTTATCTTAAATCGTTGGCTGTTGCAGGCATCTCACAGGTTCATGGAAATTAGGACTGGAAAGGACCTTAAGAACAAGTTACATTCATAAGGCATTCATTTTCTTTACGTATTGCAAGTGGTTGATGTATGTTATGATCTGATAATCTGTCAGAATTGTCTGATGCGTGACATTTTTTCATCTTGGCCAAACTGCATTTAGGATAACCTAATGGTTATCCTAAAATTTCAATAAACTTTTGTGCTGTTTGTCAGGGAACAGTGACAGTGGGGCTTCTCACTGGGAGAGGTTGAGCCAGGAGCCAAGGGTGACCCCAGCAGAGGCAATGTCCTCACCAACCAGAGTGAAGCCTCTCACACAGCACATAAGTGGGGCCCCCAGAGCCAGGAGCTGGTAGCAGTGTCTGTCAGCAGCCCCAGACAGAAGAGGGGATGAACCAGGGCCAGGTCCATCCAGGGGCAGCAGAAGAAGAGACAGGAGATGAGGCTGAAGACGCGATTGGAGACAAGGCAATGGTGTGAACTTGAGATCCATCTGGGAAGCCCTGTCAGAGAACTGGGACAGGGGAAGTCAAGGTGGGACTCCCAGGTGAGGCTGGTCAGGACAATGAAGACCTATTAGTGCTGACAGCATCCTGACGGTATTGACAGTGGACATGGTGATCAGTTATACTCTTCTGTGCATCTGCTGTTTGTATCCTTTTCTTTGAAGTGCACTCTTGTGCTTATGGAAAGGAAAAAGTACTGTGAAAATATACACTTTAAAGAGGTGTATAAAATCATCCACTCAGTTCTTCTGTTTGGTGTCATTCTGTCTCAGTACAAGCCTGTGGAAGGATCTTGTTTCTTTGTTGTTGTTCTCTTTGTGGTTTTCTGTTTTTGGGGATTTTTTGTCTCTTGGCAAGAGTGATTTTTTTTTTTTTTTTCTTGAACAACTTTACTCTAAATTCAGATATCTGAACATGTTCAAAAAGCAGTCCGGGAGAACTGTGCATAGGTTACAGTGCTATTTCTTACATCAAAACAATTGTATTAAGATTACTTTTTTTTTTTCCCCTGGAAGAAAACAGATTGTCAAACAATTTGAGTCTTACAGTATGGGAAAATCAGGAAAAATGCAAAAACATGCACTACAGTTGGCTATGGTTTCCAATAAGATGGTTGAAAACCCAGACCTCTGTTGTCATCTTTGTTTTATGCATCCAGCTATTGCAGCACGAGAATTGTTAGTACTGTCTCTGAGCAGTAGGTCATCCTCCACGTGTTTCATATATACGGGGTCCAACTTTTTTATTTGCTTAGCACTATTAAGTGCTCATACAAAAACCATAGGCTGAAATCTGGTAATGGCCTCACATCACCTTCCCAAGCTACCAATTGTTCAGCTTTTCTTCCAAACATTATCTATGAAAGATTTAAGAGAGGATAGAAGAGCTCTCAAAAAGCTGAAAATGTGAGTATAGTTATAACATGTTGAACTGAATCGCAAAATGAATAATATATAGGTTATTTTTTTTCATATATTTTAATTAAATGAAACAGCCCAGAGTTTCTAGTTTGCATTAGGTTTTCTTGGAACTTCTGTTCCTTTTTCAAAGGGAGAAGTACCTATACCCACTGTGGGATATTTCACACGCATTTTGTGAGCAGTAAAAACACTGAGTTATTTAAGAAAAAAGTATTTTGATGAGGAATAGCTGTGTACAAAGAAAATGCACATTCTTGGGAAATAGATCCATTTACAATGCTAAAGCCTCACATACTTGACTATTTCCCACATTTTCTGCCATATGTTTTATTAAACCAGGAACTTTTGAACTATTGTCCCTGTAGGGAATTTAATTTAATCAAGGCTCATTCACAGGAGCGACAGATACTATATCTTGTCTCAAAGTGCAGTCTAATTCTGCCTTGATGCTGCTGCATAATGGATTCATACTTTACACTTACATTCCAGAGTGTATTTTTCAGCTAATGTACTGTTCCAGCACTGTAGAAAAATCATCTGAAAATTGAAATGTGTGTCAGTCAAATGGTGGAGATTAATAAAAATTGCTGCCTGCATGAAAAACCTAAACTAGGTTTCTAGTAAGAAGATATTTTATTAGCAGAAATAAGAAGTTCTTTTCTGAATCCATTTTCATATGATAAATTAACTTCTCTTACAGTACAGACATTAAATCATTCGAAGTTACCTTAACACAATTTTCATCATTTGTGCCCTTGCTGAGATTCCTTCAGTGCCCAGCAGCAGGAGCACTCAGCTAGCTGGAAATGAAAAAAGTTGTTTACATAAAAATACTGAGCCACCTTTGAACTGATTAAAAGTCCCCCTGTACACTGACTGCATAAGGGATTGCCTGAGATTATTGGCTTTGTAAACACTTCACCTTCTGTCTTTCCTCTCTCATAACCTTTAAGACCGATGACCTTTGCAGTGACACTTTTCAAGCCCAGATTCCTTACCTATGTATTTCTTTAGGGTTTTTTTTTTAAGACAAAGCATTTATATTTTGCCCAAAGTGCTCATACCATTGAAGTTTTCTGCATCCCTATAACTAAGGGAAAAAAGAAGACAGAAAATAAGGTGATTAAATTTATCTTTCCCACTGCAGAAGTTTGATTTTCATCATCTAGGGGGGATAGGAAGGGGACAGATGGATGGGACAGGACACGCTTCCTTGTTTGTTGCCAGAGACTGAACTTTGGGTTTGCTTCATTTGTTGTCAAATGATCTTAGAACATCATGATTCTGATTTCTTTGCAAAATAATTGGGTAATCGAACTGTTGATGAAGCATCTTCAGAAAACCATTCATAAGGCACTTATTTTCTTTACGTATTGCAAGTGGTTGATGTACGTTATGATCTGATAATCTGTCAGAATTGTCTGATGCATGACATTTTTTCTAATTGTATATACTTCATCTTGGCCAAACTGCATTATTTGTTAATAATACTACTGTACTATGTCAGGAGCCTGTTGTATATGAAGACTGGAATGCAGTTTAATGAGAAAACAGCTCCCCAAAAGTGCATTTCCTTCCCCAGTCTCAGTACAAAAAATAACTTATAAATGTTTATGAACAGTCAGACTAACAAGACCAAAGAATGAATATGAAGCTGGTCAGCATGATGTGAAGCACCAGTGATCTAATGCTTCAGGCCAGACAGATTTGACTCTCTGCTTTGCAAGAAACTCATTTGTCTTCCTTTAAAAAGCTAGAGGAGAATTTCCTGTAACTGTAACCTTTACAGGTCCTCTCAGCAGGGGCTGCAAGTCAAAAGCATAAGACCTGGCATGGGAGGATCTTCCATATTATTCCCAGTTCTACCTACCATAGTTTGGAATAATCCACCTCTGCTTTAGAAGCACATAAATTACTGGATGGGGCACCCCGGAAAGGAAGTCCTCCCAGCACAACTATGGAAGCACGAGTTCAAGCCGTTCAGTATTTTTTTAACTTATGCTGAGCAACTGAACTAGAACTGCCTTATGAAGAAAGATTAAAACCAACTAAAACATACATGACTGGCTAAAATGACTTGTGTACAGATATAATTATGGGCTGCAAGTATCAAGAAAATACACTGTTTAGCACGGTCAAAGGGGCAATCTGAATAAAGAGGTGATACATGTTACTTAGGAATTCTGTGTTACTAATAAGCTAACTTTTATCACTGTATAATTTTTGCAAATGCTGTGATATAAAGCACTACATAGTTTTAAGAATTACATTAATGTGTCAAGTTTTATGTCCTTTTTGTAATTTTTTCTAATTTTATGAGTTTATTGGGATAAATAAGGTTTTAGTAACTCTTGGATGCTAGATCAAATATGTAAAGGATCTGCAAAAGTTCAGGTAAAGAAGGTAATGGCAACAACAGCCTGTCCTGTTTCGAGTGATAGCAGTGATGAGGGGCACACAGGTATCATCATTAGCAAATCTACAGCTGAACCTCAGTCCTACAACCGGTTCTCCTTCATACTGAAGAATGTTTTTTTCCTTTCTACGCCTCAATCTAGGAACGTTTGTAGAATAGCTTCTATTCTACAGGAGATTGTAATTCCAGGGGATGAGGGTCAGAGCAATCCAGTGGGGTGAAAACAGAGTACAAGGGAATGGTTTCTGGACTGGTTACATCTGTGGTTCTAGGGCACCAGCAGTCAAAGCTGGGATAGTGGTTATCCTTCACCTGGGGAAAATCTTACTAAGAAACTGAAAAAGAGACTAGAAATCAGCTTTGCTGTCTCTGGATGCCTCTGTCCACAGGGTTCACAGCTTGTTCACTCTTGTTGAAACCTCTGGCACCGTGTAAGAAGCAGTCCCAAAGCACCAAATGTAGGCTTCTCTTTATGCTGTAATCTAATTTACCTTCTTTGTAGTGGTCAGGTCTTCAGACAATCCATGGAAAAACCTCTCAAAGTCTCTTAGAAGCACAGCACAGTTATTCTTCACTAGGCTTCAAAAATACAAGATACGTTTTCTACAATTCATTCAAAGCATTTGAGATTTTTTTTTCCTTTCTTCCCACATAAATTAAGTGTATCTTCCATTCTTAATAAAGTATTAAGCTAGGCATAAGCTTAGTGTATAAAGCTAATGATGGAGCGACGAAGAATTGGTGTTATTCCTACTTTGAATGGGGAGATGGAGCCTGCTAGAGTGAAGATAGTATTTTTGGAAATGCTTGAGGGACAGAAAACTCATGAGTTGAAAACCCAGTGAGAAGCCAGGTGGATAGTAGTGTACTTTGTTGCCAACTAAAATTCTATATGAGAAGACTACTGTAATTTTAGGTAGGTTTCCATTTTCTCATTGGATGAATTTAACCCTAATGAGAATTTACATGACAACAAATGAGACTGAACACAGGTTACTGCCGGAGTCCCGTCTCTGCACATCCATCCAGAGATGCCATCTGCTAGAATATAAGAAAAGAAAGAATGCAAAATATTAGGCATATAATTGAAGGAAAATCATACAAAGATTGTATTTATAACTTCATGGTTTTATCTTTGACGTTATTTAACCATCTTCATCTTTAATAGAAAAACTCTGGTTTCCACTTATTTTGTCTTTGCGTTTTCAGGTTTTCAGCTATTTCTGCTCAGATGAGCAGTTACAAATAGCTAGCCTGGAAGGAAGTGAAAGGGGAGATAGCACAGCTATAATACTAGAAAGCAAATATGTAGGAATACTGTTGAAGATTATGTCTCCTAGTACTTCAGCATTTGAGGCGAGGAGGAAGAGAGAGTGCTGTGAAGATTACATCTTCCTACTCCATTTTTCTAACCAAACTGTACCCTCCAACCTCTAAAACATCCTCCACGCTGCAACTCAGTCTTAGTTTACTCACAAAGCATTTGAATGTAATGAATAAGGAGCGACATTTTAGTAAGCGTGATTGACGCACACAGACAGATCTTGCTGTCTGCCAAATTCACTTTGTGCCCTGTAATGCAGAAGTGGCCAGAGCTGCGTGGTGGGGAGTAAAGGCTCCACACAAGAAATTTTCACAGAACTGCCAGCTCCTGACATTCGGAAATCACAGCTCAGGTCTCAAAAGAGTGCCATGGGGCTTTAAAAAGTATGGAACAGAGTAATGCATTCTGTATTTTTGCATTTATGCTCTGGAGACTTTGCCTTGCTTTTCCTTTCTTATTTTTGTTTCTTGCTTATTTTTCCTTAAATAAAAGTTGTCATTCTTTGGAAATTTTACATCTAGCAGCTGGTCTCTATGAATACTTCCAGAAATTGCAGGGCTTGGGATAAAGTTGCAGGAGTTGGCAGTCCGTCTGGCACAATAAAGGCTGGGTCCTGCCCAGGAAATTCCCTATCAGGTGTAAGATAGATAAAAGACTGGTAACAGGAGTATCAGACCGAGATGAAATATGTCAGAGAAAAATAAGGGAGTCAATGAACTGAACTGCTTTGGCTCCTTTTATTGACACGAGCACAAGTTCTGTCTCCTGAACCCTATAACTCACAGAGGGCTTTCACAGGGGAAGAGCCTTCCTCCACCAGATCAGGCTTTTGCCATCTGTCTTGATCTCTTTTTTCTCTCCGTCTCTGTGCAGTCCAAACAGGAAGGGAGAATGTAAAAGCCACTGACACGTTATTAAATGAAAAATGTTCAGGAGAGGTCAGGAACGAAATCTCAGGGCTGCTTAAAGTTGCTTGATTGCTGCCTGTGTAGCAAATAAGGCAACCATACAAAGGTCACTGTGTCTCATCCTATTACATCAGTGCCCTTTCAAAGTACATTGTGTCCCTTCAAGTTGTGTCACATCAAGAGCTGGTCGAGTGCTTCATTGTGATTGATATTCATTGCTAATTTAACTTTCTGCTACTGGTACATTCGTTGTGAGCCGATACTCGTTCCTGGAAGCACATTTGTTATTTGCAGGAGCGTTTGAGCAATTTGCAGATGCTCCATTTGATTGTTCATGTTGTTAGGAGAGTCACATAAAACAAGTGATTCCTTCTCCTTCTGGATCAGATGACACTTTTTTTTTAATAGCAGAAGAATAAGATTACTGAAGCATGTATATATCTGTTGGTTCCTAAATAGCTGTAATCTCCTTAAAAAAAAAAAAAAGAAAAAGAAAAAAAGAAAAGAGAAAGAAAAACTGTGGGGAAAAAGTGCCAAAAACTTTGCCACAGAAGCTGACAATGAACATGAGCATGAGGATTTAAAACGCTGACTGTACTTTCACTACGTGCTTGTAAGCTGAGGTATTTTTGCATTACAAAGCCAGTTAAAAGTCAAATCCCTTCAAATGTTACGTTAAGAGTAAGGCTGAGAATTCTCCGCTAGAGGACTCTCTCTTCTTTTGAATGACACGCTCAGCTCTCTTAATAAGGAATACAGGACCATGTCCTTTGGTCCCAGCTACCGGGGTGGTTAGTTTATAAAAACGAATTAGGTCAATGCTGAGGGACTTGTGTGAAGTCTCAAATGTTCAGCCTTTAGTTTAAAATGGAAAAAGATTTTTAAAGCAGCATCCAAATTAATTAACCAAGCTGTGAGATTGAACCCAAGTGCATGGAAAATCTCACTCTGTTTTGACACATGCGTAATATTTTATACATACAGTTGCACTCTCCAAAATATCTTCACCTTCTTTTTCTATCATTCACACTCAAAGATTTATCAAACATGATTCTCACCCATGGTCAGGACACATTGTTTTATTTTGGCTTTAGTGAGTGTGGGAATGTGTTAGTGCTTAGTATAAACTATTGAAACACTAGGGAAAGAAAGTGTTGCTTTTTCTTCGCATCTCTTTTCATGTTAAGCCTGCCCCATTTAATGGGGAAATGCTAATGAAAGGGCTAATGTCCCCCATCAATCTGCTTGTACCTGGCTAAGTGTTCCCTCTGCCTTTCCTCTAGCAGACCTAACGCCGGTGCAGCTGCAAGGTGAGCCGGATTAATCAGCTGGCTCGACAGAAAACAAACCCACCAAAACAGTCAGATAGGCCAAGGGAGGCAGCGCGCCAGGTCCTCTGCCAGGGAGCTGGACACGGGGCACGCTGGCTGAGGGCTGGCTGGGAGGGAAAGGCAGGAGCAGGACTTGCTCTCAGCAGCAGTTTGCAGTTGCACCAGATTGGGTGCAATGTGATACCGCAGGTTTTCAGGCCACGGGAAATGTCACACAAGCACCGCTGTGGGTTTTATTTGTTTTGTTTCTGAAACCAAAGTTAGGTCACATCCAGGCTTCTGGTGTGTAATGTTCGATGCATGCGCTTTCCTGGAGTTCACTGGGTTCACAGCTGCTTAGTTTGATGCAGCTACAGAGCAGGTGGCCTGAGAGAATTAGACCAAGAAAAGATGCGTAAGTAAACTTGGGTTCACTTTTTGTTTTTTTTTAAATTCCTCCTCATGAACATTTTTGTCACGTGGCTGTTCTCTATGACATTACAAACTATAGTACCCAAGGGATGCAGTTATTGAAAATTATGAAGACAATATATTGTGACTCCACTGGTTTGTGAAAACAGTCTCTATAGTGCTTATTGAATAGGATAGAGACTTACTTGGACAATGTCTACTATATGTATTCAAGTTATAACATATTCTTACATACTTATATGGTACATTTATGTCAAAAGCCAGATCCTCTCTCACTAAGAATATGTGTTGAAGACACAAACACGGTGTGATGATTTGATGGTTTTCCTGCATCTAACAAATTTGTTACCATGCCTCAACTGGAATGAATAAGAAAGGAATGATAATTATTAAAATAAAACATATGAAAAAAAAATCCTGATGGTTTAACATTCTGTTTATGTTTTTGTCTTTCAAGTGTGATATTTTCTATTAGTATAAAACAACTTTATAGATGTTTATGACTTCAGTAGCATAATAAAATGTGTGAACATGATTTTCTGCCTTTTTTACTTGCTTTTGAAACATACTGATAAAATCAAGCAGACTTTCAGGAGGCAGATGTAAACCCAGAAAAGCACACTAGTACCTAGACCGTACTATGCTAGTTGAGTGTCTTGCCTTTCTTCTTGATGGACTTAAGAGAATATCTTCCATTGTAAAAAGGTAGACTGTTTACCTTAGAGTTAGTTACTTGATACTGGATGACATGCATGGTTTATGCAATAGGCACAGCTTTTAGAAAGGGGTAAATTCTACAAAGTTACAGGATAAAAGAGTGCACACTTCTCAGAACAATGCAATCCCATTGCAAGACTCTTTGAGGTTAAAGCCTAAGAACTACAGGTAAGAAAACACAATTCTGTTATTTACCTACTTTAATATGAACAGGCAGTTGTGGTATCTAAATTTAACATTCTCCATTTCGTTTCAAGACAGTTGTCTCAATGCATATGACAGAATATGACATGGGCCACGTTCCCATACGAGGGAGTGGAAACCCTTTTATTTGTGCTTGAGATGGTTCTCATCAGCTTCAGTCTGGACTGTTTGCCTCTTTGTCTGCTGCATGAGATGCTGGATGAGAAAGAAAAGGAGAGGGGGAAATCTGTTCTGTAAACTTCCATTTGCTGGCAGGGGGAGAGGAGGCATCATGGTGTACTGCTAATACAGGCCCACCACAGGGGTATGCCTGAATCGATTCTTGCTATGCGACTCAAGGCAAAGTTCAATTAATAATTCTTTACCTACTGCCCTTCATCTAACTTTGAAGCTTCATACCTTGCCGTGGTAACCATAGGTAATGTCTTCTCAATACATGATGAAAAGTTCTGAAAAAAAAAAACCCAACCAAAACAATTCTGGTGGTAATTTTAGCTGGACTACGGGTGGAAATAGCCAAAGTTCCTGAGTGTTAAATTAAAGTATCAATAATCAGAATGAATTAATATAAAGCAGACTTTGAAGACGTAACAAGTCATTCAGTATTGTCAAAACACATTTTAAAACTAGCTAGGTAGCATATACACAGCATTGCAGAGTCTTCTCAGGCAATGTCTGCCAGGTGTGGATGATAATTTTATTATGGAATAGAAACCAAATGGTTCAGCAAATACAAAGGAATGACTGAAGTCAGAGAAGCAGGAAGAACCATCCATGGTTTAACTGGAACCTCAAAAAGTAGATGTAGTCAGAAGAAACCTAAATAGAGCTTGATGGCAGTATTTTGGAAGAAAGTACGTATTTTCTTAGACAAAGTGATAAAGTTGGATAAAATGGAGATGCTTTTGGACTTGGCATTCATTAATGCCAAATCCAAAAGTATAATGTTTTCCCCAGTATATTAGCTGACTTAATAAATGATACATCCTCTCTCCTCACTTATATCCTTAGATCATCATGGTTGTAAACAGCACTGGTCCTGTTTTGGCAAAATATTACAAAGAAGAACAAAGAGATCCTCTACAGTGATAGGTATCAGAATGAAAATGAGAATACACATTCCTGTAGAAAGTAGTTCAATCGTGAAGGTTTTAATTCATCATCTGTGCCTCCTTTCCTCTTCTTGCAATGAAGGCATCTTTCTTTCTGCCAGGCACATACATAGGTGGCAAAAGAAGTCCTTTCCTGAATGTGGTGAGTGGAAAGGTCACTGTTTCTAGGTGAAAGTCTCAAATCTTCATTTTCCTTTGGAAACAAAGGTCAGTGTCTAGTCTCATCTGTCTTAAGGTCTACAAAAGTCAAACCAAAAACAATGGGAAAGCACAATTATATCATCTAAGAGTAGTTACCCACACAGGGCCAACTTGGTGCTGTCAGTGCTGACCTCTGGTAGAATTTTGGGTGTCAAATTCAAAATCTTGGTCTTTCCCATTGATAGCCATCCCAGGCCTTGGTTTGTGATATGTAAAGAATAATCCAATATACTAGGACTGGGTTGGTCAGATTCAAGTCTCTGGCACAAGGGTGACGAGAGCAAAGCTTTGCAGAAAAGCACACCAACACCGTGGAGTGAATTTCCCCAGAGTCTGTGGACCATCGTACCCCTTCATCACCTTCTGCTCCAAGCGCATTTCTTTCACCCTTCCCTCCTTCCCACCCTATGTAAATTTACAACAACATGTACACGAATAAACACGTTAAAAGCAATCCTCCCTCCCTACCTTCCTCTCATTAAAAAATCCCTCTACCAAAGGTTTTTTCTCCACGCAGGCTCCTCTCCCCGGGGGCAGGATGAGAGGAGAAAGAGGTGACAGGCGCTGGCTGGTTTGGTTAATGCACTGTTAGGAAGCACTCAGGCACTGTGGTGATGAGGGCATTATAAAAGTCTGTGTGGAAGGGAGTCGAAAAGGCGCGTCACACGCAACATCAGAAGCACGGTCGGCGGAGCAACTGCGGGCAGCTTCTCTGCTGCGCTTTGCTACAGCCTCTTGTCCGCTTGCCAACCCGCACCATTTGTCCTGGCCCGCCGTTGACAACCGGACGGAGAAACACACAGGGCGAGCGCTCTTTCAGAGAATGTATACTCTGTCTTGCGTGTCCTAAAGCACTCCAGGGATTAAACAATAGGAATCACAGGCAGAATTAGCATTTTAATGGGGAACAATGAGTTTGAAAATTCCCATAATTTGGCCTTTGAGCACCATCGGAAAAAAACTGCAGGCGCAGGGGGATGGAGACAGAGAGACGGAGAATGTACTCTCACCAGACTTATGAGAAATTCAGCCTGTGTTTTAATGAGGGATGGGTTAAAGTAAGTCAATGCAGCTGACCTTGCTGGAGACACATTTTCCTCACGCCAAATCCTGACATTTCAGACCTGCTTTCACACGTTCCATGAATAGATGTCATTACTCATTATCACATTTATCATTACAAGTCTAAAACAATGAGGTGTCAACGAGGGGAAGGATTAAAATAGGCTTTAAAACTTCCCCCTCGCCTCCCCAGAAAGTACCTGGCATAAGTTATTATGTGGACACGTGTTCTAAGAGGGGAAAAAGAAGCCAGGCTTCTGACACCAAAAAGTGTTCCTCGGAGATGTTATCCTACTGGGACCAAAACTTTCCATTATCCTGTTCCCTTCCAGACTAGCATAAGACATTGAGGTGAGCTTGGAGAGATAATAGTCAGGTCTTCTCTGTACTGGGGGTTTTATTCTCTACTTCACTGCAGGTAGCATCAAGCACACAGTGCAGAGGACTTTTCCTCCTGTTTTGGAGGAAAGTCAATGCAGTTTTCATGTATGGCAATGAAGTATGTTACAAAGAATAACTTGACAGTCAATTTCTGAATCTATTTGTGGCAAACTGTTATGGGATAGCTAGGGTGAATAGAAAACGACACAGTTACTGAGGTGTGGAGAAGGGTGAATACCTGGCATGCAAAGCTAGAGAGGCTGAAATTGTCTCCTTACAGATGTCACTCACTAAACCTAAAGAGAGCTCGGCCACCCTGTTTCCAGGAGGAGGTGATGGTCAGAGCAGACCATGAGACTTCTGCCCTATGCGGTGCCTTGCTCTGTTGTGCCAGACTGCTCTGTCCTTTGCCTCACCAGCACCCAGATCCTGGAAAATTAGTTTTGAAAAGAACCCTCCTTTTTTTTTTTTTTTGGTAGGGTTTGATTGTTGGGTTTTTTGTTGTTTTGGGCAGGGAGACTTTAAGCCCTATTAGTTCTCTGGGCTGGTTCACAACATGGCCACATGCATGGCAGTGCCAGCACATAGGGAGGAGGCAGAACACCATGGCAAAGGCAGAAATGAGCAGGAGCTATGAGAAAAAAAGATGGTTAAGAAAGTACAAGGAAGCATTGCTGTCATATAGTTGGTGTAGTGACTCCCAAGCCTTTTCTACAATCCTAAATCTGGTCATAAATTCTGTGTGCTGGGAAACCATGACTTTAGAACTGCTTTAATAATTTTCTTTTTTTAATAGAAAGAAAACTGGCATATCACAAATAGTAAATCCTGCTATTTGCAAATGAACTTTTTTTTAAAAAAATGCATCAGTTAATAGAAGTCTCTGTCATTTAGCCAAATGCAAACTCAAGTGAATAAGATTGCCAATTAAAAGTATAATTTTGAAAGAAAGGTATTCAGAACTAATTGTATGCTTCACTTGGATAGCTAGTCTTTATCACTTTGTGTTTGCAGTGCCATCTTCTATTCAATTGACAGTATTATGGCTTTTTTTTTTAATGCAATTTTCTTATTTGAAAAAATGAAAGCCTGAGTAAAAGAAAATCTGCCCGCCCCCAACCTAAATCTGTCAGTTACTTTCTGATACCGCTCCATTGTGACCAGCAGAACAGTCAGGAGGACTGGAAAACTTATCATAGAACCATAGAATGGTTTGGGCTGGAAGGGACCTTAAAGATCATCTAGTTCCAAGCCCCCTGCCATGGGCAGGGACACCTCCCACTAGAGCAGGTTGCT
>JAOXNO010000001.1:105667469-105696711 GCA_028565335.1 Limnodromus scolopaceus | reverse complement strand
CCTGCCCATGGCAGGGGGGTTGGAACTAGATGATCTTTAAGGTCCCTTCCAACTCAAATGATTCTATGATTCTATGAAAATGGCTGTAGTAATTGAATACGGTAAAAACAGTAAACATGGTATAAGTTGGCAGCTGCCTTTCCTGAAGTCATGTGTTTCTTGTGTATTTTCCCTAGCTTTTCTGTTACTTCCTTGCATTTAGAGGAGGAAAAAATACATATTATTTAGGATTCATATAGCAAATAAAAGGCATTGAGGTTAAAACCTCTAGATAAATACATGTTCTAGAAATCAGCTTCCACATAAAAGCAGACAGTTCATACATATCCTTAATATGGTTGTTTAACCCTAATATTTTTTCTCTATAAGGTTAATATTTTATTTCATTTTACCTCCTTCACTTTACCATTATCAATTCTTGAGAAGCACACCATAAAAAAGTGACAAGAGGTATCCAATTTCCTACTAAGAAGTCAGGGGAGACATTGCAGGTCCATTGAGTTAGCTCCCAAGCACTGATTTTCTAATCATACTTGGAAGCATGTCTTTGTTCTCTTCATTAGCATGAGTAGTTAGTAATTAATGGGAGAAATACGCAACCTCAAAGAAGGTGGTGCAGACGACTAGACTTTCCAGCCCTTAAATGTCTGGAGATCCCCCTTAGTGCAAAAAGAAATACTGATTAATGCAGTCTCCCTTCTGATTCTCCTCTGCCCTCTTTTCCACAAGCTCTTTTCCTGAGACCATGCTCTGAATCCACAGCCACACCAGCTATTCATCGCCATGCCTGTTCTGTGGCAAAAAGTTACTCACACTGAACGTGCGTCAATGCCCTTGCAATAAATGTGTGACAACCTCCTCCTGGTAGCCCCATGCACTCTGACACAGAGCCACTCCTGGTGCCAGGAGCTCTCAAGGAGCCCCAGGCTGTGGTATGGTACAATGTGTTGTCATCATCATGTTTATGCCTTCACAATGGGATGCTGCTTAGCAGGGATGCAGCTGATTCTTCAGCTCAATGTGCTCTTAATCACAACACATAGGGCCATTTTCCTCCAAAATACCAATGTAAGAACATAAACTATAAATAAACGCAGTGCAATAAGGGGAAAGCAGCATTTATTTTCTCTACTTTTTTCTCTTTTTCCTGCTCTCTTATTACTCCTCACCAGGCACTCCCTATTCCATCTTTACTCCCATGCTTTTTTGTCTCTTTCCTCTATCTTTTCTCCCTCAAAGATGCCCATTCTGTATGAAATACTACTGTAAAAAGTATTGTCCCATAAAAATAATTCAGCATGGCTTGCTACTAGTCTGTGGATCAGTTTCCAAGGAGCTATGTTTATATGACAAAACTGATAAGGAGTCAATTTACCAACATGAAAAAGAGGCTGGCAGCCACCAAAGAAAGTCTGAGAAGCCATTTTAGAGAGCTGAAGAAGAAATGAGAACAAGTCGGTTTCCTGAATGAGAAGAGATTCCACAGCTTGGAGGAGGGCCGGATGCAAGAGGGAGAGATGAGAGAACAGAACCTGGAAAATCTGGGCCTCAGCCTAAAGTGTTCTTCAGAAAATGGAACTGCAGAGAAGCTAAAGAAAACACCAATTGCTTACGTGGCTGGACATTTGGGAAAGGGAAGTCCTAGGTTTAGCACTACTTCTTGAGACTTTACTCTTGCAGGACACCCATACCAAGATGCTGCACATTGGAGAAGGCAAGGAAAGAGTGGGCTGGACTTCACCCAAATCAAAGGCAGCTTTGAAATGCATTGGTCCAACGTGTGAAACTAAAACAGAGACATCTAACTACACAGCCTCTCCTTCTTTCTTTCTGGTCTTCCATAACCAGCCTTGTCTAAACTGAGAGAGAGGTGAGTTGTTTATTCACTATTAATGGCCTTTTCCTTGGGTGGACCTCATATGTCTGGGTTCACAGGCTGCATGTGGATGATCCTAACATGGAGCTACTTTGCCCCATGCCTGTTAATTGGAGTCTATTGTGACACTCTGGAAGTTCAGAGTGGCTGAAAAGCACTCAGATCCACTCGTGCAGGAGTAGTTGCTGGCCCTAATACAGCCAGAAGCAAAAAATAGGCCAGAACATATAGGTCGGTCAGTGGTATACAAGTGGTACTCAAAAAGTGGAACTTGCTATGGGCTCATTTAGCATTTTGAATAAGCCTCTAGTTAGCAACTGTTTAAACCTTTAAGCCTGTTGAAGGCATACTGAACAAATCCTTGTCCTACATTGTTCTTTCCAGTTCTCTCAGTAGATTGCTTTCCGAGAATCTCCAACCACAAAAATCTGCTTTCCTGCTGATATTTTATAGATGTGCGTTTCTGACCTTTCAAATCCAATGCTGACCAAGTGGCATTTTCTTGCCAGAGTGAACCACAGGGTTCATGCATGCAGCTTCACAGAGTCCCAACCCTCTCAGATGTCTGTGTACAGGAGGGAAAGCCAAAGTCTTTGACCTCAAGAGTGGTTTTGCATGAATTAGAATGTTGTGCTTCTGACTTGTACTTCATTATCAGTAGGCCCAGTTGATCTAGCTGATCAAAACTGGCAACTCCTTTACTTTGTATCTTTATGACTATAGTTATTTACCACTTAACGTTTCTTCTGCCAGATTTGGCTCCATATGATCACACTTCATGCCAACATGAAATACTTTGTTAAGAATTCGTAAGTACTGCAGCCAATACATTCCTAAATCCAGCCATGCTGCTTCCATCTAAGTTCTTGTCTAAGTTCTCTGCATTTTCTATCTCAGTTATTGCAAATCACCTCGTTTAACCTTGACAAATGTGATTTTGCCCCACTGTTTTTTATCCAGGATGCTTCTGTTCATCCTAACCTGCCCCTTTAACCCTGTCATCACTTCTTCCACTGTTGTCTTTCCCTCCTTGGGTATATTTGTCCCTGTTCTCAAATTGCTTCCTAGCATGTCTATACTCTGTCTACTACCTCTTTGTAAGAAGACATTCACATGGCTCCCCCAAAACACACTTTCCCACTTCAATCAACCACAATGCCAATCTGCTTCATCTTGTTTGGTGGAATTTCAGACCTGCACCGTTTTGCTTTTACTACCACCTTTTGTACTTGAGAGGAGTTCCTTATAAACATCTCTCTCTGAAGACACCATTTTAATATCCACTGTTGCACTTCATGTCTGTATCTAAGCTCTCCCTTGCTACTAATGTTACCTTGATAGTCAGTAGACTATTAATATGCTATGACTATTGTTTAGCATGGTTTCCTTGTTCTTTCTGGTCTCTATACATTATCTCTTGTCAGATAGTTGCCATAAATTGTTTGCATCATAGAGTAAATATTTGTCCTATAAACCTAGAAGAAAACTTTTTCTAACTCATAGAAATAGCAAATTCCGTTACAATATCAGCACCAGTTCCACTTTTTGGCTATAAAGCAGTAGCTGAAGCCAATTGATGTGATTAGTATTAAACCATCCAGGTGCCTGTTGGAAACTCAAGTGGAGAGGTTCAAATGCTAAGTAACATTTGATATCAATTATAGAACACTAAAGATTTTTCCTATTTGGACTAAAGAGCATATTTTCTCAACATTCTTGCATATCATCTTTCATAGTGAAGCCATTCCTGTTACATTGCATCTGCCCAACAATTTCTGACACATGATCTTCTTTTATTCATTAGTCATCACTTTATTTTCACTCTGACAATACTTATTTTTCATTCCTGGAACATATCCATGCTCAAAATTTAATACACAAATTTACTCCCACCTTTACTTCTTAAATAATTTTGTGTCTTAGTATTCTGCAAGGTACACAACAAACTTGATTCTCAATTATGCTAAGGCTCTTTTTTTTTCAACTACTTTTCTATCTAAAAGGATCTTAAACTTTATGGAAACAGCCCCTTGAGAATAACTCCTGCACGAAAAGCCCTGTAAGCAGCACAAGAGCTCTCACTCCCTGGCCCTGCTGTCAGGGGGGAAATACGAAGACAGGAATTTGTTGTGCTGTACAAGTTCTTTGCTTTGCGTGACTGTTAGTAGGTCATGGGAATCAGAGCCCTTGGGTGCCTCAAATTCATGGCACAAGCACATCCAGTAGAGTGCAGAAGGTACAAGTGTCTCACATGGAGAAACATGCTTATGTTGCTGTCAGGTCCCAAGTTAGCTGTTGCAGATTTTCTATATTATGATTATGTCATTTTTGAAAAGCTGTCATTTGTGGAGTAATTTTCATAAGTCTAAAACCGTCAACACAGAGGTACCCAGTTTTTGTATTCTGAAAACTTGACAAGGCCTGCATTTGTTTCTCACATTGGCTTAGTGGGTGTAAAACATCCAAACAATTCAGACTGCACTCAGTGCACCATTATTTTCTAATAAGCAGTCATAGTCCTTTACATCTAACGAGAAATGAAAGATGTAACGATTTAAGGTACGCCCAGGTTTGTTTCTGTGACTGCAGCTGACTTAAGGATCTGAATGTGATCTACATTTATTTTCTGCTAATTTCAAACTCTCTGATTTGGAAGCACTTTGTCAGGCTTTACAGTTTGTGTGGTTATCGTGCATTTTGCCAGCAAGCCTGGCTTAAAAGACCATCACCCTATCAAAAAATCTACAAACGTAACAGATTTAAAACATAGAAATTTGTCTTGGCTGCTCCATCATATTCCCTTTGGTCCTATTTGGATTCTTTTCTAGCTGAGAATAGTGCTGTCATGCATCCAAATACCATGATGGTAGGTGCATACAAATCTTTTAAATGAAAATAACCGATACATGCAGTCAGTGGTAGAAAAATATTGAATAAAGATTATATGTTTTGGCCAATGTTCACAGGAAATTTTGTAATGAAATGTGGTTTCTAAGATCAGTGGAAAACAGGGTTAGAATTTGGGGGTTTTTTTGGTTTAAAATTTTGCCTAAAGGATGGGTATGCAGCTGTCAAGACAGGGCTTACGGTCTGTGGGCAGACAAGTCAGTATGGCTGAGATCAGAACCTGTTGGTCCATAGTACTGACATGTGTGCAAGCAATATTATTCTGTCCCCCAGCAGAGTAATTAATATTATGTATGAAACAAGCAAACAAAAATTCTGTGTGTCCCCCAGTCCTACAGAACCAGACTTGAAGATTACGAGATGACAGTATCACTATTTCCCAAGAAAATTCTGTTTTGATCTGTGAGCCACCCGGTGCAGGGGATCGTGCTGTCAGAAGAAAGATCAACAATTCTGAATATTTTTTTTTCCAAATAGTACCAGAATGTATATGCACTAGAGGCAAACTGTGATTACACAGCCAACCTTGATTGTGTCATTTTCCAACTTTTGAGTACTCTACTTTGCAGCTTCAATTTTAATTATGGTGAAATTATATAATTTGGATGTGTTATTTCTTAGGAATATTTTAAGGTTAAAATTAATTATAATTTGTATATGTGATGCATATGAGCAAGAAAAGAAAATGGGTTAACTTCTTTAATAGTTTTTGCTCAGCTGTAGCAGAGGAGTGTTTTAGAGAAAAAAAAAGACACTTCTGAAGCTTGAGGGTGTTTCCTTTGTGGTATATCAAAGCCTTACAGCAAACACTGAAGCTGTGAGAGATTCGTAACGGACAAATCACAAGGCTCTTTTATCACGGAGAGCATTAACTAACCTAACTACTAGGAAGGATACCAGTTTATCTCTAATAGTCCTGTGAAAGACACCTATGTTACTTGAAGGAAGAAGAGTAGCCTAGTATGCATATTACACTAATGAAAAAATTACTAAAAGCTTCTAAGAGTCAGAGTCTCGGTTCTGCTGGGAAGAGAAACCCCTGGAAGCTCTTGCAGCAGCCCTTAGCAACCATGGCTCCACGATATGGGTATAAGAGCCTTAACCTGCTGGATCACCAGGCAAGGCAGATTTAAGCCAGTTTAGAAATCAGTACGAGGCATAGCCAAATTAGCAAAAGCATGCAGTGGTGATTTTCTGCCAGCACGTGTCACTGGTATCCTAGACAGCTCCCTGCTTGCCTGCCCTGTGCATACCAGGACACCAGCCCTGCCGCACAGCGGGAATATTTTGGGGCAGTTCACTTAGACAGGGCCAGCTTTCCATTTCCAAGGTCAACCGGTGACCCAGGAAATAGCTTCATAAAAAGTACCATGCCACCAGCAGGCCAATATGCCCCGGGAATCTTGGCATTACAAGTACCATGTGCTATTTTTGCCTGTCCCTTGAGCAACAGAAATAGCAGCAACAGCATGTATCCATGCCTGGCAGAGCCGGGCAAATGATGAGGCTGCATCGAGGCTTGGCATCGGCTTTCAGTTCACTGTGGACCATGTAGAGAAGGCAGGAGGCAAGAGGCAGCAAATGGGAAGCACAGACCAACAAAATAGTTGCAGCACACACAGATGTTTTCTACAAGAACTTGTCCAAGGCAAGGAAGGGAAATGATAGGCTTTTCCCAGCAGAGCTGATGTGTATAGGTGTCCAAAACAGCTGGCTTTGGCCTGGGACTTTGTTCTGGCTAGACTGCAATGGCATCTGCTGTAATTGTTGCATGTAGACATAATGGCCAAGGTCTGATGCCAATGTCCAATAAGAAAGAGATGCTACAGAGCTTTGGAGCCTGCACTGAAGGCTAGGCAGGCACTTTGGGTGAAAAATGGATAAGGATGGAGTGGTGAAAAAGCTTGCAACCTTGTTGTGCCTATGCTGATAGAGAAAGTAGCTCCCACTGAAGAGTAATCAAGTCAACAATCCTATGATATACTAACCTCTGCTTTACATGGTATGCCTTGTAAAAGCCTGAGATGTTATAAGAGTTAGTGGCCTGGCAAAGCTTTCTGGAAAGAGTTAAGAGCCATTTTTGTATGTCATATAGCCAGCAGGGGACTTAAAGAAGTGACTCATTTTTCTCAAGAGTTAAGAAAATCAAAGGAGTTAAGAAAATCCCTGCAAGGTGGACAGGTGAATTTCTTTTTTGTTGCTTGTGCTCAGAGCTGTCTGGATTGTTGACAAGTTTTGTTTGCTTCATGGTCATTTTCTTCTGAAGTTTTTTCTAGATCTAAAATTATTAATTTCCAGTGAAATTATACCTTTTTTAAAAACTCAAACAAAACTATTATAATTGCATTTCTGATGTTTTTGTCCCCCCCCCAAGCAAAAAAAAACCAACCAAAAAACCTGCAAATCAGAACCTGAAAACAAAGGGAGAATTCTAAAAAAAATTAGAGGAAGGAGTACTGATCCTTGTAACTAGTTACAATAGTTGTAATAAGGATATATTTCTAACCGTGTACACATGCAGTAAGGCTATTGACCAGTCTAGAGGTGATGCAGGTTTAGATTCCTTTGCAAGCAGGTCGTAGAACTAGGATCTTCTTCTGTGCATGAGTTTCGAACTAGGAGGACACAGAGTGGGTTTCTTTCGGTCTTTACTGTCCAAACCATTCCATTTTACATGCAAAAAGTAGATAATTTTTGGTAAAGTTACTCATTCTTTATCTTGGTTTTTATGTTACTCAAGTGAGATCACACACTGAAGTTTTGGCCCACCATGACCGAATCTCTGCAAACACCAATTGTTGCTGACCTGAGCAAGCTGAAGCCCCTTGAAGCCCGTGCACCTTCTGGAGTTTCCTTCCTATGCCAGAGATGGGAAGCAAACACTTAACATTTCCCCCCAGTACTTGCACTGTGACTTCTGGAGCTGGAAAGTATTTCTGAGTCCCACCAGGCTCTCTGAGCCCAGTCCTGCCCCTCTTCTCAGTCCTGAAACCCGTGGGCACCAGGAGCCCATAGCACTGTTTCAAGGGCAGGCACTGCCTGATCTAAGAGGGAGAGCTAAGCCCTTGATCATGCCTCCTGCCTGCAGGGTCTGGTCCCCTTACATGACTCATGCATGGACTAGGTGTACCCAGTGCCATCAGGCACCCCTGTTCCTGGTGCTAACATGGGGATGGGCCTCAGAGCAGCAGCAGGGCATCTGTGCCTAAAGTGGAGCAGGGGAAAGTGGGCAATGAGAGGGGAGAGAAAGAGGTCACATCGCCCTCGGCTGTCCTGCTAAACCCACACCTGAGTTTCATTACGTTATTGCCATACAGCTGACAGCTAATTATGTAAGCTCACAGAAGGCTTGGACTTTTGAACTGAATAGCAAAGGGCAATTTTTGCCACTAAATCAAGGTGGCGGAGGAAACATATGGTCCATGGCTGATCCCTCCTCCCTGCCCCGATTTATTAGAAACCAAGAATTGATTTTTGGGATTTGCATTTCTTTTCTTTGTGTTAGGCATTTGGGACCAGTTAGATCTCTTTAAAAAAATCCATAAACCCACACATAAAAACCCCAGCAAACCTTTATATACAGATTTCTATTTAGGTAGCTGATATTCTAATTTTTTTTACTTCAGAGAGCGTTTTAAGCTGTAGTCTCTGACATTGCCTTCTGTTGAACTCTGCTACTGTCCTTCCTTGCAATCTCTCTAGGATTTAGTAAGTTTTCATCCTCTATCCATATTCCATTGAGATTGCTTTTGGCTCAGATCCTGCACTAACATGGTCAAGAAATGCAAACATGATAGGAAAAAAAAAACCCATAGGTGAGCTAAAAGTCCTTTTCTGGGTGATTTGTACACTCTTTCCTGCTAGCTGTAATAGCATCACATCTAAGTGATAAGGATACTGCTAAATTTGCTTTAATTAATGTCAACTTTACAGTATAAATCATTATTAATTCTCACGTTAGTTTTTGGAAATGGCCTACATTTTTTTGGCCACTGCTGCAGTTTGTCTGGAAATTCTCCCACTCGTGGACCTTTGCTTGTTCTTCTTACCCCTGTCCTGCTGTTTTCCCTGTCAAGTGGAGCTTCCATCTGGCTTGGATGTATGCATAAAGCTACTCTCTCTTCTTGAACAATGACCTAACTCCCCTTCTGTCTGTGTCTGGCCTTTTTCTAATTCCAAAGGTAGATGAGATGTTGGAAGTTGCTGCAGCACTTTCAAGAGACAATATCATTGATCAGCAATTGTCTTTCCCTATTAGTGCATTACTGCAATTCAACAATACTACTGATGTTTACGGAGAAAGGCCGAGCACATCACTAATGCATCTACATAGCTTAAGCTATTCCTTTTAAATGAAATATAGCCACTGATTTGACTGGGACCTCCTGCTTCCAGAAGTATTAATGAAGGTGAATAAAATATTCAGATTACTTAACAGCTCATGTATTTTACTAGATGTTGACTTTCTAGTGACTATTTATCAGGCCTTTCTTTAAATCCATTTGGGAGCTTGGAGTAGTTTGTCTTCGCTGTTTTATACATATTGACAAAATTCACTTCTGCTGGAGGGAATACATTCTTTAGGAAGGCTGTGATTCTCTTATGGTTTCAATTTTGATTTCTATTTATACACTTCCCTTAGTTAACATTATTCAGCCTCCCTGTTTGCTGTGTCATTTGTATGCAGACGATATTCGGATATCCTCTCAGTCCCTGCAGAGCCTACAAAGAAGTTTGATGTTTTGTGTAATTGCCTCTGTGATATTTAATCACGGGTAACTTCAAATTTTGTTAAACTTAACACAGACAAAACTAAGTTGCTATTGATTAGTTCACTGGCGCAGAGGTCTCAGGTGTCATCTGTGGTAGTTTCCATTTGTGGTAGTTCTTTTATCCTTCAGATAATGCTTGTGACCTTGGGGTCATCGTGGATTCGGTGCTTTCTTTTGAAGCCCACATCAATCATGTAATTAAAGTGTCTTACTACTGTCTTTGGAATCTAGCTGGGCTGAGACCTATGCTCTTTCTAGCCCGCTTGCTAAAACTTTAATCCATATTTTGTTTGTCTGACTTGACTACTGCAGCTCTTCTGTATGCCCTCCGCTGTTTGCATTAGGGATACAATCTAGCTATTTAGGAACATGCAGTGCAACAATCATGAATTAAGGATGCTCATTGACTTCCATTCTAAGTAGAGGATTTATTTTTAAAACATGGTTAGGCTCTGGGTATCACTCGGCTTCTTCTTAGCTAGGGGCTTTTAATGATAATTCATTTCACAGGATACTCTTTCCAGGCAGAGCAGTAGAATTTTTACATGAATCATATCAATTCACTCTGTTATTTTTCAACCTGTTTCTGAATGTGGATGGCTTTAAAGCATTAGAATTTCAAGATTGCTGTCACTTCATATTATTAAATGCTATATATTTGGCAAGTTGCAGCAGCATTGGTTATGATTCCATTACAATCCTGTTTTTACTTACTCGTCACTTTGGGGGACTAATGTTTTCCAGAACAGTGTCTACTAAAAGATTACTTGTCTCAGTTTCAGTAGAATTTATTTGAAGCAATCCTTTTCTCAAATAGATGTTTTTTCCCATACAATGTCATAGGCCACATTCAGCTCTCACTTATGTCTGCAGAGTTCAGTGGGATTGTATGGGATTAACAGAAGCCTTGACCATGATGGAGAGTTCTAAGACTTTTACACAATTCAGATAAAGCAAAACAAGTATGTATGTAAACATTTATTTGAGTCTAAAATTTGTTTAACTTTATTTAGTTGAGGCTGATTCCCAGTAGTCTTAAGCCGTACTGAAAGTGAAAATAAATGTGAAGCAACTTATTTTCCTGGTGTAAAAATCGTGCTATATACTTGCATTTTTTAAAGTTTAATGCATAAACATAGCTGAACTGCAGGCTACTGCCACATACACCTAATTATGGTTCATACCTCTTCTAAAAGGTGAAGCACTTCAGGTGAAGTATGCTCTGACATAAAGTGAGTAAGGGTAAAAGCTAAAAAAGGCAAGCCGTGGAGAGACAGAACATCTGTTATCTGCATTTGAAATTATTCCCCTTAAAATCTTTTGAAAGAAAGAGTAACATGGAACACCGAGTGGATTATCAACCACATGCATGCCAGGGTGTAGAAGCAATGTACCTCTGCTTCTATTTCTTGACACTAAGAGTCACTCCTGAGACTACACGAGACAGGAAGCTGTCTAGCATTCAAATACCACAAAAATGACAACAGTACAAACATTATTTTTTTTTCAGTTAGGTTCTATAAATAAGTAGCTGACACTATTCACTAATATTGCTACACACAGTCTCAGTGTTTATAGGGCAGCCAAATGGGTGAATTTCACGGCAGCAAACTGCTACAGGAAAGGTTCTTTTACAGAAAGTTCAGGGGAGTGGTCTATTGTCTGCCTTTGCTATGATGCTTTCTGTCTACACACCCAACTGTAATCCAAGGCAGTATAGGGTATACTTAGATGTGAAAATCAGACATATGGGATAAACTTAATGTTTTATTTATAGCAAGAGCATTAATATACAGCACACTATGCACTACGTGCAAGGATGGTCTAATGGTGTTCTGGAGCACCTTGTTCCTAGCTGAAATGTGAACTTTCATCTCTGACAAAGAAGCACTGGAACACTACAACTTTCTCTGAAGTTGGATGGTCTTCCTGAATCATTACAAAATTGTCTGGCAGTCACTGCAAGTGTTAATTGCCGCAACGAGAAGATAACCTACCTCTCTAATTAGAGAAAGTACACTGGCCCAAGGAAAGGAAATGTCTGAAGCTTTGCCTAGTCCCCTAAAATGGATCCCAACAGTGAATAGATTAAATTTTCAGTACCTGAACATCACTTCCTGCTTTTTTAATGACCATCTGCAGCCTCTCGAGGCTACTGGACTTGGAGAAAAGGAGAGGTGTCCTCAAAATGCGAGGAATGAAGGAAACCTGAAGTTATGCAAGAAACTTTCCAGACAAGAGCTTTAATGGGAAGGTTATTCTGAAGTCTCTAGAGAAGTTCATGTCAAAGATGCAAAGCTTCATTTAAAGCTTGTGTAAGCAACTGAATTTTTTTAATTCACCCACAAATGCAGCTAGTTGATTTTAATAAGCTGCAAGTTTGCTCCAGGGTTGATAACAAAAGAGCAAGAATTGTTCCAAAACATTATTCTAAAGACAGCACTCACTTCAGAAAGGATTGCAAAGTCAGTTTCTGTCCTTTCCACCTGGGCTCAACACATTTGTGAAAGCCATTCCAAAAAGTAAAGAAGTTGCAAACTTTTTCCTACCACATAATGTAAGGGTCAAACACAAAATTAAAGGGGATATAACATGAAGAAGTATTTGTTCTGCATTATGATGTTCTGCTTTTTGGCAGCAGTGGAAGTTCAAAGAGAATTACTTTATCTCTAATATGGACATGAGTAATAGATGGCAGAATGTACTGAGACTTATATAGGCAGATTTATGAGGCATGCCAGAAAACAGTGGCCTGCTGAGTTTATTTAAAGCCATAGAATCTGAACAAGTCTGCAGCAAGGACTACAGCATTCATTGCCCTTCTTGCAGTAAAACTGACTCAAGTTTGCAAAGGTGAGTGTAGCACCACTGCCTTCTACCCAGAAGAAATTGGAGCTGCTCAGTAATCTCAAAAGCCCCAACAACTAGATGAAAGTTCTTTAGTGGGAAAGCAGACTTTGTTTTTGAAGCAAAAGTCTCTCTGTTTTAAGTCTGTTTGACTTGGTTGACTGTACAGTGAAACAGAGCTCTATATAACTACAAACTTCATTACAATCGATTTTTAAGATGGTTTGCTCACTTTGGTCAAATTTAGATACTTGGCATTTAGTCTGTTGGCACTTTGATGTTTATAACCTCTAGTTAGTAAAAAAACAGTTCCTGTGACTCCAAAAAACATGCCCTAGGAAAGTAGGGGGGCATCCCTGAGGAGGAATGTAATGTTCAGCTGCTGTATAATGAAGAGAGGTGGAACTGGTACTGGAGTTACCATGCAGTAAAATATTCAGAACTCATAATGTTTCATGGGGCCAGTGCCCCTGGGAAAGAAATAAACTCTTTTCTATGGCAGAGCAATAAACATTTATATATTGTATTGCCCAAAGATCCCCATCAGAAGGGACTAAGAGGGAGCTGAGTTTGCAGAAAAGAAAAAGGTGCAATCCTTCTCTTGCATTTACAACCTGAAGATAGACAGGCAGAGAGGAGGAGCTTGTTCCTATCACATTTAAAGAAATTAGCATGTTGAAGAGTTTCCAGAGAAACTGGTAACCAGAAGTATTATAGGAGTGCTGTTTTTTCCTATTCCATTTGTCTTCACACTGTTTAGGAGCAAATCATATATGATCTTTGAATCAACTCAGCTGACACATTAGCAAATTTTACTTTTTGATAGAGGGAAAATTGATTGCAATTGAGGTCTTTCCCTGCAGAATCTGGGTTATTTGAGTAACCACTTAATCCTTAGGGACAGAAGAGAAGGAATCACATCCCTCTTGAGCACAGAACATTAACTTTCCCAATTTTCACAAATGCCCATTGACACAGTCCCTTCTTAGAAGAATATAATTGGTTGAGAAAAAGAAGAGAATCAAAGATTGCAGGGAAATCATTCTCTCCCACACAGACTGTGTTAAAGGTGTTTCCATAAGTACAAGCCTTGTATACTTAAATGCAACACCCACAGCACCACTTCATGAGACACCACATGAAAGAAATAGGTTCCAACTTAATTTTCTACTTTAGGGAGTTTAGGCTATCTCCCTAAGACATCAAAGCAGCCCTACAGTCTTAAGTCAGACAAGTGAGGTTTGGAGATTCACAGAGCATCACAAATAACGCATTGCCCATTATAGGCATGAGAAGAGAAATTCTTTGCACATTTAATGGCTCTCAAATGCTCCTCAGATATTAAAGATTGAGAGGAAAAATGTTCATCTAAGAAGATCTATTCACAATTTACAGATAAGGAAACTAAAGCATTATTATAATGAGCAAGATTTCAAAAATCGGTCTCTGATTTTGCAGGCATTGGTAGTTGTTTTCAATCCTGAGCCAGGCAAGGTATAAGATGCCTGGGAATTTCCAAAAGAAATTGGGTTTGGGTTCCTGATCAAATAAGCGTGTCAAATTGTCAATAGCAGAATGTTTTGTAGAAACATATGGCTTTAGATGAACTTTTGCTAAAAAAAAAGAGGCCACTGGAAATTGCCTTGCTTCCTTCCTACAAGAACCCAGATTTCTAGGGTTGAGATTTCTGTAGCAGTCCCTCTGTATGGATTACCACAGACT
This sequence comes from Limnodromus scolopaceus, assembly GCA_028565335.1. Classification (NCBI taxonomy): domain Eukaryota; kingdom Metazoa; phylum Chordata; class Aves; order Charadriiformes; family Scolopacidae; genus Limnodromus; species Limnodromus scolopaceus. The sequence continues at coordinate 105,682,587 of JAOXNO010000001.1, read as the reverse complement.
TAGCAGCCTACAAAGTTTTAAGGTTCCTGCAGCATATTTGGGAGCCCAGAAACCCAGACTGTCATGGAAGTTTTTCAATATTTCAGTTCTCCAGCTTCCAGAAGCTGGGAGACATTCAGCTAACAACTAGAAGAATGAAATGGCTCAGCTTAAACTTGAAAGGCTTTTGGCCTTCTTGGAGTAGCTTAGTAAGAAACAAGGAAAACAATTAGTTAGTTAGTTAGGAAACACATACTTTAGTTTTTCTTAATTATTTGTAGGGGGTGGAAATACAATTTCTGCAGGGGAGTTCAGTATGTGTAGCTTTTTTTCCGGTGATGGACAAAGAATTTTGAAATACTGAAATTGCTTTGTGGAACAGAAACGTTCCATTTAAATCTGCTCTTCCCTGTTGCTCCTCAGCCTTTAGGGAGATCTTGGCTACTCTGCTTTCTTTCTCCAAGCAATGAACAACTTTTGAAAACACTGGACACTGAAAATGGTGGACATCAAAAATATCAAGTGAAATCACTAGAACTTCCTTTTTCACCTCTCAGGTGTCCATGACATGCGTATGAAAGACAGGTCTGAGAGGCCAGAGAGGACCCAGGGCTGCAATGGGAATACAAGTGCTGAGACTTGGAGAACTGAAGACAAAAGCAGAGAAGCCCTGTCAACCTTCCTAGCCATTAGTCTTCCTTCCCTGTTTCTAGAAGAGACACTCAAGTTGGGGTAATCCTGTGATTTGGGCAGGAAAAAATGGGGACACTGAAACCAGAAGGGAATGACCAAAGTTTACAAACGGTAAAAGAAAGCCAAAAGGTCCAAGGGATGTGAGGGGTGCGGTGCCTGGCAGGACTATAAGAGGAGGGGCTGGCTGTCGCCTTGGGTGGCCTAGGGTTGCTTGAGGCGCTACAAAAGAGAGACCATCTCTGGCATTTGGGGCTTTATTATATGTGTGTGAGTATTTAGCACTCCAAGCAAAATATTATCCACATTTCTTCCCAGCAAGATGTTATCCTTTTCTGAGGTGTAAGAGAGAGGCTTTCAGCTGGGAGGGTTTAATGATAAGCAAGCGCAATTCAAAGGAGAGTTGTAAATTGAAGTCTACTCCAAAACACTTCTTAAAACCCTGAGTCATTAGAGGCTGAATCACATTATTCCTGTCAGCAAGATCTCTTCTCTAACATCATCCTCTATTTACTGTACATTACCTCATGGTCCTGGTCAAACTGCATCTTTTACACAAATATGAAGAATCCTAGTCATTAGGACGAGTTTGACATGATGTGAGCTTTATTTTCTGTTGCTAGTTAGAGAACAACAATCCCAATTTAAGGATTTACTTAGGCTCATTGTGCACACAAAAAAGCTTTTCCTAACAAGCAGATCAAATAATAAGCCTTGTTTTTTGTTTTCCACATTTCACTTATTTGCTGAAGCTCATGGCTATCTGTTACAAGGGCAATTCTAAAAGTCAAAAGGTTACAGAATGAAGCATCACCCTTAAAAATTCATCATTTATCTGTCGAACACTGACCTCATGGTGACTCTCTCTCAGCTACAAAGCCATTGATTGCATGGCCCTTCGGTTTCCTTCTGTAAATCCTATAAACAAGCCCCTCTGAAATACCCCAAAAAATTTAGCATGCCGCTCTTGTCACATATTAAAATGATGATGCAATATTAGATTAGATATTAGACTAATTACCACATATTTAGCTCTTTTCAACAGTTCATCATATAAGATTAGGGGATAAATTATCAGAAAAAGACATTATTTGATTAATTTTCAAATGTTTTAAAATTTGCATATGAAAATGTATACTTACCTGAGTATATATAATTTTAGGCTTACAAATATGCCAGGTATTATGTTAGGGGATAAGCTCCTCCAATCCAGATATGTGTTTGAATTTTACTTGCTTTAGGCACAGAGATGTTGATGCTGGAAAGGCACAGGGTAAGAAAGTTTAAGCAAGCTGAAAGATAAGGATCAAAATTAAATTGGAAGTTACTTTGATTCATTTGTTTCAGTGGTTAGAGAGACCATATTATTAAAATAACCAGTCAATTGTTTAGTACTGCTTATGACACAACTGCTCAAAGGGCAGGATTAATGATGAAAAATTTAGGAATTAGAATTCTACTCTTTGCTGAAATAAAATACTCAAACTTGCAGTGAAACAACTATATTTACAGTCTGGATGATGACAAACTTCACTGACAAGATGTATTTCTTCAGTAATACTCCTGAGGGACATGAAAGTCAAGTTTAACGCATTTATTCTCAGATATCACCTTCTGTAGAGGAAGTTCTTTAATCAAAACAGACCTCTATATTACAGAGGTGCAGCCCTGTTATCATTACTGCATCCTCTCTTTTCTCTTTAAACACCTGTTTTTAGTAGGGATGATGAATAAGAGGAAGAGTTTGGGACTGAATTAAAAATCCTGATACAAGTTCATAGGGTATTTGCTAATAATAGTACACAATTCATAGCATCAATGAGGAAAAGCCTGCATCCCAAGCCAGTTTACAACCACATTGCAGAGAGACCCTTACTCTAGCCAGACTCTTAACCTAGAAAGTTATTATTGGAATTGCACTTTTCCCTGGTCATACTTAAAGTACTCTTGAGGCACCTGGGAGATAAAATTGCTAAAAGTAGTCTTGCCGGATCTACAGTTTGGAAATTACAGTGTTGGAGCTATTCTATCAATTCAGTCAGCAGATGGCCTCTGGCAATATTTTTTTCCTTCGGATTAATTAACATTTCCCCTCAGCCCCCTGGTTACAGGCATGATCATAAAATCTGTGCATGTTAGCAGAAGTTGCATCAGATACTGTTCACCTAGCCAGCTGCCTAGCGGTGATTTTCTGCCCCCACACAATCTTTCCTGGTGTTTCTTAGGGATGGGAGTCTTCAGTACTGAACATTAGAATGGTCAGATCTCAAATGACTGAACTGAAAGCCTGTCAAATCTTTCCATCCACCTAAAAATTTGTACCTTCCAGGCTAATTATGCTTTCATAAGAAGGAAAGCTGTCATCCTATACACAACCAGATTTTCATTTTCAGAAGTACAGTAATAGCCTCCCATCAACAACACCAGGTAAAAATTCCACAGGTTACTTCAGAGGAAGCTTCCCTTCTGTTTCTGCATCTCATTGATAATATGTATCTCAGCTTCTGAGGCTGATAAAAAACTTAGGAAATCTGCTTCCTTCAGTAAGGCCTTGTTGGACTGTGGTCTCACTATTCTTCAAGTTTAATTTTTCTTATTACAAAAATCTTATCCTGATATTACTAAGAAATTCTTTTCTTTCAACAAGGCATGAGACCATGATGCATATGCATAAGCTATGCTGCAATTTTCCAAGTACCTTTTAACCATCAGCTTGATAATATTAAGTTGTTCCAGTAGGAATCCACATGGATGTGAACAAAGCTGGCTGTGACTAATATCTGCAAATAACAAAACTGCTACATCTTACAAATGGCTTGTCAAATTTCTACAGAATTGCTTCCCTCTTTCACTCTCAACACAACTTTAACCACAAACTTTCTCTCAGACAATACTAAATCATCAGAAAAAAAAAAAAAAAGAAAAAATTTAAAACAACAGGTTTTTTTCACCATTTGAATTTTAAAGCATTGCTGATTGAGGCTGATGAGAATAAACTATTTCTGGGAAAGGAGGGACCAGATCTTGGACATAATGAATATGTGCATTGTCTCAATAGTATGATGATGTTGAATATGCCCCTAGCATTATACAACTGCCAATGCTTTGTTCTTTAGATCAAGGTAACATCCTTCCCTTCCTACTACTTTCCTGGGACTTCTGGATGCATTCCTCTGGCTCTTGAAGCAAAAAGAGCAACTGAAATTAATAGAAAAAACTGTGGAGGAGGACTTAGAGTGTGAAATCTGGGTACGCGGCTATCGTACCCAGCCTACAGAGATATCTACACCAGTTCTTAGAGAATGTCCTAGAGGCCCTTGATAAGTAACAACTGGAGGGTTTGTTAAGGAAGAAGTCATGAGACAAAGCCTGTCTCATATATAAATGAAATGTATGCACAATTGGGCTGCATTTAAAAAAAAAGGGAACACTGAGGGCAACATAAACCCTATATTCGTGAATAGGTCAATATCAAAGATCATCTGTAGATCAAAACCTGGAAAATGCAAAATGTTCAGATTAGTATGCAAAATAAAACATCAATGTGGAGAGTGGATTTATATGATTATACTATGAATAATTCATTAGCACAAGAAATACAATTAGCTTTTAAAATGATCTAACTACTACGCTCATGTTTAGCAAATCTAACGTATAGTAACATCAGGAGGTAAAAGTCCATAATGCAAAAGAAATTAAAACAAATTCCTCTAGGAGTCCAGCTGCCTTATTACTAAGGGGGAAAAGGGCAGTGGATTAGACGGGTTAGATCATGCCCAGAGAGGTTAACTTGCCTGTAGTCAATACCCTTGCATTTGCAGGTGTGCCCTCAATTGACCTTATTAATATGTGCAACCCTTGCTGGAAACCTTATTTCAGAAACATTAAGCTCTGGTTGTTTGAAGTGGCTCTGACTATGGTGAAGCATTCCTTAAACTTGTAGGGGTCTTATTTGGTGGGAGGATGCAGAAGAGCTGAGATATTTTTCATGAGAGGCTTTTCTGCACTTCCAGTAGACAGAAATCAGAGGGCTGAATCAGACAGAAGATAATCGATGCTATAGCTGGCACACTAAATCAATACATTACTGGCAACTGTAGCTAGTTTTAGCTGAACCTCTGCTTTCCAGAGCATTCACTCCAAGTCCTGACTTAGTCATTTTCAAGATGAAATTGCATCAGGCTCTTAATCTGTATTGTACTGGTTTGATGCTATCCAGCCTGACACCCATAGTAATTTCCTGGGAGGCTGACTTCTCTCGACTGACACTACTCAAGAACTGAGCAGAGCAAGTGCAAATGGGCTTGCAGTGGAGAAGCCATCTAGTTGGTGTTTTGCTTCTTCCCTGTATCCTATTTTTGCAGATGGTTTATGTAAGGGAAGACTGACAGTGCTTATCTAACCTTTGGTATTTTAAAAGTATTGTGTATTTGTAATAGTTGTTCTTTCAAGAACGAAGAGTGCCACTGCTAAGTGACATTATGAACAAGAAGCCAAAAGCTGATACAACAATTCAAAAGCATACAAATTAAAGTCGATTGTCAAATGGATTTTCCATTCCATTAAAAATGTCAGGATTGAAAAATTTTGACATATAAAAAATCGTATTAAATATTCATATTAAATTAAGTGGGGACAAACCCAAAAAATAGTCCAAAATTTGTGCAAAATTAAATTCTGAAAATAATTTGTTTACCAAAAAAGTTTAAATCCAAATATGTTGTTGAGATTTGGATCCTTCCTTGGATCCTTTTATTTTCTATTTCAAATAGCAGCTGATTTTTAAATAAAGCAAAATTTTTTGTGCGTATCTCAAAACCAAAGCATTGCTTTGCTATGATGTTTTGTTTCAATTGTTATTGTTACCATTATATTATTGTTATTTATTCGAATAACATAATTTATTATTTATTCAAATAATCTGTCATAATGAAATTTGCCAACATAAAATAGCTGTAAGGAAAACTTTCAACCTACTGTAACATCATTGTAAATTAACCATTACAATTCTACTGGCTGGATTAGCAATAGGTATAGCTATTAGAACATGACTATTAAGTTCTTCTCTTTAAAAATATTCTTGCTATCAAGTGAGTGCCTAAGGCCAGATGTACTCATTTAACACTGGTCTTTTCACTGTATAGCAATGGACTTTTGAGTTTGGCCTTCAAACATTTTGGATGCTTCTGCACACCCAAGTAAAGGAGAGCCAGGGGACAATACCTGTCCGAAAGGCTGAGTGGCAATGACCGTCTCATTTCTAAACTCATTAGGGCTACTGGCCCACCAGAGCAGACTGGCTGTTCCATCACACTACACAGTGCTTGGTTCTCTGTCTCCTGCCCTGTGAGGCGCTTCTCATGCCTGTTACTCTTTGGTGTTGAGGATACTAGTTCAAAGCCTATTAATGAGTGCTGCAGGCTACCAGAGTGCTCTCTTGAGCTTGGAGCTGGGAGGGTGCTTTGCATGCCATGTGGTTGTCACATGGAAGTGTGTAAAGGTACAAAAGAGGACTCTGTAGGATGGAAGAAGACAAACTCAGTGCAGTGTGGTCCTTGCTGCCTGCTAGCCAAGATCACTGGCGTGAGCTACCTCCCAAAGCAAATCCAAGCTTTCCCCAGGCAGAGCTCCGTTGGAGAGGTCCCAGACAGAGCCAGATGTGAACTAAGAGTTCAGCAGTGTGACCAGTCTGGACACTAGTGGTAAACTGCTCCCTGCCCCTCTTTCACTCAGCAGTATGAATCCTGTAATCTGCAGAAGTCCGAGGTCTTCGAAGTGTGACAATTTAATTAGGGGGCAGAAGTGTCTAGATTTCTTCCTTCCTTCTTAGAGAATAGAGATGAGGGCAACTGTATCATGACATGTACATCACACTCTGCCTTTATTCCCCAAATCTGCTTCATCTGTATTAGAAAGTTCTGTCAACAGAAAGGCAGCCAGCACGGTGTTAGTGGCAATATTTGCTTGGCACACAATGTTCACTGTTGCCTATTTGTGTTGATGTTTTTGTTCTCACTCAGCTGTGGGAAGATGTCTCTACATTCGCTGCACTTCTTCTGTCCCATACTGAGATTTTGTTGTGTTCAGTGCTGTAAACAGTTCTTTCTGCACCCTTTTCTCAAAGAATAGTGGCATTTCTGAGCCACATTTGCAAAAGCTCCGTCTTTTTCAGCAGCTGCTCCATTTCTTACCATTTTAAGACTCTGTTGCAGAAAAAGATATAGTGCTATTCAGCAATTGCTTGTCTGTCCAGTTTAAAGAATGCTACATCCAAGATGAACCTGATTTAAAAATCCAGTTAAACTCCACTAGCAGAATGCCTTTTCTCATTCTTCATCCACTTCAACATGCGTGACCCATAATTGTACACCACAGCTGTGACCTTGCCTTCTGCAGGCACATCCTAACAGTCCATTTGCAGAAGAAGGAGCTGTAGGTGCCTGTGAACTCACCTGAAGTGTGTTTTGTTTTAAGATGAATAAGACCTTATTCATAACAAGTTTTGACTAGAGCTGCTGAGGCAGCAGCTTTGGAAGAGTAGCTGAAGACATGGGATGGAGTTACCCTTAAACACTTCATAGTAACTTCAACTAGAAGAAGGACACGAAGTGCTATGACCCAGATTTTGAATCCGAAGTACCAATGCAGTAAAGGCAGCTTGGTAGCATAGATGCAATGAAGACAAGGCACAGCAAGGGGAATTAAGGCGATTTGGTCGTAATTCATAATCACCCACATGAGGAAGAGATTTCTGAGAGAAGCAGCTCTTTTGTCTAGTAGAAAAAAAATCATCAAGACATGCAGTCACCGGAAGCTGAAGCTAGGTAAACATGGGCTGTAAGAGGCATTTTATTTTATTTATTTTATTGTATTGTAACAGATGATTAATCGCTAGCAGAGTTTGCACAGGGACATTGTGGATTGTTTGGTGAGTCTGTCCTGGCAGTGACTCATATCATGGTCCTTTCCTCTTGACACAATTTTCCACATCTAGGCTCCTGCCTTCAGTGCACTCTGATATGTAAACAATAACTCAACGTTTATCCAGTAACTCTGCTGCACATTTATGAATTTTAATCAACCATTGACACACTTACATGAAGTGAAACAAATGAACGGAGTTGACAAATGGGATTTTTGCTTAGAAAGGATTTTAGATTCATATTAATATTCAGTTCCTCTCTAGGACTCTTGACATCAACTGTGTTTCGGCACTTGTATGGCTGTCTTGAGCCTACATGATTATTTTCTATAGCCCAAACAGAGAGCCCATTGTGCTAAGCGTATAACAAAAAGACAGCTGCTGTTTCTGAGAGCTCACAATCTAAGGCAGAGGGAGCAAATGGCTGGTAGTTGAGGATAAAGTAAGCTTGAACTACATTCAGCAAGGTAAGAAGCTCTGTTGATATAACAGTTAACTAGCTGTTGGAGCCACATAATTGGAATATGTTCCAAAGATGTGGCAGATTTCTGTATATAACACAATCCTCACAATTGGGATCAGATTTTTTTAAAAGCTGTCCCTTGTTCGTCAGCTAATGCAATTTTCCTTCTTTTCCCTCTGCCGCCCTGAATCACTCCCTGACCAAGCTCCCCTCAGGTAAAGGTCTTTGTGCCTTTGATTATTTTATGGCATTTGCTGCAGCCCAGTTTTCATCAGAGGTCTTTCCCAGCAGACTAACAGCCCCATGAATGAAATCAGCAGGGAGGCTCTTCATTATCACAATTCTGGCAGTGAAGTCTCTGTACTTTTATCACTGTACTGGTATCAATTATTTGGAGCCACATTAAATAAATGAAGTCAGTAACATGAATATGTCATGCCCGATTCATACAGAAGCTCATGAACTCTCTTTAAAAAAAAAACACCCTCTTTTATGCCTGCTGCTTCCCTTATGAATTTTTTGTAAGCTCTGACCTTAGACATTTCTCAATCATTGCAAGCATGCTTAGTTCAAGATTGAATACACATCCATTTTATACGGGTTGAGGGGGGCAAAAATCATGAGAAAAGCAGATGGCGTTAGAAAAAATTGACTTTTCAAAGAAGGTTCAATGACCTCCATATAGATATGACATGTTAAAGTCACTGACTTCTTTTTAACTCAGTACTTGCATATATATATTTGGTATTATATAATGTACTTGTAAGGGCAAAGACTCTTCAACATTTGATCTACAATATTTATTGTGGAGTTCTGACTCACCTTCCTTGGGTGTAGCCCAGAGTCACCATAATACCAGTAATGACAATGAAATGGGACTGAATTGGCCAGTGCCCTTTGGTTGTTCGATGGGTCACAGCAGCATACTGATCCAGTTTTCTGCAACTTAAAGACAATCATATTTATTTATTGATTCTGCTGAATAAGAATTTGGCTTGGCAAAGCCTGTTCTCAAAAAAAAAAAAAAAAAAAAAAAAAATTAAGAACTCTCGGGGATTTAGAGAATATTTTTCCAAAACATTTGTAACCAAAATTAACATATTTTGATCTTAAGTAATTAAAAAAAAATGTAAATCTCTGATGCATAGACTATTAACTTCAGAAACCCGAAAGTGAGCTCATTTTGCTTGTAATTTAACTGACCTGTTTAAACAGAGTAGAAAAAACACAGAACTGCGATGGGAAAGATTTCTTGGACCTTGCTTTGCACATACTCAGAATAAAAAAATCCCGAGAACCTTTGAGCTTACTGAGAGTAGAATTAAACATAGATGGAAGGAGTAATGGGTAAATGCTTTGTGGGAGTGTTTGCAAACTCTGAAACTCCAATTCAGCCACATTCAAACATGTTTCAGCCTCTTTTCCGCTACCATTAATCAGAGTGGCTTTTGTTTAAAAGAATGTTGGAGAAAGGGTATTCTAAACTGAAATACTCTTGCAAGCACAGTTCATTCAAACCTGCCTGAGAAGTGTTTTCTCTGCTTGTAATTCAGACAGCCAACCTGGCAGCCGAAAGAATCATGTTTCTTAGGTGGGCAATTACACACCCAAAATAAGGAAGACGGAATAGGTAGAAAATATAATTAAAATAAATACAGCTTGTAAATAAGCCTAGTCAGAATACAGTCTGATGAAATGATTAGGCAGCCTGCACCCCATGTTACAATTTGCATAGATGCTTGGTTCTTATGCACTCTACTGCTGCTGAAATTTACAGGGAAAAATCCTGTCCTCTTACAGAGAGAGACAAAAGCATTGACCCCAGGATTTTGGAGGGAGTTTATCAAGTTAAATCTGCGGCTTCACTAGGATTAGTAGTGGTGTGCAAATCTGAGCAGGTGTTTACATCTTTGCAAAACTAAAGTTGACTTCATAAGAAAAACAATAAAACCCCACAGTTTTTGGAAAATTATCAGAAAAAAAAAAAAGGGGCATGGGGGTGGAATTCAGATTAGAAATATGCAGCCAATGATGAGTAAAAAGAAGAAAATTAGCTCTTTCTTGGAACCCTTACGTTTGGATGCTTTCTTGTTTTATTTTTAACCAATTTCTTAAACATAAAGAGAACTGGGAAACTGATTATTCAGATATCACCTCTGAAAAAAAAGCTTGACTGCCAAATCAGCAACAGGAATAGTCTGAAACTTAGTATCACCTGAGAATTTCCAAAGAGACCATACCAGTTGTAGTGTTCTTTGTTTTGGAAGGAGAACCAAAGCACAAAGAGGGTCTTTATCTCAATCTTCTGTCATATGATGACCAACTGGAAGAGTTTAAAATAAGAGGTGACAATCCTGTATTCCCATTTCCCATTCTCCTATCTCTGGATCGCATGCCTTCTCTTTCCTGTAATGTAATGCAAATATACAATACTTTTGCAATGGGCATTTAAGCATGACTTAAGCCATTTTTGATAGCATTCATCCTGCAAAGTTGCCCAAGCACAACGGGCAAAGCTTTTTGGTTTGGTTTTTATTGACAGTCTCTTTGCATGTGTTGTCCAGTAAGACAGGTATGGGAGATGTTGCAGTCCTTCACCTAACGTGCATTCGTGGCATCGTCATGTTATTTCATGAAGTAAGACTGTCAGGTTCATACTCACAATGACAAGAGAAAATGGTATTGTGCTGTTGTTCAGGGGAGAAAGCAAAAGACAGATGAGTCAAGTGCGCAGCTCACTCATCAGAAATTGCAGGTGTCTCTCAGTTTGGATATATTTCCACATATTCCTAAACTGTTCATTATCATTTCACTGTATGATTGCCCTGCAAGTGCTTGTCATCACTGCAGGGGCAACCCTGAAATCAACCTTTCTGAAATCCATGAATTAAAACAAACAATCAGATAAATGCAATGCTATGTATGAAACATGAAATGACACATCCGACTGGTGGTAAAGGCATAAAGAATTTCCAAAAGACCTTACTGCAATGCAGACTGCCACTTCCATTTGTTTCTGATTGCTATCACACTGCACAGATGCAATGATTGAGAATGAAACTTGAATTTGGTGCTGGAAGTCCACTGTAACATCAATCACTTGAAATAAAAATGTCATGCTTATGATTCTTTGGAAAATGCTGCACTTAACTTCCAAACTGTTGCTTTCAGAAAAGGCTAATTCAGGGTTGGGTACATTAATGTCAATGTCCTATGAAAGTGCCAGCTAAAAAAAAAAAAATGTCAGCAAAGACATTTTTTAAGCCTGTGTCAGCACAAAAGGGTGCCTCAGTTGTTTCATCTCACAACAGCTGCATGCTTTCATTGACATTTGTTGCCCTTTCTTTGTGCACTCATCCTAACCTCATAGGTTATTTCCTGGCCTCCCTTCCATGACCTATGACCGCTGATGACCTTTAGCTAGAGAATGTGACATTTTGTTCTCCTCTGGCTGACATGTGATGCCCTCATTATTCAAAGGTATGTGAAAATAATGACCTGTACTGACCTCTCGGTTTCCTTTCGTTTATTGGTCTACACTAGGTGCTTGTTCAGCAGATTGCTATGACTAGGTGGTGGGGTGTACAATTTCTTTTGAAGAAGGAAGCTCATGAATTGCACCAACATTTTAGCCCTTTGTGTCTGTTGCTCCATTCGAGGAGTGGGAGATGAGGTGGTGCAGCTGCGGGAAGAGGCTTTAGAGTTCACGGTTCAGTTCAGTTTGGGTGTTGGGAGCATCTTCGCAAGGCTGGTAGATATGGCCAAAAACTTGTGGTCTTATGGAATGGCAGTTGAATCCTGGGCTGGATACCTACCTTAGGGTGTCTCAAATCGTACAAGATGCCAGTGCATGAGCTACTGATTCAAGTCCTCAGTTCTCAGTCATCTGAAAGAAAGGATGACTAAATAACCTTAGGAATTCAAAACAGGAGTGACTGTGGCTTTCCCATCGCCAAGATTTCTACACCTTCCATGTTATGATCACAATGGAAACACAGTCACGGTTACAAGAAATACAGTATTAGTCTAACATGCTAGCAGTGCTTTCTTGGGTAAGTCACTTTTTGCATTTCAAATGGTATAAGTTTCAGTTTTCTTCAGAAATGCAAGCCTGAACACATGAAAATTTTTTCAAGAGGTAGATTTTATCTTCTGTGATGTGAGATGTGCCCTCATTAACTATAGTAAATATTTCAAATACTGAAAGTCTAAAGGAGGAACAAACCGCTCTTGTGTGGGAGATTGTGATACCAATTAAGAGTTTATTCAAGACCTAGCCAGCATGAATATTTAAACCTCCTTTCCTTGAAGAAAGGATGGTTACTTCAGGTCAGGGATGAGAGCGTGTATGGAGCCGCATAAGGAACAGATGGCTGTTAAAGACAATTTCTGACTATAAATAGTCCCTATTAAGAATATAGAAATAATCAATTAGGGACTAAGGTCTCCTTCCTGTTGCACAGGAGCAGAGCAGCAGAAGAAAATGTTAACACATATGTCAGTGTGTGTTTTTGGCTGGGAAAGAGCTAGCAGGCCCTTTCCCACTGAAGGGTGGGAGGCTGCACTGGGTCTGATGGTTAAGATGGAATATTGTCAACAGCTCTTTAAAGAAGGTTTTAGGTACTTGGTATGCAGACCAGGAAAAGAAAAATCAGGATCAAGATTTTGACCTTGTCTCAGCACTCTGTGCAAACTAATGCAGAAACTAGGCGAAAAGTCCTAGTAACAGCCTTCATTGGTAAAGACAGAACATTCTCCAACACCTGGAGTTTGTAAAGAACTTCATGTTGGAACATGTCCACTAAAGGTGTAAAAAGGTGTTAATGACTGACATCCAGACATCAACATGCAGACTTTGAGGTTTGACCTGGACCAAGGCAGACATTCATCCTGAATGGTAACCCAGCTAAATAACCCATTAAATGATTAGGCTGACACCTACAGCGTTGCAGTGCAGTGGAAAGAGGACTCTAGATTTAGATTACAGATGTAAACTCTAGCCTGGCTTGAAATAGAAGAGTTAGTATAATCTGATGAAGAAAAGTATTTTACCTGTCTTGGTAGAAAATACTACCTATATATACTTCTACATAAGCAGCTTAACTATGGATATGACTTACCCATCGAGGTATATGTCTTCATCTAAAAGAAAATTTCTGAGAGCACTGTCCTCTGTCTACCAGTATCATCTTTATCTTGCTGGCACTCAGCTTTGCTGCATCAGTCCCAGCAGTCTGGGCAGAAGGGTGAAACCCAAGAATGGCAGAAAGAAATGGCATCTATGATACATCTATTCTGTTGGTCATTTCACAAATGCCCCTGGTATTGCATTTCTGAGAGCTAGCTACTGATGGATTAGTTGAAGGAAAAATAAGAGTATACAAGTGGGTCCTAGCTGGTGCCAGGCAGTCCTCTGGTCCCTGACCTGACAGTGCTCCAAACTGTGTCACCAAGCAGGGCTGTTACATGAATCCTGCCATTCCCCTTTGGCTGACAGCAATTTTCATATAACTCACATATGGAATGCTTTTAAAAGGATTCTGTTAAGGAGTAGATGCACTTTTACGTGTGACCCAAGCCCAGATCAGATGTCAGATTGCTTATGACCAATCATGTAAATGAAGTAACGCACCATGGCAACATAACTTTGGAAGGTCTTGCAGAAACCTTGCAGAAATATATTTATCAAGTGCCCAAAGGATTGTGACACATGAAATCAAGAGTTACTTTTGACTGCTTTGGCCAAGAAAGACAACTTGTTTGTATGGCAAGAACATGAGTTTAAGAGGATAGCACTAAGGTAAATTTTTAAACCAAGACCGTGATTAGATTTTATGGTCTTTGTTTTTCCCCAGAAACACAGTCTCAGAAATACTCTATTTTTTTTCTCCTCTGTCTCATTTGCCTGTCATTGTTCAGGAGCTCATAGGGTTTCACTCCTCCCAAGATCCATAAATCAGATGATTAACTTTCAGTCCGAGACTGTTTTATATGTGCAGGAGAAATCTAATTGGAATACAATCACCCTCCTACTGCTTTTCACAGCTTTCTTTGCATCTCAATGTGATCTGAATTTCAGATATCTCTTTCTGTGAGATATTTATTTTTCCCCATCATGCACTGAACCCAATCGTGCTGCTATCTTTTCCTGCCCTTTTAAGCTGTGGCTGTAAATTAACCATTATCCAACTGAAATAAGTTCCTTTAGAGTTCATAAACAGTATTTCAGCATGATAGCTTCCAGACTAGTTGCCCAGGAGCAGACTACTTAATTGCCTGAATATGAGGGGTTAATATCAGTTTCATTTTCCCGTCTCTCAACATGGGTGTTCAGGGGAGAAGCTCTCTTGGAAGACAGGGTACTGGATGGACTGAAGGAAGAGGGAGTCTGGAAATGCAGGACTCCATTTGCAGGTGCTGGATGGACTCTAGGTTGGGGGTTCTTTCCACTACGCTTACGGTTTTGATTTATGCTGATAGAGATTTAGTACAACTGAAAAATCCTGCTGATTATGGACTGATTATTGCCCTTTGATTTACTGGCTTACTCTTTAAAAAGAGAAAGTCCAAACCTTCTCATAATAACTTAGCATTTAAGGAAACTGGCAACCCAAGAGTCCTGAATACCAAGATGCTTCCTTTAACCATGCAACCCGCAAGCAGCAGAAACTTTTCTTTAGTTTCTCCCCTCCTGCACTCCAAGCCTTCTCCAGGCAAAACAGTGGATGTCTATGGGAGAAGTTAATAGTCCTGACTCATGAAATACTTGCATCTCTTCTCAGACGCTGTTCCTGCAGTTTCTATATGTATGTGCTACAAATACTAGCCTATCTATCTGAGAAAAAAGAAACTTATAATGTAACCACTTTTACATATTCAGATATCAAATGAAAGCAACTTAATTCAAGTTTGCTGATGATACCAAACTGGGAGGGGTGGCTGACACCCTGGAGGGCCGTGCTGCCATCCAGTGAGACCTGGGCAGGTTGGAGAGCTGGACGAGGAAGAACCTCATGAGGTTCAACAGGGAAAAGTGTAGGGTCCTGCACCTGGGGAAGAAGAAT
>JAOXNO010000001.1:105641642-105655529 GCA_028565335.1 Limnodromus scolopaceus | reverse complement strand
GACACCTCCCACTAGAGCAGGTTGCTCAAAGCCCCATCCAGCCTGGCCTTGAACACCTTCAGGGATGGGACATCTGCAGCTTCCATGTTAGTGAAAGCTACCATTAACTCTCCCTGCCGTGAAACCTGCCTGGCTCTGTCAGTGATACAGCTGTGGTGAAGGGAAACATCCCTGCTCTAGCCTGTGGATATCAGACACCTTTTAGAGCCAGTCTGGCAGCTGAATGGAGAAATACTGCAACCATGCCGGGCCGTTGCCTTTGTCCAGGCCCTCCACCCCATGGTGCCCAGGCAGGCAGCCCTGCAGTGGTGGGCACAGCTTTGACGATGGCCCCAGCACCTGTGAAGGAGCAGCGGGGGAGAGGTCTCTTTGGGGGCTGCTGCCAGCCCTGAGGCCTTGCCCTCGGATCCAGCCCTGCTTGAGACCTTCACCCAGGCCAGGGGATAGCCAAGCTGTGGCCAGCCTTGGCCATGATCCCTGGCCCAGCTGGGGGCCTCAGGGCAGGGCTGGTAGGAGAGGGAGGGCACCACACTGGCTTGTGGCCCCACAGCCCCCTCCACACCACACCTTTGCTGGTACCAAAAGGAAAGAGATCCTGAAAGAAATGTGTTGTAAAAGCTCCACATCCTGGTGAAACAATATGTCTGCTTTATACTACGAAGATAAATTTGACCAAGGTTTTACGGGACAGGGAGGCTGGTGAGGATCAGGGTGATGACCATGGCCTCATGCCACATGCTGCACCAAGGCTGGCTGCCTGGCCATTCAGGCCAAGTGTCTTTAGCTGGAAATGAGGACAGTGGAAGAAGGATAACATGTTTCTAAACTATGTGTTGTTGTGCGTTGGTTTGTTTTCAATTCAGCTATTTATAAATGTGATAGTCCTCTGTTTCTCCTGCCTCTTTCAGCACCCCAGTGAAGAATGTGTGAAAAGCTCTAATTTCCTTTGAGGAAAAGAGTTAGTATCTTGTGATTTCAGTGAAAAGCTGTGTTCGCACTGTGGTCAATAAATTCCTATAGACAACTTTTCCCCCTTGGAATTCTCTTATCTTGTTATTTTGTTAATGCTTGAGAAGAATATTCCAGCTCAGCAAAGACAGTGGAAAGCCATCCCATTTCTTGCGGGTCAGCTTCAGAAGGAGGATGCCAGAGCTTTAACAGTCTCTCCCGGCATTAGGTTTCCCTTTTCTTTCATGAAAAAAATAGTCTTGGTTTCCTTCTGACTTGGAGCAAGATCAACTTTCAAAATATCCAAATCCTCCATGAAACAGCATTATATCTTCTCTAGAGCCCCAGTTGCTACTTTTTGTGATGATAAATCCCACCAGTATCGTAAAAAGAAACTTTTCGCTGAGAAAAAGGTTGAAACATCTCACTAGACCAAATTCATAATGACTTTCTTTTTTTGTAGGCAAAAATACAGTTTGAAATATCCCAGCTGAAAAGTTCTTGCCTCAGGGGTTAAACTGCTTCTGCATTCACACCCCACACCTCCATGAATTCCTGATGTAAGGGGGCAGACTTCGGGGATGACCACAAAGGAAGGTGCAGCTCCAAACCAAGTGTTCCCTGAAGCCATGCGCCAAACTGCTATGTGGTAATTCCAAAGTCATGGGAAGATCCTGTACCCTCTAAGTCCAGGGATCAGTTTGATCTTAGCTCCACCAATAAACTATAGTGCAGGTTTGCATGCAGAATTTTAATCACGGCTTTTAGATATGCTGTCCTTCTAAAATTGCATTTGAAGACTATATTCTTTCTAAGAAGGTCAGCAAAGAAAAATTTGACAATACAATTCTCTCTGATGATGTTATTTTTCTACATATTTTGGAGACCGTTGTATGTATGTATGCCTTTTTTTCTTTTTTTTTCTTTCTTTTTTTTTTTAATATATAAGATTTGTCCTGTTAGTGAAGCAGTGTCACTTTGCACCGTAAGACTTCTTATTTTCCAATAGCTAGTTTAGTTTTCATAAGGTAAACATAACTGTCAGCACTACATCACAGCGCTGCTGTACGGAACACCACAGCAGTGCTGCTGATCTGACTGACAGCACACAATGAGATGGAAAGAAGGCAAAAGAAAAGTGTTTTAGCCTGATGAAAAGCTGCACTCAGGTCTTAGCAGAAAATTCAGAGCAGGAACTGCAGCCACAGTGATTAACAAGGAGTTTCCAGAAGTTAATATACCGGGCAAAAGGGTTGCTCCTTTCGAGGCTGAGCACTGGAGAGTGGAAGTTAAAATGACTTGTGCACCATTGAGCTGGAACATGCTGCTCCTGGGTCATTGATCTGCTCTGCTCTGGCAGGGCACTGCTTTGGTATTGTTAATTTTCAATGACATAAAGACTTGTATTAGTACAGGAAGCAGAATTGAAAGGCCAGAGACTAAAGGGAAGACAAAAGAGAGGCCAGTGGTAAACACAGAGGGTTCCAAAGACTGTGATGCAAAACCAGAAACAAATACAGCCCCTGAACAATAAGAAATTCATTACTTCATGGATCAAATGGACCAGTCCAGATCCTCGGCTGCCGTGGGTTAGAACCCTTTCTTTCATATCAGGGAAACTAGGCTCACATGAACTGGAAGAGCAGATGATCCATAGTTTACATAGGTAGTGAAGCTGTATATAAGAATGACATTTTTTCCCCTAAAAGGTGGGTGCACACAGAATTGTACAATGCATATTTTTTATAAATATTTAACATCTAAAGCACACTGCCACTGCAATCCCTTTTTATGACCCCTACTATAATGATAAGTATGAAAAGGTGCATAAACCTCAAAGAGCTATTCATTTATCAGGAAGAGAGATTCTCATTCTAAAAACTAGGGGTAATAATTTATTGTTTGGCTCTTCCGTAATAAACTTGAAATAATGCCCTTAAATTTCAGAATTTTACTGTCAGTGAGACAGTCATTAGTTCTTATGACTGAATTTCCACACCATAACATTCATCAGCATCTCCAAACAGTCCTCCTGTATTTTTCCCCAGGCTTTCTATTGCAGTGGGTGCACTGCCCTGGGGTCTTAGCGACAACAGGCACGCTCATGGCTTCTGTACCTTTTTAACAATCAAAGCACTGTAAGTATAGATAGTAGTTCCTTTTCGCTGTTGACATAAGTGGAAGTCCTATCATGCCTCCACCTCAGCCAGCTTGGGAAGGCAGCCATCACTTTGCCAGAGTCACATGTAAGCTGGCATAGTCGTGTATGGGGGAAACAAATTCTACTGAAATATCCATCACGTTGTTGTGTCTGATAGCTTTGATGCACACAGAGTAATGGACAGCTAGGAAAGGAATTAAGTTGGTAAACGAGCTTTTATCTACATATTTTCCGAAGTTCTGTATCTGCAAAACAGAGAAGTAAGACTGTCTACTTCCTTCAACATAACAAATGGGGAAAATAACCTGGCATGTTGGGTCAGGGCTGCTCTAACTGCACCTTGTCTGGGCACTGAGTCAGTTGCTGGGCTTAATATAAAGTAGAAATTATAGAGAATCAACATTTATTTAAAATATTAACAGTCTTCAGTTAACTAAGGAGGATGAAGAAAAGACAGTTGAATGGCAGCATGAGAACAGGCACAGTCAGACAAACTAGAAAGAAGCAAGAATTGTTGTCTGAATGGAATCAGCGGATATGGTGGTATGTCTGATTACATCAGCTGCTTAAGACCAGAAGCAAAACTGATTGTTGAAAAGGACAAAGCACTTAGCATTTAAATATTAATCTCAGATTTTATTCCCGCAAGAGAATCTCTAATTCAAAATTTTCTGAACTTCACAAGAGTTATTTTTTTCTCTCTTATTCTCATTTCAGCCCTTCCTAATTCAAAGGTGGTTTCAATGCAAAAAATATTTAAGCATTAAGGCATTGCTCCATTTTTTTGAAAATTGTTTAGTAGCTTAAATGGTGTCAAGAACAGCATAAATCACTAACATCAGCTCAGCTCAACAACAACCTAGCGATGCAGGGTATTTCTCCATTGCAATAGATGCAAAGGAAATATCTGAGTCTTCAAGACCATCTGTAAGACGTCTCAGATCTTAAATACTTTCCTATCCGAGGCTTGAGGGTGATCTTTTACTTGCTCTACAATGAATGAGGGCTCAGTGGTGCATAATGAAAAAATAAAGAGATTTTACATTAGGAAATGACAGCTTTGCTTTGTGGATTTATATGTAAAGCATATGCACTTGCTGAAATATAGCCAGTTTTACTGGGATTCTTCTTTCTACTTTTTATTGCTATAGCAAAAAAAGTACTGGATTTCAATGCATGAAAATCTCAAAGCGTGACCAATTTGGTTTGTATTCTACTGAGAAGTTATACTAGTACTGTGTTGTGGATTAAAAATGCTTGGATTTTTTAAAACACAGGCAAAAAAATCTTACACGTAATTTGATTCAATGATTCTCTTTGGCTATATCTAGATTAGTAATTTAACTAGTGCCCGGGCACTGAAACTCAATTGCCTATAAAATTAAATAGTTTGAAAGTAGCTTGGTTTTGTTCTGGGACAGCTTACACTGTTCCAGACTATTCCCAGGCAGATTCTCAGGGTTAGTGTGAGACATTTTGTGTTATGGACTACCATATCTCACTGACCAATGTAAATGCAGCCATCCTGCTTTGAAGACTGTAAGAGTATAGTAATAAGGAGAGATCATTCTGTGCTGGTTAGCCTCGGTGCCAGGAATTTAGGATAGAAGTAATCTTTCTGGCGGTGGGGCTCCTGAAATTGTGAGGCTTCACTGGACAGTCATTGTTGGCTTTGGTATTCACTGGCTAGGTGTGATTGGTGTTTTATACCTAAGCAATTCTCTCCCATTCTTTCTCTTGTTCCACTGTACCTCTGTATACCTGAAAGCCTATGTTTCAGGTCATCAATTGAAAAAGAGCAAAGTAGCATAAGTACATTCTCCAGAAGGCAGAAAAAAGGGGAAAATCCTCACTAATTCTCATAATAACACTTATCTGTTTTGTAGCTTCTCCTTTTCTTTGTCAAGAGCATCATATTTAAAGCTCTTCAAGACCATACACTGCATACTAAAAAAAAAAAATAATTCCTAGAGCCTGTATTAGGAAAAGAGTCCAGTAGCAGCTTTACAAAAGAACCTATTGCAGCATTTTCTTCAGAGCTGAGAAAGCAAAATCAGTCACTTTAAATTCTTGGTCTTTCCCAAATGTGCAGAGTCAAAGACAAGATTAATAACAAATTGCAGTCTCAAAAGAAAAATAGAATCCACTGCTCTCTAGCATTTCCTAGGGTTGTCTGCCTTCTTGGCTTCCAGCTACTGCTCCAGAAAGATGCAAGTCTCCTCCTTTTAAGTCTTCTCCCATATCTGCCAGTCCTGCAAGGAACTCTTGAATATATTTGGGTATCTCAAGTGGTGCTACAAGTTGATAGTTAATTCCCAGTGTTCAGGCAGCAAGAACCTGGCTAGAGTTCTGATCACAGATCATAGGCTTGTAAATACCACAGTGAGACTAATTTTGAAAAACATGTTACGAACTAGCAGTAATGTTGTTCTACAAAGCTGTCGAATGTCCAGGCCACACTCATTTTGGGATAGATTGTTGAACTCTCATGCCAAATAGTTCTCACTCAGGTCAGTGGTCTCTCTCAATATGTGCTGATCCGCGTGAAGGATAATGACAAAATAAAACATTTCATATTGCAGCAGATTTATTGCTTGGATACTTGAAAATGGCAGATACTTGGTAGGAGACATCTGCTGTCATGTGTGGTTCCAAAGAGCGTTGTTTGTGACTATACTAAAAAGCCATGCATAGGTTTAGGTTGTTCCAAGTACCAATGGAACATTACAAGTTTCATGGGCTCTAAGTAAATAGTGTGAACCAATGAACACCACGCCATCTAATACCTGCATCTTTTACGTGAGATTTATAGGCTTACATCTGATCTACCAAGGTGCTTATTTGTGTGGCTACTGCAGAGCTATATGTATCTTTATGAATCTGGATCCTATTCTTTCCACTCCTAAATCAGCTGAATACACTAGTAACCCTGTGAGTAAGCAAGGGTGAGTGATTCAATATGTCGGTGTTCAATTACTCCATCAAAATTAGAAAGAAAGGAGACCTATGCGTGCATTAGGTACATACTACTCTTTTTTCAGTGAGACGGCTAGTATCAACAGCAGTCAGTGAAGAGGGGCAGGAAGTTAGCTCCTAAGCTGAGATAATTCTCCAGGTCTTTACGGTTGAATTATCCAGCAATCTGACTGCAAAATCTTTGGGGTGCAGACTATCTTATTGTATCTTTATCAATGGCACAGAAAAGCTTGCCAGTGCTTAACCAACAATGAGTAATTCCCCAAATGCTGCATTGAGAGCAGGTATTACTCATGGTTGTTGACATCTCCATAAGGTGCAGCTTTCCATTGCATCAAGGGTATAAAAAAATAGACAGTCCCTGGATCTAAAGACAGCAATTTTATCTGTGTGGCTGGTGCCAGGAAACCATTTTTCCAAATTAGGTGTGTCCATCTCTATTTTGAGACCCTTTAGATAAAATAAAATATTGGGTTTCAGAGTAAGACAGTCCTACTGATTTACACCAGGTGTGATTTTAGTAAAGTTATATGCTAAGATTGCCTGTTGTGAGCATTAAAGTTCAAAAAACCAGCAAGGACTGGAAATTAATCACAGTTCAAAAGACTGCTCAAAGCACATTATCATAAAAAAAAAAAAGGAAAAAACAAAGAAAAAAAAAGGAAAAAACAAAGAAAAAAAAAGAAAAAAGCAAAAAAGGTTGAATGGCAACAAGATAATCAAATACTAACATCTATGTAGTTTGAAAATCATATCATTACTCAAACAACTGCCAACTTGAATTTATTTCTCATCTTCCTTTTACTGAAGACAGTTCTTTTTTTATCCTATATGCAATTACAGCTAAGAAGAAGTCCAGATACATAACTACATTTGTATTTTTATTGTTTTGCTATCAAGGGTTAAGGTCTACTCAGACATATTAATTTCTTTTTTGGAATTTTCAAACACATAAAAGAGTAGGAGATTCTGATAAGGCCCTATTGTAGTTATCATGTGATATAACTACAGCTAAGGTCATGTCGACCTGCTCTTGTTAGAGTACATCATCTACTTAGGAGAAAAGAAAACAAATTGTGTCACATTTTATTCCATCAACGGCTGTAAATGAAAAGGATATTTTGAGAATCTGAATTAATAATACATTAAAATAACTAGAAAGAAGGCCTGATAATTAAACATGCTCTGTAATTCAACCCCAGCCTGAACAATGAATCTACTCTTTTGGTAACAGTTCTTTTTAATTATAGAAGTCACAAGTCTGAATGACTCAAACCTTCTCTATCATCTTGCACTCAGACAAAGCCAATTAAGGTGAGACCAAAGCAAAAATATAGTTTATTCATTTTGCACTCAGTTTACCCGATCACTTCTCTTTGAAGAATGCAGAAGGGAAGCAAGACCCAGATCTGGCACACATGTGATGGTTTTGTTTGTTCATTTGTTTGTTTGTTTGCTTTCAGCTGTTTTTGTTTGGTTTGGTTTTTTTTAAAGTTCTTAATAATTCACCGCACAGACACAGGAATATTCAGTAGCAGGACTTTCCAAATGTGTTATGGAATCATCAACAGACCCTTTAAAACCACTTCTTGGAATGACATACTGTTCTACACAAGCAAAGCAGGCAAAATAAATCCTAGTAACAGTTACAGTAACTTATCAGAAGCAATTAAAACTTTGGATATCCAGGTTATTTTAACATGGAAGCATTGTGAGACATGGTAACATTGTATCATAGAGCCAAACAACATTTACTAAAAGGCTTGTTATTGTAAGTTTGCAATAAATGTGGGACAATCCATCTCTTTGTCCCTAGGAACTATTGAAATAAAACAATTCTCAGTGCGACTCAGTACAGATACATTTTCGTTGATGACGCTGTATGCAATTGCACTGCCAGCAGGTATTGCTTGAAGAATAGCATGGAGAGAAAAAAATAAAAGAGAAGTGTGTCCTTACTGCTCTCTGGTTGATGTCTACTAATAGCCGTTTGCATCCATGCGCAGGACCACATTTAGATCAGCATTCTGCTTTTCAGTGCAAGCATGTATTAATGCTGGTAGCAGCATTAATGCTGATTTGACAGCAAATTCCATATTTTTAAAATCCTTTCAAAAGGGCTATGCTTCCTGATCATAGAATCATAGAATCATCTAGGTTGGAAAAGACCCTTGGCATCATCGAGTCCATCCATATACCCTACTCTACAAAGTTCTTCCCTACACCATACCCCTCTATAACTATTTTGCTGTCCAACTAAAGGCATTCCTTGTTGCTGAGGGCTTTGCAGTAAAACAGTGGAACCAAGGTTTGCAGCTGAGGGAGGGACAAAGATTTTGAGAAGCTATAGCAAGTCCATGGTGCATCTTTCTGGTCTGTATGTGTGAAGGTGGAGGGACTCTGATTAAAGCCTTGCTGTAGAACGTGCCTAAACTGGACGGCCACCATCAGATTTAAAGATTAGCACCCCAAAGTGATTAATAGAAACCATCAAAATTACTGTCTCAGATAATCTATGTCATTATCATATCACATGATTTTATCCCGTAAAGGGTGGCATATTCCCTGGGTAAGCAGTAGCAATTGCTTCTCCTTCAGCGTGTCTTGTACACAATGCCGAGGCACTTTTCACAGAGCTTGGTGATGGTTGTTTCTTGTGCGGATTGTAGAAATAAATAGCAGGCTGCAGATGAAAGCCTACTCTTCCTACAGCACACAGGAATAAGTGTCACTTCTACCTTGTGAATAATGTCACTTTCCTGAATGATATTTTTCAGCATAGTTGTACAAATAATCTTGGATTGATGGGGGGAAAAAACCAAAACTAAACCCAAACTCTTTCTTTTTTCTTTCAAAGGAAAGAAGAAATTTGGAATGTAATATCCTCTTCTATCCATTTTCAAGCTCTGATCTTAATGTGTTGGTCAGGGACAGGTCTTGCGTTCTCAAGCAAACAGCTCTAAGAAGTTGCAGGATATTTGCTGTTTGTTTTTTACATTGAGAACATCATAAAAGACTAAAGATCAAGGAATATTCCATATTCCCCCTAGGTAGAGTTATGCTAAAAATAATAAAAAATAAGGCTTTTAAATCCAAAAATCTTGATTGTTTCAGGGTTTAGTAAAAGAAAGCACCACTGTCATAAACAGCTATTTGACGTAGGCCAGGTGAAGTGGATATTTTATTACTAGGGAGCAGAACAGCACTCACATTTTAGGAGCACAGACAGTATACTTTACTCTGAAGCTGTGCTGAGCCATATCCTTCCAGAAACTCCTCATGACCTGCTAATTGATCCTAAACCACAGTTTTGGAACTAGATTGTAGCAATAACTATTTCTTGCTATACACACATTCCTGATGATCTTGATATAAAGAAAAATCAATCAAGCTTTTAAGAAAGGTCAGGAATAACCCATTTCAGCTATGGTTTGAGGATATGATTCAAGTCCAACAAAGAAGAAAAACATCTCTCTATCAACATCATGAATTTCTGGCTGAAATGCTCCATACTCCCTACCCTGCACTTGTCATTAAGAGGACTGATGCTACTGCATCCTGCAAAACATCTCGTTTACTGAGATGATGTGAAGTTAATTAAGCCACTGAAAGGGATGTTGAGTATCCCCTCTGAGAAGAGGCAGGATTCATTGAGGCACATGGGGCTCATAGAGCCAGCTGGAGCAAAGAACTGCCACGCTCATACAAATTTCTTGTTTAAGACTTCCACAGAAATACAGCCAGGAGTTTTAACGAGACAATTTCTTTAAAGACAGACAAATACCTACTGCTATCCACTGCATTTGAAGGAGAATCATTGATCTGAAGAAGATCATTAGGACCCAGTTCAGGTCTCTTATTAAGATTCGATGGGTGATGATGTAGCTGCCTATAATGATCCTCAGCGAATCTACACAACTAAATTCAACAGTAAGTTCAAAGTTTGTACATAAAGTATACATCCTGAGCTGCTATTCTGTTGACTTTCTTTATGAATATAGACCATATCTTGTGTAGTTGAGAGCCAGGTGGCACAGTCTTCTCTCTGCAAGTAGGGCAATACAATGTGACCAATATTATCACGGATGTGCCCATTATCTTGGACATGTACTCTTTCAAGTTCAGAAGTACTCCTGGCCAGCTACTAAAATCTAAGAAACTGTGATTCAAATGAAGAACTAAGCTTTTTATGTAGGTTTTTTTTTTTCACTTCCCAGTGAATATGCCTCCTATATTCATTGCTCTTCTACAGCTAAGGAGAACATGATCAAATATATCAATTATCATTTTTGCGACTACTATTTCTTGTCTTACTTAACTTAAAAACTCTGAAAAATAAAGTAGGAAAGCAAAGGGCGAAATGTATAAAGAATCAAGTTATCTAGATCCTAATAAGCAAGATAAATTAATACTGTTATTACTGGTTAACAAAAGGATGACTGATTTGCGGTCAAACTTTGCAGCAATACAAGGACATCAGGAAAGATACAAGCTTTCTACTGCTAGTTCACGCAACGAGATATAAATAATGGATTCAACATAGGTAAGTACCTGTGCTGCTTTTAAGCTAGTTACTGGAATGCATCATGACATTGAATATTTAGTACAGAAAGAATGATAAGCAAGAGAATATCCAATATAATCTACAACAAATATTACACTTGCCTGGTTGAGCACTGAAGATAAAAAAAATCACAAGGAATGATAACCTTACATCCTGAAGTGAAAATTCTGAAATGCTTTATGAGGGATGTTAAATGGCCAAGTACAAGCATTTAGCAAAAGAGTAAAAGTGGCAGAAGAAGAGTAGACTTAAAAAAAACAACCAAGAGAAAGCAATTCCGCAGATGGAGCTACAGACAGATGAAGAGGAGGCCTTCTAAATCCTTACTTAAACTGAGCTGCTTTACTAATTTATCCACTGAAGAATTATTTCCTGAAAGACAGAAACTTTGTATTTTAAACTAAGCAAAGGGGTTTTAGTCCCTTACATACAAGACCAACACGGTCAGGGTGGGATTTTTAGGGTCCTGACCGTTGCTTCCCCCATAGTAATTGGCATTTTCAGCACGAGAATTCTCAATTCTCAATGAGAATTCTCTGCACCCCTAGATACACAATAAATATTCAGTTGGTGCTGTCAAAAAGCTGCTTTCAAGATTTCCATACTACATCTAAAACTACTGCACTAATGGATTTGACTGTAAAAATGTGCCCCCCTTTCCTCCCTGCCCTGTTTCATCTGTCCCATCCTTTGCGTGCACTGGACCTCACGGCTGGAAATTGCGACAAGGGCAGGCTCCCTCTTCCAGGGTTAGTGACTGTGCTGCTGCTTCATCCTGCTACGCAGGTGGCTACAAAGAGGCATGATCCCCTGTAGGCAGCAACACCACCTCTCTGGAAAATGTGCACGTTTCTACTGCAGCAGTTGGAGAGAAAGAAGCAGCAGCTACCAGGTGACTTAGCTCTGCAGCCGGCAAACTCCATCAGCCTGTAAACCACTGCACAAATAGGGCAGCCAAACTGAGCTGGGTGGGCACTTCCCAAACACCTCTGACTTGATTTAGCGCTCTCAGAGCTTCTGGAGCTCTGTGCACACACAGCAAAAAGTAAAGATGCTCTGACTCTTTCTGTAGTTGAAAGTGACCACATGTGGTGTAACATAACAGAAAGGAAGAGAAATAAGATCATTCACAGGAACCCTCACAGAGAATGAATTTTAATTGTATTAACAGTAGATGAAATCCCTTGGCTAGGTTTCCATACTAAATATCTGTATGTATTTCTAGTTTTTGCTATTCCCCTTTGTATTTTGCATCTTCTATTCATGTTGTACTGAAGTGTTGCACTGAAGTTATATTTCCATGGTGCAGGTTTGTAAGTGCTTTTTGCCAAGAGGCATGTAGTAAAAGAAGATGACGGTACTTGACCCCAGAAGCTTCCCCTGAACACACAAGCCAATCTCAGAGCTAAAAATCTTCAGAAGTCACATCAGAAATACAGCTGCATGTAAAATGGATTTCTAGTCCTGAAGATGTTTGAAATTATGTATCTATATATACATGTGTGTATTTTAAGATTTTGTATTTCAATGATGTTCCATAGAAAAATTACAGAAACACCCCAAAACTGCCAGCAACTTAGAGGTCCTCTTTTAAAATATAAGAAACCTTAGAACTGGACCCTTGGAGTGCTAATTCCTTACTTTCTGGTGTGCTTTAGGTTACTTTAAGCTCAATTTCTGCTCTTGACCAGATATTCTTCCCCACCATAAATTGAGAAATGTTTCCTGAAGAAACTGCCATTGAAACAGATACTTCTTGGCACAAATTTCTATGACTAGGCACTTTCTAATGAAAAAAGTCAGTCAAGAATTGTCAGTAAGTTTCATACAAATAATCATTGAAATTAGATGAAAAGTAAATGGACTTGGCATGTTAAATCAGCATTGTTTCCAAGCACAAAGCATAGAAAACAGAAGCTCCTAGAGTTGTTTTAAAGCAAAAGTGTAATTGAATGGCATGTATCTTAATCCAAACAGTATTTTTCTTGCTTTTAATCCACTGGAAATGGCAATTTATATGCGCAAGCAGTTCTGCCCAAGTAGCCAACCTTAAAATGCCTTTGTATTTAAATAGAGTGGCATCTGACATTTCTGTGTCCGTGTGTTATCAGACCTCTGTTTACCCTCTGGAAAGCGCCAGCATAAGGGAAGAATAAGGGACAGTGAGAATTTGCCTGCTGGTTTGGGGACAGCTGGAACTCTGATTTACTATGAAAGTTCAGGATGTCCCAATTAAATCAGGACACTTGAGAGATACACAGACTTAAATGTCCCCCAAAAGCTTTGGTCTAATGTGATTAAGCTGGCTGTTTTTGCTAATGATAGACACATTCCAAATTGCAGAAAAATGATAAGTAGATGTAATGGGGTTTTATTGTTGTGTATTTGTAAGAATATGCCCAAAAAAGGTTTCTATTCCCTGCTTCCATTTTCTATTGAATGTCAATTGTTGATAACTTTTGGCACCTATAATACAATCCCCTTTGAGATATATGACGCCCTTAGCTCTCAAAAACATCATGATATGTATTTTTACCCCCAGAATTCTCCGCTACCTTTATTTTTTTAAGCTTTGCTTGTTGATTTTTAGATTGGTATGCATTTGTGAAATGCCTATGACTTCTTCATGGGAAAAACACTGATTATACAGTGGGCACTAACTGAAAACAAAATGTGAAGGAAATGTACCACACTATGCGATATAATACCGTACAAGTGTGCAATGCAGCTGGAGTTCCGAATAGGCAAAAAACCATTATGTCCTAAATATCTGAACAGCATTGAGTCGGGACAGCTTAGGAGTTGCTCTCAGCTGTTTCCTTGAGAATTATTGGCGAACTGTAAGCAAATATAACTTTATTGTTAAACTTCCACAAAGACAAATATTCTTCAAGAAATGAAAGGGCAAATAAAGGAAAATGTATGTTCTGTACCGCTGAAACAGCCCAAAAAGGAATGAATAATAGAAAGAAAATCCACTTACAAGCTCATAATTTTAAAATTTCTGTAATTGTCTAATGTTATTTAAATACTACACGCTCACGTTTTAAGTCAGTGATCAGTTACCATTCACGGTGAAATGTCTTTCTTTAGCATGATTGCCTCCTTTTACCCCCACCATGACAGATTGTATTTAATTGAACAGTTGCTGGTTTAGAACGGTCATTAAAAATGCATATATTCAAATAGTCTTCGTACATCGTATTGCCCTTTCAGTTCATTTCCTCCTTTTATGTAG
>JAOXNO010000001.1:105527026-105641542 GCA_028565335.1 Limnodromus scolopaceus | reverse complement strand
GTCATTAAAAATGCATATATTCAAATAGTCTTCGTACATCGTATTGCCCTTTCAGTTCATTTCCTCCTTTTATGTAGCAATAAATATTCTTTTGTGTTCTGGTTCTAATTTATTTAGAAATAATGTGATTCTTACTAGGAGCAAAGATTTTTTTTTCTAAAAAAGGATATACTAAGCTTGTTAAGTTGCTTGCTAATATATTTTTTATTGACCTAGTGTCTTTCAGTCCTCGTACCGTTGAACTCCAGGGGCTTTGTAGAGAGGATACATTTAGAGGAAAAACTTTTGGATCTTGTTCTTTTTTTTTTTTTAAAGATGGTTTTAAAAGCAAATTCAAGCTGTGAAAATAATTCTGGCCTTACATGAGAGAGAAATCTTCCACTTCAATCAGCCAATGTGGATCTTGACTGTAGATAAATAGAGGAGAGAGATCTACCTAACTGGAGTCTTACCAGAAGGAAGAGCACTAGGGGGCTTAAACTATATCCATGCACACTGTGACTAAAGAAAATGTTTTTGGCTACCCTTTCTCTCAGGTTATACAATCTAAGTTGACCTTTAAATACAACCACATACCAAGCCAGAGAGTGAGCTGTTCATACAAATGTTTTCAACAACATGTATATCCACACTTCATTAATAACGTGGGATGGAACCAGCAGGACATAGTTACTATTAAATATTATTGCCTGCCCTGCAGGGTTCTCTACTTAAATCTTAAACATTTCTAATCTCTTCCTTTCTTCTTCTTTTATTTGTTGTCGGGATGGATCTAGGTACACAACAAATTAAAATTAGAATAGCTAATTCTACAAAAAAGAATGACTGTGAAACATCATCCTGGAAGCAAAGGGTCAGACCTTTGGCTACTCTAAGCTGTAAAGCTTCGTTAGCATAAATGGAGCTATGACAAATCTACATCTACTGAGGATCTGGCCTACAACAAGTCTACATCCACTGAGGATCTGGCCCATTATTTGCTGATGAGAAAATCTCAAAAATGCCCGCGACTTTTATATGATATGTGTGGAGGTTGCTCTGAAAGTTTCATACACGATGAGATAAAGGAATGGTTATCATCAGTGACAAATCTAATGATTGGAGGACTCTGACATTGCTCATTCTAGAACTGTCTAAATGAGTTTTTATTTTGAGATTTTTCCAGTAATAGTGTTATGTACAGAGAAAATGAAATTAACACTTCATTACTATTCATCATATGGCACTGGAGACAAACTTGAGAAAATATACATTATTTACCATCAGCAAACTAACATTATTTGAAATGAATAAAAACAATAAAATAAGGAAAAACCATCACTATGCTACTTGCTAAGTGTTCCTCCAAGACATACATCTAGCAAAGTAGTTGGATAAGACATAACAGTACGTTAATTAGGTAAACCTAAAACCCATCACAATTAAGATGAAAATTAGGAATAAATATAGAGGAACATGAGACAGAAGATTTCTTTTACATTAGGACTTCTCAAAAGCTTTGAGCTGCCAACACTGGGATCTAAGAAATGAGAATACAATTGGAGTATTTAGAATCAGAAAGATCCATGATCACTGACAAAATTTGCATGAGAGAGGTGTATTTTTGTAAACATAGTTGTTTTTTTGGCTATGGACAAATTTTAGGATGTCTTTTCAGACAAATGTAGAACAGTGCCAGCCAACTCTCTGTCAAACCAAGCTTTTGTGTGCCTCCAGAGCTATGGTAGAAAGATAACACATATGGGCAGAGACCACCATCTCAGTATCAAAACTTAAAATCTTTGCCGAAAGGATTATATCACATATGTATCACCATGAAATATTAAATAGAAGTTGCAAGTGCATGTTTCTCGGTTGTCAGGCAGATATATAATGCTTCTTTATTTAGATTTTACATAGATACATGATGACTCCCTCAACTTTCTTAAACTGATGCCAAAACTTCAGATATCACTGAGAATTAGAACCTGGTGTATAGCCACTTGTGCTTACAGTCTAAGCAAGTGGAAGGTCATCAGTTCTACCACGAGACCAATGACAAAAAACAGAAAAGAAAGAAGCAATGTAAAGGCTTACAACTGGTAACACATTTGTAGCACAACAACAGAATCACTGAAGGTGGAGATGACTTGTTAAGCGGTTGTAATGACATGCTAACATGAGCTCTGTAAGTATAATTATTGGTCAAGGAGAGATTATTGTAAAAATGGTAATAAAAGACAATTTTATATTCCTTTGCAATGAGCCTTCACAAAACCAATATTAGTCGTACGTGCCATATATGCATATTTTGTACAAAGCCAATTAACCTCTTTATTTGAAAACAAGAGCTTCGTTATTGTTGAATACAGCAGCTAATCCTTTGCAGCAGACAACTTTCAGCAAGTATGAGTGGAACGAGTTGTACTTGCTATGTCCATGTTCTTCCACAATTTAAAGATTAAATATTTAATTTGCTAAACACTGGTATATATGAAGGTTAGGAAACTTTTGGTATAGGAAAAGTCAAGGCATCATCTGAGTATATAACAAATATTTGCACTAGATTCATCTTTCCATTTATTTATTTTCTTAACCAGTTCAGCCCTACAGATAAAGCATACCCTTTTTTGGTAAGCAAAGTTCATCTTCTGTTAAGGCAGTAACAGTTTTTAACCAGCATTAAATTAGCGTCATGACTGAATGACTAACAAAAAGACTGATAAATGTATCAAAGTTGCATTGATAGACTGAGCCGTCATTTCAATCAGTTAAGATGAATACATTTCTCTGAGATGCTTAATACAGCATTACACATATCACGGGGACAAATACCTAATCACAGTCCCATCTTTATGATTAGGACCACACAAATTGATGCAACAGTAATTTCTGATTCATGGTAAGGTTGATGAAGCTAATTAGGAATAAATAGAATGATTAATTAGGAACAAACAATACGACAATGCAGTCAGAAAAACCTTTCAAAAATAAACTCTTCTTATAAGAAGATAACGAAGCAGGCTATGAGGAGGCAAAACAGGCCAGCAGATTCTCCATTCTAGAGTTTAGTCTTAAGATCCGTTCTATGGCAACACCTCATCTGCAACCTTCTCATCCAAAGTAGCATCAATTCTTGGACTCTGTGCAAGAACAGCGAGACACTGATGGAGCCTTAACCTTTTGTTCAGCCCCAACCAGACAGCACTACAAAACTGTAGCCTCAACAAGGGACAGGACATTATAGGAGCCTATTATCTTTGCTCAAAGAACAGAAAGCTTCTTATTCCAGGTAATACATTTAATTTTGAAAACAGACCTCTTTTTCTTACATGTAATTGAGTTCTGTTACCGAACACAAAACAGGTAGGGCTCGCTGTCATCTGCAATGGAAAGAGGTCGATATCAGAGGACACAGATGCAAGCTCCACTTCATTTTCAAGGGCATAAGTTTCTCCAGAATAAAAGAACCTCTCCCTTCTGCGTTTGTAAAGGCCAGATGCTGTTTTCGTCTGATTAAGGTACAAGCTGAACCTCTCCTGTATTTCACCTGCCCAACTCTTTTCCCTCTTCAAGCAAATATTTTAGTGACCACCAGCTGCAGTCAGGTCTCCCATCACTTAACCCCTCCTTGCTTGGATTGTCTCACTTTGGTAACAATTTTTTTTTTGTTGATGCTGTTTTTGTTTTTGTTTGTTTCCACCTTTTGTAAAAGGGGCAGGGTTTGACCTAAACTATGCGACCTTCTTTTGAATACCGGGGGAAGAAGGGCAGTCTGCTAGCATTGTGCAAGTGTGCTTTGCTGAAAGAATGGCTGGTAAAGAAGGTTGGCTGACTCAGCATTATTTGAAAATCATTTTGGAGTGTCGTTAATAGGATGTTACTGGTGAGCTAAAAGTAAGATGGAGATGTTGGAGCATAAATATCACTTTTTCACACAGCAGACAGGAACAATCCAATTAGAGTATAAGCTGCTAATGTCAAGGACTATCAGTTTATACATTGCCGAGATTAGTGAAGAACCAGTTTATGAGATGCCAAGATGCCACCTTCAATAATAATAGTAATAATCATAGAATCAATTAGTTTGGAAAAGACCTTTAAGATCATCAAGTCCAACCACAAACCTAGTTCTACCAAGTCCACCACTAAATCATGTCTCTAAGGACTATATCTACTTGTCTTCAAAATACCTCCAGGGATGGTGACTCAACCACTTCCCTGGGCAGCCTGTTCCAATGTTTGATAACCCCTCCTGTGAAGAAATTTTTTCTAATATCCAATCTAAACATCCCCTGGTGCAACATGTGGCCATTTCGTCTTGTCTTATCACTTGTTACTTGGGAAAAGAGGCTGATCCACACCTCACTACAACCTCCTTTCAGGTAGTTGTAGAGACCAATAAGGTCTCCCCTCAGCCTCCTTTTCTCCAGCCTAAACAATCTCAGCTGCTCCTCATAAGACTTGTGCTCTAGATGCTTCACCATCTTCATTGCTCTTCTTTGGACACTAATATTTTAATAATAAGAGCAACAACAATAAATAATAATAGTAATAATAATTAATGATAATAATAATAATAGTAATAAAACCAAAATCAGGTGTTGAAAGCGTTGGGGTTTTCCAACGGTTGAAATGAAACACTTATTATATATGTGTCAAGAACACAAGTGCTATGATATGCACTAAGCTTTGAAACAATATTGTATTTGATCACCTGAGTCCATAAAAGGAGAAAAATGGCTTTTGTGGAAACTGGGAGTTCAGAGCATGGCACAAATGTATGTCTCTGCTTTGAAGACATAAGCAGATTGCCTAATTTCGCTACCTACATATTAGTATGTCCTTTATCATTTTTGTATTTCAGCAATGATGTCTTGCAATGGACACAGGATTTCAGCTACCTGCATTCTCAAAACCACGTCCATTTATACTCAGAATATATCATTGCCACCTGCTGAACCTGACATTCTACTATAGCTTTGTTAGAAACACGAGATGATAATAAGAAAATTGTTGATTAAATTCTTCCTCTTCCTCTTACTTAAAAAAAAGCGACAGCTTGGTAGGTGCCTTCACATGTCCTGCTTTAAATATCAAAGTAAGGGGCTGCTCAGACTATCTATGTCTATATACATGGCTTCCTGTATAATCAATGAAGGTAAGTGGAGTTTTCCTGAAGTACTTCCAAGGATTTAAGTTAGACAATACACAGTAAGAATATTTCCCATACAGTGGAGTGGAATGGAATGGTAATTAGAATAGAACAGAATCTAATAGTTTCAGTTGGAAGAGACGTACAATGATCTAGTCCAACTGCATAGTCCTGAAAGTCACCACTGACTTTCTTTCACTGTAAAAAAAGATCTAATGTATATTTTGTCGTTTCTACTAGAGACTGCATTTTGCAGTAGGAAAGCAAATTGTCTTCTATAGAACCACCATACACAAAACACATGCACAGGTGGATATTTTACTTCCTTTTAACTGTACATTTTAAGAAGCCATTACTGCAGCTAGATATTCTTTAAATAACAGAAAATACAAACCTTTCAAAATAGAGAGAGATAATTGGTATCACCTTGTACTATTTATAAAAGGAGTTTCTGGAGAGGAAGCATTATCAGTAGGTCATTTTCTTACCCTCTGCTGAAAGAATGCTCACTGTCAAAATTAACTCTTGAAATAAACCTAAAGCTAATTAATGTTTACAGTTGCTCTACTAAAAATACAAGAAATAATCGGAACATGTGATCCTGTCTGCAGCTCTCATCAAAATCACAATGCAAGACAGTTCTGCGGTCATCATGAGGCAGATAACATTGATTAATGTTTCTATATAGCAATGACACCGTACATTTATGGACAGACTGGTGAACCTTGCCAAAGCTCACTAAAAGCAGCTGCAAGGCAGGATTGACTTTTAACCTCCCCCGTTTAATACAGGAACTTCTTGGCATAAAAACTGTGCTAGTAGCATACAACCTGCAGGGTTACCATTACAAAAACAGATTTGGCCAGCAGGACATCTCTATTTCCTGAATAAACTCCTGACACATTACATGAAAGTGAAGTTATACAGGCATATCTGGAAACTGGAAGAAGAAGCAGCCAAAAGAAATTTTTTCTTAGGATACTTGGAAAAAACATATTTTTGCTTAATTTTTGATGTGACAATGTCCCACTTAATTGGTTTACAAGTAATATTATTTGATATAAGAAGTGAAAACTATACAGCTCTCTACAGTGGTGAAAGACACGCATAGGTATCCTTTTTCCTACGGACAAATTGATTTCTGAACGGTGAGGTGGAACTTTTACTTGTCTCAGAAATATATTGCTAAGCTGCAGGAGAATTGTTCTTGCTTGCTGTGGAGTCATCTATGGTTAAAGCCAGGTTGCCAGAAGTGGCTTGTCTGTGAGTTGTGAAAGGGTACTGTGGGAGAACAATGGTATTTTCCTTCTCTTTTGGGACAGGAAAACAGGGAATTCTTTAATAAGATATGCTGATGAAGAATTTTACTCCTCAGTAGGCCTTTATCCATGTCAAATTCCATTTTCTGAATTCAGAGATATATTATTAGAGTCATTTTCTGGAACAAATGATACTGTAAATAATTCCAGCAAGTGCACTTAATATAGATTTGTTTGCTAAGTGGCGGTGCCTCCCTCCAGGGTTAAAGGTAGAATAAAATGTTGTTTATCCCAAGGGGAAAAGAAATGGCAAGATTTCTTGCTTCCTCTCGTGTTTCTGTCTGTGAGCCATTGTGATCCCAGGGCATAAGATCTATCACATGCTAAAGGGGAGGGTTCTTGCAAAGAGCCCTTTGTTTCAGTGGGGCAGTATCAGTGGCCCATTGTACCATTCATTAATGCACCATCGCTGCTGCTTCTGTTTCGTTTAAACAAGCTAACTTCTGGAAAAAAAAGTTGCTCTGTGCTCAGCTGTGTAACTGGATTACAGCCTCCCAAATAACCAAAAGCAAGGGTGTTAAAGCAGACGGAGGCAGCACGTTAGAGTTAGAATAAATGATGTTCACGGAGGGGCCACCCTATCCCTCTTGGAGAAATGATACTGCTAGTGAGGCCTTTTCATTGCAGAAGTTTGGTTGTCCCCAG
Source organism: Limnodromus scolopaceus (assembly GCA_028565335.1). Lineage (NCBI taxonomy): Eukaryota > Metazoa > Chordata > Aves > Charadriiformes > Scolopacidae > Limnodromus > Limnodromus scolopaceus. The sequence goes on along the minus strand of JAOXNO010000001.1, from coordinate 105,634,444 downwards.
ATGACCAGGACTGGACTGGCACAGGTGATATGGCAATGGTCACGTTTGCATTTGTGTCCCTGGAGTGGACCCAGACCTCGGGTCTCTGGAGCTTGGTGCTTGTGTGTCCCCTTTCTTGGGCTCTTCCCAGCCACATCCACTGCTGCCTCCTGCTCACTGTCCCTCTGTTTCTGTCCCCTCTGCTGCTGTTTCTTTTCTTCAGCAGCAGCTGGGGCAATGGTTCTTGGGCCTTGTGCTTTTGCTGCTATTTGGTGTTTCCTTCAGTAAGGCAGCAAGGGAAGAGAGTGTAGGGTTCCAGAAGGATGAGAAAAAGTACTTCCACTGGACATCAGATGTATGGGTCTCCTGTTTAGCAGATGTGAATGCCACCACTTTACATATGAATAAACAATCTGTCATAGCTATGGTGGTAGTCTGTGAAGCTTATTTTATTATTATGCAGCTCTAGTCTAAACCTGATGCTTCTGAGAAAAGAGAGAAGTTGTGTAAGACTTATTATTTTCCATTTAGCTGAGAGTTCTCAGAAATCCTTTAGGCCCCAGTCCCGCATCCACTTATACCTTTGGTATTTTATTCCATGAATGCCAAAAGAAGCATCCTTAGGCAACCGCATGTGAGCACATGCATGTACAATGCCTTATTTCATCACTGTTGTGGCAGACAAAAAAAGACGGGGACAGTTTTTCTGCCTGAGCTGCTGGCTGTGAAAAAAACTACTAACCAACCTAACTAGGTGAATTACTCACCTAAAGGATCCAGAAGACCATCGTGGGTCTAGCAACATATCAGAGCACATATTCTGTTTTAAAAAACCCTTCTGTTTTCAAATCTGAAATCTGCTAGCAGCTGCTTCAATGCAGAAATGTTCATAAATGATTCATCTTTATACTGTTTGCAGGCAAATGAAATGAATATTGGTTACAGAAAAGTTAGGTATTCCTATTACACGGAAGGAATCAAGACTGCTGCCTCCAACACATACTGTTACAGGTGCTAAATTTCAAATTGCAGCCTCCAAACTTTTTTCATTTTTTGGCTGAGAAGAAACTAGGCTTGCAATAGTGGATAATGTTGTTTCCTAAAACTACTCAAAATTGTATTTATGCTAACACGCTTTCAGATTCAAAATGTTTATTTTCTTTAGTGCTTCAAAGAAATTTGTTGAAAACAGTCAATCTACTTCTGAAAACAGTTATTTTGCTCCTGAGAACTGGCCTGATATATTACAGCCACGAATAGCCATAAATGAACAACTTTCAGAGAGTGACTCCAGTAGCATCCTCCTTCTCAATAGGCACATTTTAATCAAATACCCTCTTACGAGGTAACAACCACGTAGAAACTGTAAATGAATTCTTTACATGGAGTACGTGTATGAACGTTGGAACAAATTTCACTTGAAAAGTCAGCTTGATTACATCAAAAATATTATGACACACAAAACTGCATCCAGCTCTCTACCTCTGGTCTATCTACTCGTCTGTTTAATTTTCAAATGACTTGTCTTGAGAGCACCAGAACACCTCCTGAAATGTGCAGGATTAATCAATCCCGCAATGGATTTATGTAAATGCTTAACTATGTGGATGTGAGTTGTGCTATTGACTTCATTGGAACTATTCACAGGCTTGAAACTTAGCCAGTCTGAATAAACAAACTGACGAGGTTTTATTTCTCTTCCCTGCTTCCCCATAGACCTATTGGATTAATTTTGTTTAGGCTTAAGTTTTTTCTCTCTCTATTGCAATATCTGCCTTCTTTCTAATCCATTCTTTATTTTGTACCTTTTCTACCTTCTGTCTTTTCTCCTTAGTATAAGTATGTACTTTCTTAGGAGAAGTTTTAACACTCCATAGCAGATTCTAATACAGGACTTTGACTAGCTGAGATATAGCTTTTTAATACAAAGTGAGGCCCCCAGCTATAGCCCAACACTATCACAACATAAATATATTCAACAACAACATCCACAACAATGTTGACAGACTATTAATAGTGTCAAACACTCTGATATATCCAGGTCAAAGAGGTTGTTTTCTTAATGTCAGCTTGAGAAAGTGTATTTTCATTTTCACTCTAATGAGGAATTCAGCAGTGTACAAATGAGGTTAGGAAAAATGTGAAGAAGGTTCTTATCAGAAAATTAGAAAAATAGGTGTGGACTAAAAAATCTGACTGCTTTTCCACTTTTCAGCTGAAAGGACATCACACTCACATGCAGCTACATCAAGAAGCATGTTATCCTAGAGCAGCAATGCAATAAGAGTGTCTTTCTTCAATGAAGAGCTGCAAGTATACACCATATGACTAGAATGGCAATTGACCCATAGTTAAGGGCATTACAATGATTTGGAATCACTCCTGCTTTTCCATTATCAATAGGATTTTACTTTTGAGACTTTTTTCCTAAACTGACACACTGCTCTTCAAAATAGACAGATCTTCTATACAAATTACAACTGGAAAATACAAGTGGCCCTGTTTGGCTAGCATATAAACCTCTGCTGATTGTTCTCCATTTGATTCACACTGAGAGTGCTTTATTTCTCCCTAAAAATAATGCCCATTTTCAAAAGGAAAGGAGCTGTGAATAATCCACTTTTTATACACACATTGCTAGTAAGCAGAGCAGAATAAAGATGCCTTCATTCCACTAACAATTATGAAAAGATCATATCAGACAATGACCTTTAGAAATGCTTCAGTGCCCACTGTGTCAGGCTGTAAGTCCTAAGTGGAAATTCTTCAGACAAGATTTGACTTCACTTTCACTTATATGCCTAATTTTGCCCCATTCACTTTAATATGATTTTTACTGTTGACTTTAACAAGGGAAGAACAAAGACCTGATGTGGAATAAGCTCACAGAAATTAATAGATAGCCATAAGTACAACAGAGAACTGAGTTTAGCTGCGTATCTTTGCTTCCTGGCTTCTTGATTTTCCAAGGACATCCTTTAGCATTTGATGTTGGTGCCAATTAGAGAGAAGGTAGTGGTAGAATTTATAGCACTGCCATCGATAAAACTCTTACTGAAGCAAATGGGAAATATGTGCATGAATTTGGCCGAGTATCACTATGGTAGAAGAGAGCCAACCGACTGATTATTTTCAGTCCGTAGACAGACCAATAACCTCAAGAAAGCAGTGAAAGAGAAATGTCTATCTGTTAAGGCTTTAAAATAACGTTTTCAAGCGAACATCTTATAACAACGCTCCGCATAAGATTCAACAATACAAATCCATAATATTCTCCTGCCATTCAAGGTCATGTTAACCTTCTTGAAGAAGAAGCCAAGAACTCCTTAAGTTAATCATCCTCTACATTGAAGCTGGTGCTTATTTGATTCTGAGGTTTTGTTCAAGACGGAACAAGCATGTGAAAAATTGGTGAAATGCAAGATTTCATTTACACAAGGTCAAAGTGACCTAGATTTCAAGTGAGGTCCAAAGTATTATCAGGCCTTCACACAAGAAAAGTTTTGTGCGTAGTTCATTTAATATTTAAGACGTTTGCATAAGAGTATGTAAAAGAGCATTTTCTTCTTGCTCTGCCCAGGCAGGTCAAATAACTGTTAATACTAGATAAACCTTGTGTAAGTACTAGTCTCCAGAATAACTTGGATTATGTTTAGTATTCTCAATACACAACTGTTTATTCATGGAGATATATGGACAGGGCCTACATTTACTGCAGATGAAAGCTGTACAGCTGTGTGAGCTCTGGCTGTGCCTGCTGAGGATTTGGGCCCACTATGTGGGCCCAAATAAGTGTAATAAGAAGACAAATAAGTGTAATGAAAATAGACAATTTATATTGACTGCAAGACTGGTAAAAAACTTTTGAGCATTCAACTTTTTTCACGCTGCAGCTCAAAAACATAGGCAATTTTATTAAAAAGGGGTCATATTTTGAGCTGAATATCTCATATGACAATATAAGAAGAAATCTTTGCTTTGGTGTTAATATCTCACTGACCCAGACCCAAACAACCAGCATATGCACTGGTGAAAAAGCTACTGGCTTGACAATTAACAATTAATTTTATATTAAGTTGGGCAGAATGAGAACAGTGCAATCAATAGCTCCAGCAAACAGCATGATTTATATATCACATTAAATTACACATAAATTCTTTAATGTTATTATTTTAAGAAAGCACATTAAACTTATCTTACAAATATTTTAGCAGTAACATAATGGAATGAGTTGTTATTTGTAGTAAGATTTTTATTTCTTCACATTTTCCATCTGTCCTACCTGTTGGCATGTCAATAGACAGATCAGGGATACAGACATTGAAGACAAAAGGCCAGCATGAGACACGGCACATAACTGATAACTGCAACAAGCAGGATCAGATTCGAGGTGATCTTTTTGTAAAGGGTGTTACACTACACTGAAGTACTTGCTCACTTTTAACTTACAAATGTTTGTCAGCTACCGTAGTTGAAAGAGGAACACAAAAGTTGTGACAAGCTGTGAGATTTTTCCTTTAAGTATTTCCATAAGATAGAGAGATAAGAAGTCTTCAATGTATAGGTCTCCTAATATGCTTTTGTTATCTGCTGGCTTTCCTCATGCTGAAGGTCAGAAAGTTTGAAATTCCAGTTCAGAGGAAGGGCTGTATTGTGCCTTGAAGCCAGGTCCCTCACCAGGGAGGCAGGGTCACTGCCCATCTTCTCTGGTAGCGCAGGGCTGGCGCATCTGCCAAGAGCACGCTGCTGCCGCCCCTTGAAGCCCAGCTCTTTCCATGGGCTAATGCAAGGACAGAAGAGCATCCGCTGCAGCCCACTCCCAGCCTAACACCACTTTGGCAAGGCTTGTGGTGTGAGCCAGAAGTAGCCCTGGTACTCAGGGAGAGCATGAGCTCAGCAGCAGTAGCTACCTCTCTGTCTCCTCGGTCCTTTTATGAGCTTTTCCTCGCAGAGGAAACCGCAGAGAGGACAGGATTTCTGCATCATTTGTCTTTAAATCCAGCGCTTGTCTGATGACTGCAAGCCACTGCATTATTTATAAAAGGCATACTGCTCTCTTCTTTTTAAATACAACCTTCCTATTCTGAACACCTCTTTAAATTGAATATTGTCTTATGCACCTTGATTGTGTGTGGAAATATACTGCTTCAAGGTAAAAGGGGAGGAGTTGAATTATTATCCTGAAGGCTGTTTGTACACTTCCATGATCCACCCACTCATCTTACCTTGAGGGCGATGAGAATTGCATGGGCTGGTCAAGAACAGAGCAAAGTACACAAGTGCTGACTGACAAGGTTGCCCCTCCTAAGCGTTGGCTCTGAGCTCTGATCTCCGAGCACTATTGATACTCGGCAGTGAAGCAGAACTGCTGACGTTCCCCGCTGGGCTCCATGCAGAAACCTGAACATCCCCACTGCATTCACAAATCGGAGCCAGAGTTCAAGGAAGAAAACTTAAAGCAGGGATTTTAATCTTAAATGAAAGATGTTTTCACTCTGGCTCATATTCAGTAACATATTTAAACATGCACCTAACTTTAAACATTAGAACTCTATTGCATACTGGAAGGCTAGAAGTCAGATGTGTGATTGAAATTAACTTGCTGAGCTTAGGCATATATTAAGATAGAACCCTCTAAAACACCTCTCTTTATTAAAAATATATTTCTACCGCGTTCCAGATACAACAGCAGACTGTATTTCTTAATAGCTACTTCACAATCCCAATCTTCCTAATGACACTGTAAATGACTGGTTATCATACCAGATTTAAAGCATGTATGTATAGAATGAAAGCTCCATTACAAGAACAGCTATCACAATTGGTCTCACAACTCTCGATTTATTATAGAAGAAAAGCAAATATATATGCATGCGTATCTACATATACGTACATATTTAATTAATAAAACACAGGGGGTAAAATCCTGGTACCAGGAAAATGAGTAATTGCCTTCCCATGGATATCAGTAGGATAGGATTTCTCCTCACATTTCTCGTCAGCAGTTTGATCACTTACCTGTTTTCCCTCAAAATATGGCTTGAAGTTTATCCTGTTCCTTTTTTCCCCTACTTCTTGTTCTATAAAAAGGAAAACACAACAAACTGTGATTATAAAAAGAAAAACTGCACATTTACAAAGGCACAATCTCTTCCCTTCATCTACGGGAAATGTGTCCTTAAGAGTTTTAAAACCACAGTAGAATATTAGCTATAACAAAACTAGCTCTTTTGCATGAATCCTTAAAGGTACATATTGAACTTAAAGTGACTATAAAATAATTTACAAAAGTGATTTTGAAATAGTTAGGCCTCCTTAGGAAAAAAAACAAAAAAACAAAAAAACAAAAAAAACCAAAGAAAAGGGAAAACATATAATGCATGTAGGGGTTAAAAAAGTTATTGGTGTTAGAACTTGCTAGTGAGAGTAACGACATTGTGTGAACTAAGCCACCGAAGGGCACACAGTGGATCTCTGTAAGGATTCTCGCTATTGCCACGTGCTGCTGCTGAAATGTAAAGGGGCAAATCAGAGACAGAGGTGCGAAAGATGGTAAATTCAAGGTAATCCTTTAAAAGGAAATGAGTGGGATGGCTCTTTAACACCCAGTTGGTGTGTTACAGAGCTCTTCCCTGTGTAAATCTTCCTGCCCTTCCACTGAACACTTCTTCCAACAACTGGAGGTGTATGTGCAGTAGGAGTGGGTGGCTGGGTCAAGTTGTTGGGAGTGGGGGTAATAAAGAGGTAAAAATATTATATGCAGGTGGGTAAGGTGGAACAGGAAATCAAGATGGGAACCATATTTCTGTAAAGGATGCCGTCAAAGGATTGACCATCACTTGAAGGTCATCTCTCTACTACAGGCCTCCCAAAGGCAGAATACCACCCGATCTTATGTGAGATACCTGTATATATTGTGTATGTTGCATGCAGCTGGATATGCTGGAAATAGTGCTGAAAAGCCTGCAATATGCAAAGCCTTTGACCCTTTGAAAGCTCCAGACTAGAACTGGGCTGAGAGATGGGCCTTTCTTCCCTCACGCCTCTGAATTCACCTCTTAGAGTCTAGTGCGGACAAATCACCCTCAGCTGCTAAATTAATTGAGACAAAAACTGAAGGAGAGGGACCCACGCTCCACCCTTTCCACCTACACGAAAGGCTCTATGGGGTGGGGGGGGAGGGCTTCCCGACCTGCCAGCTAGACCACTGCTGCTGCTAACACTCTCAAACAACACACCTTCAAATCCTCGTCTAGACATGGCCTTATGCAAGCGGGAGATAAGAATCGGCCCCTGAATGGGTGTTTTGTTATATAACCTCCGACGAGGCACGGGGGAGTTAAACATTTGCAGTAGTTTGTCACATTCCTGAAGCATTACGTTTTCAGCAAAGTGGATTATCTTGTCTCATTTTTCTCTGATGAACAATCAACTGCGGTCTTGACACATGAATTTATTATGCTTGGGTTAGACAAACTAAGCCTTAATAAGCTCCAGTTAAAAACCTCACTTTGTGTTTGTGGAGGGAAAACTCAGCACTTAGGTTGTCTGACAGGGGTATGAAAATGAAATCAGGCTTCTCTATCCTTATCTAGTTTAAGTTGGATGTCTATATACTGAAGATGTGATTTTTTTTTTATTTTTTTTCATGGGTTTTGCTAGATATTTGATTGCTTTGTTGGAACGGTTCCACGGTATCTGACTGAGCTGACCTCCAGATGTATCTCCTCCCGGGCATTATGTTCTGTTTCGCATTATCAGCTGCATGCTCCAAAGGTTAGGTTGTGAGAGCTTGGGTGGGGCTTTTAACTCCTTCTTCCAGCTCCAACGATCGGGGGGCATGCCTGTTTTCATGTGCTCGCGTGGTTAATTCTACCCAACAGTGAAAGAAAAGCAATACAAACTCAGCTTGATTTAGTAATTGCAGTCATGATTTATGTATAATGGTGTCACTTTATTGAACATTGATTTGATAGATAACGGAGAGCATGTGCCTGGTTTATTTGGAAAGTTTATTCAGCACCACAGATCCTTTGAGGAATGTGCAGGAACTTCTAAATATATGGAACAAACTCATCTGGTGTAAATCAGGTGTCTGAGCTGACAACAGCAGCAACGGGTAAGGCAATAATTAGTAAGCATAACTATTTCAAGGTGTGTAAAGTAATACAGCTCCAGTGCTGGAGTGTCATTGATTTACGCCAGCTGAGGATACGGCCTGTAAATTGACAAGAAACGGCTATGCCTACTAATTACTGAAGCTGCTAATGTATTTCAGCCGGTACCAGTTTTAAGTCACTGGAAAATTACAGAACTGCTAGCTCTGGCGAATCAGACATCGAAAGGTTTTTGCGATATTTTCAGTTAAGTGGTCAGAAAAGCGAGGCTGCATTTTGTGCTCTGATAGTCCTCATTAACATTAAGCCCCAGCTTGACACACCGATCAGGCTTCTCACGAGCTTCGGCATCATCACTACAATTTGCCCTGGCTTCTTCCTGAATTTAGGCAGGATGAAAAGTTGATTTTTTTGGTTAGCCTTCTGGCATAGTATGAAGATGCATTTAGGATGCTTTTGAGACTATTAAAATTTCAGGTAGTCACTCAGAAAGAAGTGGCTAGTGAGTACAGAAAACGACCATTTTTGGTATTTCCTGCAGCAAACCGTTTATAAGTAGCAACAGCTGAAAACACATGGGAAGCATTTTAAATCCAATGGCTGAGGTAGCTTCTAGTTTCTAATTTATGTAGAGGGTATTGAGGGTTATACTACATGCCATATTTTGTCCTGCCAGATTTATGTCTCAGATCACTTCAGTCACAGGTATGTCTTTTCAAGGATTCAAATCACTGAGGGTAAAAGCCCTCATAAACATGAGGACACCGAAGTCCTTCACAGCGTGGCCATAAGTTGAGCTAGCACTCTTTTCTAGCTTCTGCTTTGTTCAATTCAAGGCCTGTGGGTATTTTAAAATGCAAGGGTTTTTTTTATTCCTCGATAAAGTTTCTTTGGAACACCATTGGTAACTGTTGGCCTGACTACTGCCGGAACTTGACCATTTACAAGGATTTTTAAGACCGAGGTCTCTGCCCTGGCATTACTCATACTGCTGCTGACAGGGTAACAGTGAAGCTCCCTCAAAATTTTCAGGCTCTAACTCAGCCATTCTCAAAATATTTGCATGGGAAATAACTAAATCTTTGTTGCTGCTTCCCCGAGGGGAGGTTCCCTTTGTACCGTTTTGGGCTGGAAGACAAACGAGTGAGCCCAAGACTGCTCGCATGCGTAGAGGCACTGGTTTTGTTTACACAGTCGGTAATCCTGGGAAACAGATGGGTACAGAAGCATGCGGGCAATTCCTTCACCCCCCATTCCCAGTTCAGTGCTAGTACATAAGGTGCTGGAAGCCATGTTACCTCTAAAGCTGAATGTAGTTCATATGATAAGAATTAGAAAGGAAATATTGCCTTAAAGAATTCGAGTTATAAATCTAACAATTGTTATTCTCAAGAGTAAAAGTCTGGTCCACATGCTAACAAAAAAATTTATACATCTGTGTAGACCTCTGTGCAGACCTCTGTGTACATCTTGTGACCTTTGCTAGAAAAATATAAATAAAGAGGAGAGCTAATGGTGTTATGATATTTTCTTGCTTTCACAGTCTAAGTCAAAACGTGATTTTAATTGTGGCAAGTATCTTTGTGTTAACATCTATTTTTCTTCCAAGTGACAGGCTATATTGTGTTATAATGTTAATCCATTTTGACAATACAGACAGGATATATCCATAAGAACCAGACCTTAACAAGACTTTCTATTGACCTTTACCACATAACTAGGTTACTTTCATAATTTAGCTTGATTATCCTCACTTCAGCTATGAAGAGTCACAGTTCTTTAGAAAAAAATTAAACTAAAACCAAATTGGCCAATACAAAAAATTCTCAGATTTGAGATGCTTCTTGAGCTGGTATTTTGAGTTTTAAATGACTATGTTGGTTATAGTTTACTTGTGCTAATATTATTCAGTACTGCTGTGTCTGCTTTTACTAACACAACTGCTAATAAACCACTATGAAAGAAGAAAAAGTATTATTTGGTGTTAAGACAGATTGTTTTTTTTAATCCATTCCTCTCTCTTCCTTGGGTTTATTAACCACAGGGTTGGCTACAGCAGCATGTAAGTACCTAACCTTTAAATAACAAATCATGTCCAAGTTATTGTGCTCATTCATTAGTTCTCTTATGTTTTCCTCTAATCTCACATAGAGAATAAATATACGAAGCCTGATTCTTCACTATCTACACTGTGAGTAGTCATTATGCCTATGCGGGACAAACATAACATGGAAGGGAAAAAAATCTGATTTGGTAGCATAATGGATTTACTTTGAACTCATCACAATAATTACACAAGATGATCAGTGATGAAGAATCCAGCTCATTATTCCTGAGAAGCAACTATCTTTTAGCTAGTACTGCATACCAGAGTTATAAAGACCCTGGTTTTTTTACAGTGATTATTATTAGTCCAGTTGCCAATCCAAAAATCGTATTTGATTGTCTCATGTGCAGCAGAATACTAATCTATTTCTTTTCTTACTTCTTCCTCTATGCTTGCATAGACAGGTACATTAATCTACTCTGCCAAGAGCAATCTCTTTATCTATGCAGAACTAAAATGATTCTTCACTCTTATCAGTATCTGCATCTGCATATATGCAGAGGATAAACCAAAAATATTTCCTCACCCTGTTTTTTTTTCAGTTCTCTGCTTAGAGGGTGATCAGATCATCTTTAATTGCATACTGAGCAACAAATATCTGTCATTTGAGTTTGATTGACTAAGAACTGCATTTTGTTGACAATGTTAATATGCTCTTGTGTTTTATGTCTATCAATTTTTAGGAGTTTAATCAAGTTAACACTTCACTGAAGACTCTCAAGATTACCTCATTCTGGCAATACCTAATGCTAGTTATTCACCAGATAGCACCAAGCTAAATTCCTTCACCTGAAAGACACGGAATGTGTCACATCCCAGTGTACCCTGGGAAGATAAGTGGTAGTGAAAATAGATCCACTTCTTAGGGAGGAGGTTTCAATAGAGGATGATCCAACCAAACAGCTTGCTAACAACAAAAATGGGCAGTCCCACCCCTCGCCTTCCCTTTCCTCAGGCACTGCTCTGATCTCCTGTCAAACAGATTAAGCACAGTAGAATGGCTGAATGAATCATCTTCTGAGGGCCTAGTGACCTCACCAGAGGAATTTCACCATCATCTCTTTGGAAGGCAGGATCAAGCCCATAGGGAGACTCTGAAGTAATTTATCTGTGGGAGGAGGAATCTGAAGTTATATGATCCTTAGCTTGGCTGCAGGGATAGGTTTTCATACAAAGTTTTCATGAGACTGGAAACTGCTTAAAATTTTATTTTGATAATGTTTGGCTGTTTGGTTCATTTTTGAAAGGTACCTCAGGGTCTAACTAAAAGGGAGATAAATAAATGAATGAAGAGGATCTTCTCATCTGTTTGTCAGCCCATGAGTCAGCATGATGAGAAGATGCAAGGTGTGACCCAAGCGCATCTTTTGGATGACATGTTAAAGCAAAGTTCTGACCATTTGTGGTCATTAAAGATCCCACTGCAGTAATTATGTCTGTTAACTCTGATGACCTGGCCAAGTGCCAAGTCTAAAAATTACATTCTCCCTTCCAACATTCCCACTTTGTTTCAAACGGATACTGTAGTCTTCATTTCCTCTCCAAAACAGCTATGCTGTTGTAGGCCACTAAATTCTTCCTGTGTTTCACCACAAAGCTTCAGCGCTGTAGTAGATTAAACAATCATTATATGGTTTCTGTATCAGCTTGTAAAGCAAAGCAGTATTTCACAAGATGAAAGGCACTATAAAAATATAAACTACTAATATTTTTGAGCTTGTTCACTGCAATACGAAATTTTGCCAGTGGCAAAAAGTACAGTCAGCTGAGACGGTGTTGAGTGGTTCCATTAACCACTGATGTGCAACACTTCTCCCAGCATGTTTAGTGTCATGAATGCATTAGTTTGACCTAAAAATCAGATCTTTATGTACATCGTGGTACTGGCTCAGCTTCCTTTTTAGATCAGATTCTCATCTGATTTATGCTGCAAACGGTTAGAAGTCCTACAGGAGATACATTTATGTTAAGCACAAAAACCCCCTTAAATAGTACTTGGGCTCTTTGTGCGTGTTTAGTTGCCTGCTTTGAGGCCAGTCCAAAAAGGAAAGGTGCTAGACAAAACTCATTGCTGTATGGGGTCAGCGCAGTAGCATGATTTAGCTAAGGTAATAGCAGAGTCATAAAGGACACAAAACCAGCTGTCTGTGTAACAATAAAGTTCTCCCCTGCCTGATGCCAATGTTGGGTGCTTAGAGAGAGAACCTAGGAGAAGGGCACAGCTGTAGCAGCTTTTCCGCTGGTAGTATCTCCCCAAATTCTCCCAGTTTCCAGTAGTCTGCAGGACTGTACACAAAGAAACAATGCACAGAATGGATTAACTGGTGGTTTGAGAAATGATATCCAGATGTAGCTGATGCTGAAAATGCAATTTGCATAATATGGTAATGTATGCATTATAGTTCCAACTACATACGTGATCAAAGCATCCATTGTAAATGATAATGCAAATTAATTTTAGGCTCATTATTATTAATTGAACCTGAATAGAAATCAGTTTCAGTAAAAATAGACTGAAGAAACAAACTGAAACTATGTAGGGAAACAGTCATTAATATGATTATTCTCTCAGACTTACAGTTAGGTACATGCTCCTTCTGCCTTCTCTGGTATGATTTCAGACACAAATTCTCCATTATTCTGTAGCTCGTGCTCTTGGTTTCTCTGTTGATGTTCATGTCACTCTCTCAGCACACTTTCTCAAATATATTATTAAGGTCTGCATGGTCTAATAGGTTGCCATTACCCTGAGCTTTATTCATCCCTTTTCCAAACTAAATCAAATTTGAGCTTGAATAATGTTGATAGGGACATTTGCCTAAACTAAGTTTGTTACTGCAGTAATGGGGTTGTTTTTGTGAATTAATGGGTGATTTGTTTTTAAAAACAGAACACCAGTATGTTCCTGATGTTCCTGCCCCTTCTAATAATTTTTTAATGGTGATCTTTTGTCCTGTTGTAATGGTTTCTAGTTTCCGCAGTGGCTTATGCCTGGAGACAGGAGAAGGATAAAATACTGGGATCAAGCCATTATCCAGCACTGAAGTTTCTGTCCTGAAGTGGGTTTTAAATCATTTAATCATGTAATGTAATTATATCCTGATTTTCACTAAATATACTTAAATCTGGTGAGACTACATTTCCTTTTTTTTCTTCCTAGACAGTACTGGAGAGTGTGATCTTCAGTGACTACAAAATTATTTAGCATTGATGACTCTCGTTAACAACCGTTAAGAAACACAATTCTCCTTAGAATTAAAGCCACCATAAGGATATGAGCATCTTTTATTTCTCTGTGAATATTTTAACTTTATCATAAAACTACTTTCAGTATAGGATAATGCATTGGGCAAAGGTTGCACACAACTGTAGATGCAAAATTATATTCAATTTCTTCCTAAATTGAGGAAGCAAGAGGACAGATAAAATTTGTGATCTCATTCCTAGGAACATTCCTGTCTGTCTCTCCTTGGTAGGATATTAACAACTCTATTTTGGCATTTTAAAGAAAGTACCATTTTAAGTAATAATTAATCTTATTCTTTTCCTTACTGTTATTTTTATTTTCCTTATTATACACCTTATGATTTGTTTACATGTGGCACTCTAAGAAGTGCTAATTAAACTGCATATCTCATTTTATTTTTTTTTACAGTTTCTACTATATTGACACTTAAAATTGCAATGAAGTTGCACACAGCTTATTATTTTTATATCACAGTAGGTACAAGTTAAAACCCAATCACTTTCCCAATGTCATTTAGGAAAATGTGGTGGAGCGGTGCTGTATTTGTACCACAGTGGCCACCTCTGAACTAACACGGCCAATATACCATTGATCTCATACTGCTTGCATCACCTACAGGGAGCAAAGATGGAGTGACAATTGGAAGACTAAAGGGAGGTATTTTTGTCCCTGCCCCTTGCTGGTAACTCACACTTTTACCCTGCTGTATTTGTGATGTTCTCACCCTGTCTCCTCTGAGGTGAATACAGGCAAGGGAAAGCTGAAACTCTTTTCCCATTTTCAAACATAAAAACATTCTTTTTGGGAAGTCCCCATAACCAAATGTGCCTGCAGCATGTGCAGACACTAACAGCATTAGAACATGCCCACAAGATTGATTTTGTCACCTTTATTCATGATAAATGGCATTTTACTTCATATCTACTCACTGAGGTCAGCAGGATCTGAAGCAAAGTATGCAGGTATTGATTTTGAATCCTGGACCAGAATCCCCCACTCCTCCCAAATTTTACATTTTTCAGAAATGCTGGTCCCTGTTTTAACAGCTCTAAAACTGGATGTTGCAGGTGTCCTGTATTGACAGCTGTAATTTTACGGATGCTATGCAGCACAGGATGTCCAGTCTTATCAACGTATCAAGACATAGGAAATGCAACTCAGTCTCTGAATGCAAAAGAAGGAAGGAGCCTTTTGAAGTTCACGGTAAGTGCCATTATTTTTAGGTTGTTGGAGGGGGAGAGAATGTTTAATGCTCCTTTACTTAATTTAAAGTACTTAATTTTAAAACTTGCTTTTCATTTTTAATGTTTCCTACAAAAATTCAAGACGACTGTGGAAAACAGTACATGCTGATATATATAAATTGATCACCGACTTTCAAACTTCTATGTTTCTTGCTTCCCTCTCCCCAAAAGCCCACAGTAGTTAAAAGAGGTTCACAAGTGGGAAGTGCAGAACTGCCAGAGATTTGGACCCTTCTCCTGAAGACAGACTGAAGAGAAGACAGCATCCAAAATACAGAATGCTATATAGAAGCCTTTGAACCAGAATGGTGGTGGTGGGGGTAAGTACACAAAATGCTAAACGAAGAAAAAAAAATGTAGAAAAATACACGTGTTCACTGCACTCAAAATTAGTCCGTTGACCTTGTTTCCTGAGGCCATAATTTACGTCAGCCATTCAGCAGGGTTCAAAATCTGACTAGATATTGATGTGGACAACAGCAAGTTCTCAAGGCATAAAACAAAGTTTTCTTAAAGTTGTATTGGAGAGAATATACCTTCCTATGTTGTAAAGCATAAAGCGGTTCCTGATCATCAACAGCAAGCAGGAATTCTTTCCTGAAAATATATGTTTATTCCTTCCTGAGTTCCTTGCATTTTCTCTAAGCTTCTGGTCACTAATAGTATGATGATGGAAAACATGAACTATTGTGGTCTGATCCAACATCGTGCTTCCTACAGCTCTACTGAGAACGGATATTAATAAATAAAATTCCTTGTGACATGCAAAAGGATGAAAAGGACAAAGCACTCCAGGCCAAGGTCAGAAAGCCCCTACGAGATCTGTTCTCGACTACCCACTGTACTTTTTTTTTCACATGGATTATTCTTGCAGACTTTGACTGTCTCATGACTTTCAGTATCATAGGAATTTTTTCAGATATTGTCAATAGGTGTTTTGCCTTAGATGGCAAGCATGACAAACTGCAAAGTCACATACTAGGTATTCCAGTATGTGGTCATATCCTGGTATGATCTCATTTTAAGGAATGTGATTGTGACTTTCCAGCATTTTAAACTGAAATCAGGATTTGGTTGTAGACTACTGCGTACCATGTAAAATACTGCCTCTCTGTGAATTTCAGCTCATGTCAATACATCTTCATAGCCAATGCCGGAAATCATCACCAATTACTGTGGTTGTTTACAGAGCACAAGAACAGAATATTTAATTTTACCAGCCTCTAAGGACAACAAAGCTGAATTTGAACTCTAGTTAAAGTTTTGCTGATTACTTTTGACCTTTCTGGGACAAAGACATGAAGGTCACCGGAGTCATGATTTTTTTCACGTTCTGCTTGTCTTTGTCATTCCCCTAATAATGCAGAGGACTAGAAACAAGAGCTGGGTGGTGTTTTTTTCCCCCTGCCTGGAAATCTATTTAGATTAGTCACCAGGTTTTCCAGTCTATGGTCATTGAAGGTCATTTGGATTATAGCTGAAATTCTCAATTGGAGCCTCATCTTGTAATCAGAACTTAAAACCCAAGTGAGGTTTTGTATCTCCTCTGAAAGGGTAGGTTGTTGTATGATTAGCTTCAGAATGTTAAATGGACTGTCTGTGTAATGACGGGTAATTTTGGGGGGCTTAAATTGCACTATGAGAAGACCTGTCTTGAATAATAAGTACTGGGCTATATTATAAAGAACAGTATTCTAGGCTTCTCCTAAATGCTAATTCTATTACACATTAACATTTCCTTTGCTGTAAAATGGCAAAAGGCAAGCCAGCAAGATGTAAAAATCTTGCAAAGTGCATTTTCACTTATAGACTGTTCCTAAGAGCAAGCCGTTTCCTGAAAATGTCCCTTAAATAAGCATCCACTTGCAGTGGTCATCATTATATAGTCAGCAACTGCTAATAGCTGTTCCAGAGCCTTGGTTGCTGGCAAATACAGAGTATTTGTTGTAATCTACAGAGTGATGGAAATGGGTGTATAAGTTTTATACAAATTTTTAAAAACTATTTTTAGCCCTAGGTATGAACCACCAGTGACACAGTGTAGATGCACTCCTAGGGGCACTTCATAAAGTCTGGCGTCCAGCATATTCTTTGAGGCTGCAAGATTACTAGTCACAGCCTGAAAACCCTTTTTTTTAAAGTTTATTTATTGATTAATTAATTGATTGATTATTTTAATGCCTCTTTGGCCCATGAGCAATTCAAACCTCAATACAAATAGATACTTTTACATTTTTGTATGTATGTACAAATATATATATATAACCAAAACTGAGGACTCTGTGAAGGAATAAATGCAACCATGCCATGATATTGCTATGGAGGTTATTATTTTGCTTTGTTAGGATAAATCAGCTTTTCAGACAACATCTCCTGACCTAGAAGTTGACCTTTGATTTCTTCATTTTTATTACTTTTTAGGTTCCTGGCTTCAGAGACCAACCCATAGATAGCTTTATCATGTTCCATCTCTCTATTTACCAAAGTTGCTGGCTCCCTTCCTGTGTGTCTGTTTGGCCTCCTCACAACTGCTTGGATACAAGCAGGAGGTTATCTTGCAGAGGGTTCAGTGTCAGACACTGCCCTGTGCGGTGCCAGCTTGGTGAGTGTCCCCAGTTGCCTCATGGATATCACCCTACAGTCCACCACCATCACCATCATAACCTGCAACATCAGCTCATCGTTTGCTCCAGCAAGCATTACTGTCATTCTTATTGGCAAGCTAGGGCTTCAGCAAATCTCTGTAGGCAGCTGGTGGATCCACCACTTGGCCCCGTTCCTTAAGGAGTGTGAATCACCCCTTGGGAACACCTTTTTTATTCTTCTCTGGGCTTGCAGAAGCTGACATCACCCAACTCTTAAGCTTTTCTCCAGAACCACTAACCTAATGCCAGATTACCTTTCTCCTTTATCTTCTTTAGTCACCATCCAAACAGATCTCCTTTTAACTGCTTAATTTCATACATTGACTTTACACAGATTGAAAAGAGTTCAGGGGATTTCAAAATACCCCACTCCAGTAGATTCCAGCTCAGCAAGTCCACCAGCTTCCCAGAAGTCAGAGACATCACAAACATGCATGCATCCCTATTCTCTGTGCTTTTTAATCTGTGACATATTCTGTGATACAAAGTATGTCACCGTTGCTTTGCATCTCTCTGATGCAAAGATGACGGAAAGCTGCTGTAACTGAATGTCTGGAAAAAACCCAACCACATAAGGAATCAATACCATTCAGAGCTATCTGCATTTTTCAGTTGTCATTAGCCAAAGTAGACCCTGACTGCTTTGGAGAACAGAAGATGACAAAGGTGTAAAGCAACTTTCTTTTACTCAAATCCATTTAGGGATTCAGACTCATACCAGGGACCTGGGCCTACATTTCTAAAGCAGGTTATTTGGCTGAGCCCAGGCTGACTTTTCCAGCTAGCTTCCTTTCTCCACAGCTGAGATCTCACAAGAAAAAAAAATAAATTAGTTTAACTCACATTAAAAGGGCACCTTTAACTCTAAGTACCATTCCCAGACAGCCTCCTGTTTCTCTCAGGCTGGCAACCAACCACCAGCGCACTAGTGAATGCATTTACTTTTTGATGAAGTACAGACCTTAAAAAGCTAAGCCAGATGCAAGGTTCATGACAGACAGCAAGGTCTTTCACTGCAGAGAGAAACGTGCAGCCACAGAGACTGCCTACAGTGCGTTGTAGGAAGACTACAGTTTGAGATACTCTGCTTTTTAATAGACACGTAGTCTCTTGGATGCATGTGGATACTACGCCGACTATAAGGGTTGTTTCTCCAGCAGTAGTGTAGGTAGCTGTGTGTTCTCTGTTAGCACATGATTTAGTTGATGTTCCTGAACCTAATGAATTTTGGCGGCAGGAATGATAATAGCAGACAATTGTTTGTCCCCAGTCACTAAATTTTGTTACAGAGTTAAAATAAACCTGTCTGCTTGACTAGTCTCATGTGTAACAAAAGAAAAATAACCCTTCACAAAGAATCATTTTCAAGCACCATTTTACTTTCGGTCTTAGGCTCACAAATGCCTTTCATGTTTTCTGATATGTCAGATATCATAATGCAAAATAAATAACCAAGGGAAACACACAGAGATATTTTCTGGCTGGCTTGTGATGGAGAAAAAGAGTCTTCTGCTGCTTCCCTTACCTCCGCCCTAGCCCTTTTTTTTCATTATTTTCTTTTTCTTTTCTCTTTTTCTCCCCACCCCCCCGCCCTGCTTCTTTGCAGTATGTTCATGAAGCACTAACGTTATTTTAATGCTCTACCATTTTGCAGCATTTTGGAGCCCAGTCACAGCTCAAGACCCCCACTGAGCTAGATATTGTACAGACGGAACAAAGTCAGCCCTGGCTCCGAGGACAGCCCATCCCACACTCCACCTCCCATGGCCACAGGAGACTAACATTGTAAATGTTGATGCATTCAACACATCTGCCGCGCATGCAGATCATAGAGACAATGACATTGGCTGAGACATTAGGGGTTTTGCAGAATTGCCTATTGGTTGCTAAATACATCTTTCAAATGTAACCATTTTTTTTTAAAAAAAGCGTGAAGCTGGTGTTTGCCACAAGAGACTTATGTGATTTCAGCCTTGAAGGAAACAGAGGAACATACAAGTGGAGCAGGACTTCTTAGGTCAAATATCTAAAAGTCCCCCAGTCACTTAGGAACTCACAGCCTTATTTTCAGAAGTGAATTGGAACTGAATTTCAAGGAACAAAGAACTTTATACATGTTTGCAAGGAGGACAAGATTTCCATTTCACTTTTCAAAATACTATCCCTTCTGTTTAAAAAGCACACTGACACATGCAGACCCACTACTATCACTCCAGAACAGAGAGAGAACAGCAATAATTCTGTTCTGGTTAGCCCAGTGCAGTGCCTGCCCTCTAACAATAGCTATATCAGGGCTGGAGAGAAGAAAAATCTATTTTACATCCCTGCAACAGGACTTTTTTCCTTTTTTGGTACATGAATCACAATTAAATTTTACTGGAGCCAAAGTTAAACTTAAAACCAGAATCCTGTACTCCTCTGGTCTGCTCTAGCGTCCTAGCTTGACTTTACCTTGAAGCCATCAAATAAAACTTTGAAATGGCATAGGACCAGTGACCTCCCATTTAGCATCATCTTGCATTTTTTCCATAAAAGCAAACCTGTTTGTTCTGGAAATAGCTATAGGCATCTGACTCATTAAATTTTTGTTTGAGTGACTATTTTTTTCTGATCAAAATAAAATGTTATTTCTAAGTTACCCACAAAAAAGATTGATTAAAGCTCTTTCCTAAAACAAAGCAGACTTTCTAGCTTTTAAAGTAAGAATCATAATTAAAGGTTGTTACTACCTTTTCCTATGAAGTTATTTGGGCAATTAAATCTGTAAAGATTTTTTTCTTCTATAAAACTAATAACTGTGTCCCGTAAAATAATGATAACAGAGTGGATCCATTAATTCTAGCAAGATAAAGAAAATTGCTCTCTTCCTTACAATTTTTTGCTTTTGACCTGTAGGTCAAATTAGGATAATACTTCCTGTTAATACTCACATGTAGCTCTTTAAGGGAAAACATTGGCAGTGGCTTAAAAGCCATTTCGAACAATGAATGATCCAGCATTCTTGCTTAAAGTCCCTCATAAAAAAATCTCTTACTTCCCAGCCTGTAACCTTTCAAGGTCTGTTCCTGAAACTGGCCTCCAACTGCGGTCGGGTTTGCGCTTGCTGCTGTATGGTGCCCCCCTGGTCTGTAGGTGATGCTGTTCAGGGAGATTCCTGGCATCTGCATAACACCCTCGAGGTGCTGCATGCTATGTTTTTCCAAGTTGTCTGCTGGTTCATTAAAATGCAGTGAAAAATTCTGTACTTTTTAAATGTCAATGGGGACAGCTTCAGGGGCATGATATTGCTTGGATGGAGTAAGACCTTTGGGACCCAGACCCATATCTGGAACTTTAACCAGTGAAAATGAACAAGGCCTTGCTTATTACTTGCAGTTGAGGAACTTTCTGTACATTTTTGAAGGGCCTCACACTACTCTTATTAAATACCTGTCACACTACTTTCCACTGATAGACACTAGGGCTACACCCTGCACAATGGGATCAATAGGTGTTTTCCCACCGAGTTCAACACCTCCACATGTGATAAAACTTGCAGCCACAGAAAATCCTGTGGCACGTGAAGTACATTTTTTGGGCCGTAGCCTTAGCCGGTAGAAATTTGGCATAGCTCCCTTGACTGCATTAACGTAAAGTCAATTTGCATCAGCTGGCCCTAGAAGTTTATTTATTGTTTGGTCACTTAGCCTCAGTCAAAAACTACCACGCATGTACATAATTGCATGCGCAGAGCAGCTGATGCATAAAGAGAAAACGTGTTTTAAAAAAACCATTAAAAGTATGTTTAGAAAGCCACAAGGTTGTTCCTAGTTATTTTTACAGAGCTTATGGCAAATTTCTGATACACTAACCACCTGCAAAGGCCACGCTACCTCCTTTTAGTTAGAAAGCTTCCACTTGGTCTTTGCCTTTACAGCCAAAGATTTCAAGGACACGGCTTGTTGCTTAATTCATTTGATCCTATTGGCTAGCTGTCAACAAAAGTGACAATCCTGTATTTGTAACGTCATAAACTTCCAAGTATGATGTTGTAAACTGAGGACCATGACTTTGACTTAAGGGCAGGAGCAGATGGCTTGGGCACTTATGATCTTGTTTTCAGGAAGCGAGACCTTGCAATCATAGCACTAAAAAGTTACTTCACTGGAAAAGAAGGCAAGAAATCATTTTGCTGAAGTGCCCCTACTGTTTCTCCAGGCCTTCCCGAAAAAAACATAATTGATTTCTAAGATCTGCGCGAGACTGCATATTTATTGCGCCCAATGAAATATGGATTGCATGAATTCTGCTGGTGTGACATTCAACCCACTCGAATATTATGAGTTTGACAGTTTGACTCTAACTCAGTTTATTTCCCACTTGAGAGACTGGAAAGGAACAGATGGGGATGTGAGAACAACCAGGGAGGGGAAGAGCGTGCAGCAGCTTGTGCTGCCGGGCCCCGGTGTCAGCGTACCTCCCCGCAGCTAGTCAGGGGTTGTGACCGCCATCTAGAAGTGGTTTTCCAGACATTATTAAAGCTGCAGAAGCACATGTAACTCTTAAAGCAGGCATTAAGCAGCCCCAGAAGGTAAGAGAAGGTCTGCTGAGTTCGGGCTGTGCCAAATTTAGCGCTGGAAGGGAAAAGGTGATAAAGGTCAGCTTCACGGGTCTTGTAGGACGCTGGCTGTCTCAACTGGTCGTCAGTGCCATCGGGCATGTCCCTACATTAGTGCTGAGTTAATAGATAACCAGCTGCATCATCACAATATTTACTCCGCCGGTTTGAACACTTCTTTTTTTTTTCTTCCTGCAAATAGCATCTCTCTTTTTTAAACGTTTTGTGTATTTTCAAGTCTTTTGTCTACTTACCACATTTTGTGTCCTTATTACATATACTGCTTAGTCATATATTTATTGAAAATTAATGAAGAAGAACACTTGGCATGTTCCAGAGTCAAAATACTTTGCAAACATTAACTAATTAATAATGTATCCCTTATTTTCAGGCATGCTAGCATGCTTGAATGCCGAGTGAAATTCTGCTAAATCATTGTCTCCCTGCATGTCCCCTGCTCTTTTGCTAACCCATTACATGGTTCAGGAGCCTGATTATTGAGTTTGGTTATAGACAGCAAGGCTGATTCAAACTTCTGATAAGCACATGATTTCCGAAATGCCTTTATAATCCAGACCAGGCTTCTAAACAAAGCTCAATGTGACACATAGCTGTGTCTGAGCGCATGAGGTATGATCTTAAAATAAGCTGAATGTCTTTTATCTGACGAAATACAACCTCCGTTTTAAGCAGGCCTGTCCCCAGGCGGCCGGGACTTTGCCCAGGAATCAAAGAGGTTTTACTATTTTGTTGTATATTCCAGTGGAGACCCTGAACTGAGAGCACTCTGTATGCCAACAGGGATACTGCAGTAGCGCCAGCCCTGCCTCATGCGGTAGCTCGGGCCAGGGCCTTGCATTTAACTCCTTGCCAGCCGAGAGGACTCCGAGGGTTGCTCTCGAGATAGAACACCCAAGACACAAATCTTACAATTAACATCGGCTATGCCCATGTTTTATAGAGCCTTGTAACCGGTGTGGTTCAAAGGTGTTTGTTTTCGCCGCAGAGTTTACAGAGGCTGCGCCTTTATTTATCCCAGGACACCCTTATAAATGTTTGAGTGCAAGGCTCAGTTACTGCAATTCCCTCATAGCAGGGGTTTGCCATAACTCAGCTTGCTCACGAGGCTTGCTCGCAGGGCTGACAGCTTGAGCGATATTGCTCCCACCTTGCTTTCCCTGATTTTTGCCAGCATTTGTATCACATTCCCCTGTCTGTTTACTGTCTCCCCGCTGCCTGAGCACCGTGCAAACTGTCGTCTTGAAAGAAACGCAGGACGGTGCAGAAGTGCTTTAGGAAAACATCCCTCCCCGCAACTTCTAACAGGCAGATTAAGTCATCTGCAAATCCCGACGCTTCTTCGAGCATTTTTGGGCGATTTTTTGTGAGGGAACTGTGGGGCTTACGGGTTTTGGTTTTTGTTTTACAAATATGGGAAGAGCGCACTGGCTTTAGAAAATGGATGCTCTTAGATGAAGAGCATTGAGCACTGCTTTCGTTCGGGTACTACAGCCAGATGAGATGACTTTTAAAGATTCGCTTCCTAGAATGAGCGATGCCCTTCTAGGATGTATCATCCACTTACCAAAAAGAACAAAAGGTACAGTATGTACATATTCATAGGTAACATCACTGAGGAAGGAACAACTAGTCTCTCTCTTCATGGGAGGCTTATCTGAATTCAGTACACCAGTTCTTTTGAGTTTGCGATGTTTACAGTTTAGTCACAAATTTTTTTTCTACATTTTCCACCTCACTTGAGTGTTCCAAAGCCTAATATGAGAGCAAGCAGTGTGCTTTTTCTGGTATGCAGAAACCAGTATGCCCTACTTTTCACTTTCCTTAGAAAAGAAATTTTTTTTCTTTGGAGAGCATTCTGTGGCAATGCAATGAATTCTCCTGCCTGCTGTTTTATAGCACCCTATACTCCCAAGGTCAATCGATTAATATTCTGTATCAGTCATTAAACTTCTGATTAACTCCTGTGGTCCCTGAAAACACTACAGAACTTGCACAGAACAGTTGTTGTAGTGATATTCGTTGCTCTTTTCCTTCTTCAGGTTAGGAGTGAGACTGAAACCACTAGAATCTAGGTAACAAAATATATTTTAAGAGAACTTCAGTGGCATCTAGGCACCGATACAGACACAGCACCTCTTCTGTGTCGTGCAGAAATTAAACCGCCTGCCTAAGAACTTATTGCTTCTAGGAGTCCCAGACCAGTCCTTATAAATAGCAAACTTGTAAATAGTTTGACAGCCTTCAGGGACTGCTGACCTTGAATTCCCTTCCTATGAGTATATCTAAAGATTTTGTAAGCAATCCATGTTAAGCAACTCCTGTATTTATAAAACTTATAGAAATGAATAATGTAGCAAACCTGGCTTGGAAGCAGCTACTGTTTTGACTGTTTTACTGTCCCACAGCTGTAATACAGGATGAAGGAACATCCAGCCACTAGTTCATCCTTGCCCTTAAGAAACATCACTCCTATGATTAGCTTAATGCTTTTTGTTTGTAATCCATTCAACCCCTCAGGCCTCCTAATCTACTTCTCACTCCCATGCTACATGTGAAATGGGCAGAATAGCCCGAAGTGAAGCAATTTTTTAGTATTATGCCCAGGTCCAGCTTATGGATCTATTTGTCCCAGGTCCTTGGAGTTGTTTGTCTACACTAAATGTCAAAGAAGCAGACTCCCATGAATGCTCCTGTCTTTGGGGATTCCCAGCTGCTGCTCAGACGTCTGCAGGCGATGAGCGGAGAATGATGCAGAAAAAAGGGTTGTGACTGAGGTGTGTTTCCTCGATTTAAAGAGAACATAATGTAAAGCAACCCTTTGGGGTTTTTGACAAGTGCCAGGGACTTCATCAGAGACCAGAAAACCCAGGTTTCAGAGCTCATGCTGGTATCTGTGCCTCTTTCAAAACTCACATCGAGTATTTCTCAGTTACTGACTTCAAGAAACACAAGCAAATACAACCATGCATTTCCACCCCAACTGTTAATTCTGATTGTCAACATACTTCAGGTATTTCTCTTTACCTTAACTTTTATTTTCAAGGCACTGGTGTAAACTGGAACATTTCCATTAAATAAAACTGTTGATTCATGGTGGCAAACAATTTAGTAATTTCTTTTATGGATGCTGTTAAGTGGAAAGTACTACATTTGTTTGTTTTGTCAGCTGAGCACTGGATTGCTCTAGTGAGATACTTATTGCTATTTCTTCAGGCTAACTTTGCAAACGTAGCTTAATAGGAAAATGTATAACATTATTATTAATTTAAACTAGATATTACATGTGTTCTACTTGGACTTAGATTTAAATTTGCTTAATATTCTCTCTATATAATTTAATGTATCTTGTCCTCTGTTTAGAGTTGACTGATAAAAGAATAATAATCAGAGGTCATTTAAAGTAGTAGTAGAGAAATATACTTGTTTGTAAAATTGAAAGAAATGCACCGATTAGGTGGAAAATTGAAATTTGCAATGTGTCTTGAGCTCTTTTGGTTTTACGAACCCTGATTATACAGCGTTAATGCCTCCAGCTGAAACTCAGTATTTAAATTGATGCATACAAGAAGAGGGGAATAAAGATCTGCAGTGCGTTGCTTGGACTTACTGAGTTAGGGCCATTTTGGGAAGATTAACAGTAAAAAATAGGTCTGGGATGGAAGGCACCAGACATAGGGGCACTCTGATTCCCACACAGAGCTCCTGTCTGCTGGCTGCTCAGCAGCTCCCATGCAGCCCATAAAACTGGATTTTCCTTCTCGTGGAAACCAGGGAGCAGGTTCCCAGACCTAATCTGAACATGCAACCAGATACACTGGGAATTGCTGCCAGGCTCTGCAATTCAGCTGTTAACAGTACAGGATCAGTAGTCTACACCCCATCACTACGACTATGTTACAACAGCAAAACACAGGATAGGAAAAGAAGAGTAGCTCCTCACCAAAATAGCTTCACCAAGGACTGAACGTTACATCAAAGAATAATAAGCCTCAAGCTTACAGTTAAAAACTAGTTAGCCCAGTCATAGAACTGCAGTCCTGTAGTGTCAAACATAAATGAAGAGAGAAATAGGGATTTAAAAAGCTGCTTAAATATAGTACTACTTCATATAGTAAGCCAGTAAAAACATAATCTGTCTTGCGTTTATATTTCAGATCCAGAGCCAGACATTTTGCTTCTGAGGTGCAATCAGTATGCCGAAGAACAGAATTTACCAACCTAGGTGCAGCCTAAAATATTAACAAAATCCCTGAAGCCTTAGAGATGCGAGAACAATTCCTTAATTGCCATGAGTTGAATTTCACTGGTTCTGGTTTGACAGAACTCCCCTTCAAGGAGGACAGTCACTCAAGAATATTTTGTAGAGATGCTGCAAAAAGGGCAATTGCTTTGTTAACAATTTTGTTTTATTTCACTGAGTGATGCAAAAAAGATTGGGACTCTCAATCCCCATCAGACATAACAGGGACGGCTGAAGAGGTGATCACTGCCAGCTGCCTGCCCTGCCCCTGTCCCAGAGGCTGCTGCCACTGTTGCTAGTTAGCACAGAACAGGCATCACGTCTGCACCTCCACCACCAGAGTTCATAACCCAGCACATTAACTTAAATTGCCACTTATGTCACTTTAATTTGCCAGACTTTAATTTGCACAGCAGGAACCACGGTGCGTCCAGCCCCTGCCATGGCCTCTACTGGGAGAGGGGGACACCCAGCTGAGACTCTGGCAAAATCCAACATGGATCCCGACTCAAAGTCTTAACTCTCTGATTTTTCAGGGACGTGTTTGTTATACTGTACCATTACACCAGTTATTTATGGTACTCTGCAAAGGTTTGTTACCAGCATTGGTTTTTAATGAGAGTGGAGGGGAACTTCTGACTGAAAATATCTTTCACTGATAACTACAGATGCCTCAAATTGGGAGATTCCTCCAAAACAGACCCATAAACAGGAAAGCGTTAATTAGCCTTGCAAAGAGTAAATGTGTTTTGAGGTGGAGAGGGTTGGAGGAGAGCAAAGAGATGTGAATTTGTCAAATGGGGTGGATTGGACACATACATTTTTAATTGCCGTGATTCAGAAGGGAGGCAACATTTTATATCGTGAAGGATGTTGTAGCAGAGGAGAGCTGCTGCTCACCCAAATTCAGCATTAACCCAGAGCAGAGGGAAACGGAAGAACAATCCTCGGTCTCCTGCAGCGCTTCCCTTTGATCAGGCCGAACCCTGGCGGGATGTGATGCGGCACATTTTGGGATGACGCTGTCTGCTGCACGTCCGCCACCTGCCAGGAAGCCGAGGGGCACGCAGAGCCTCCTCAGCCCCCCCAGCCC
Source organism: Limnodromus scolopaceus (assembly GCA_028565335.1). Lineage (NCBI taxonomy): Eukaryota > Metazoa > Chordata > Aves > Charadriiformes > Scolopacidae > Limnodromus > Limnodromus scolopaceus. Next base: position 105,607,154 of record JAOXNO010000001.1, on the reverse strand, counting down.
ACGCACCCGCCGGCCCCCCGAGCTTCCCGCCCCTCGCTGCCTGAGCCTCCCTTCCTCTGGCACCGCCAGGCGCGCCTTGCCATCCCCTCAGCATCACTGCAGTCCCTTTCAATAATGCATGAGCAAAGCTTATGCCCTCATTTTTTACAGTCCTTAATCAGATAAAAATTAGATGTTTCCCAGGTAGAGCTGTGTGTTCTGCAATGGGACTGCCACAAGAGTTTGGTTTGTGCTGAGTTTTGCATGTGGAAATCTCACTGTATATTCAGGAGTAGGTGCTGTGACTCTGGAGAGCAGCCACCAAATTAGGCACAACAAAACATGTAATTTCCATTCTGAGACTGCAGGTAAATCCTTTAATTAAAGAAGTCTTACGTACTTCAGTGGTTCCCTCTGGAACCACAGGATCCTCCTGAGGACACAGATGTCCTGCTCCACTTCTTCTACTTAGTCCTGTTCCTGGCCCTCCCCCTTTTCATTAACGTGAGCATGACACGGTCACTCTTGGCTCATTTTCCTTCAGGGTCTGACCTGACAGTTGGGGGTCTTTCAAGGACACAGCTGCAGCAACTTCTCTGCGCTCTCCCTGGTGACACCATGGTGCCCAGTATGCAAAAGCTGGGTAGATGAAGCAGAGCTCCTCCCCCTGAGGGCTCATTGTGCTTACTGAGATTTGCCTCACAGCAGGTCATTTCCACCCACCTCTTGGCCCTGCTCCCTGCTTTTACTGCTCCCAAGAGCAGGTGTATCACACCAGACATGCCCCATGAAGCCCGTCTTGCGCACATCAGGTATGTCCGCTTTCACGTATGGGCAAGCCAAAGGTGCAAACAAACAGGGATTTAAACAAGACCCTGGGCAGAGCTGATGCAGTAGATGTTTGCAGAGCTGGTGCTTCATACATGGTCCTGAGATGAGGCTTAAGCCCCTGCTGGCTGCTCTGGGGAGGTGGCCTGCCACACACCATGCTGAGGTCCATCCCCAGCCTCCTGGGTGGCCCCAAGCAGTATATGGCGTTACCAGGCTCCCTCCCCACAGGCTTTGCAGAGCAACCTCGAGCCATTCTGGGCAATAACACCTCCTTGCAAAAGGCACTCATTCAAGCCTTGAAATAGGACTAAGCTGTAGATACAAAGCGAGGTAGCATACCTATGAATAAGAAAAGCAGTAAAATTTATCCATTCAGAAAGGAGACTGATTTTTAATTTCCCCACAACCATCTTGTTTTTAGAATACCTGCAACCGAGATTTATTTTCAAGCAATGGTATAAATGAGACTGTGAAGTTATTGTGGTTATTATTAAATAGTTACATTTTTTCTACCACATGAGCTTGGTTTTCTCTTTTAACACAATTTAGCAATTCTGCTACTCTGCAGATGGCTATAAAAATTATTCAGGAAGAAACATTTGAGGACTTTTTAACCTTCAAAAAATATTCCGGAACTTTCTTTTGTAAAACTTTTCTGCATATTTAAATATATGGGCAGGTCCTGTTAATATTTAAATTCCTACTTAAAATAGTAAAAATATTTTGACATATTTCTGGGAGTAGTCAACCCTGTTAGCTTCCACTTAAAGTGCAATTATTCAGGAATATTATAGATCATTATGTGGCTTTGGGGAAAAATCAGTACGACTTAAGTGCCCATTAGTGAAAGTGAAATGGTAGTAGAACACCTAGAAAGCACATGTGGTATTCCCATGAATATCAAATTAATTCATTATGATAGCACTGGTAAAGTGTTAAACTATTTCCTATTTTGTGGCACAAGATTTATTTTCCAAGGCTGGAACATAAACACCACCCAGCAATGTTGTAAGAAAGGGTTTGTCATGGAGAAGTTTATGTAAGAGACAGCCTTGGGTGTCTATATTATGGTGTTGGTGGTGGCTCATTTCTTCTGTCTTCTTTTCCCAGTTAGAAAAACTCCCCTGTGGTGTTCGGATAACAACTTAAGCAACGCGGAGATTTTCCCTTCCCGAAATAAAGACACATGCCCCAGTAGGAATCAGGGAAGTGGCTCCCACGTTGCGAAGCACACACCACACTCTGCCTCTTCCTTTCCTGACTGGCTCAGTGCCCTGAGGAGACAAACAAGGGACAGCATCCCAAGTGATCTCCCTTGCCCATCCCAAAGCAGCCACTGCAGCCACCCCAAACTATCAGCACACCAGCCCCTGGAGCAGATCATCCTCTGCCCCATGCTAGGCTTTAAACAGGACTTACACAACTGGCTCCAGCCTCCTGCAAGCTGGGGATATTTGATGTATTCCCATGGCACAGCACCATGGCACCTTTACTGCTTTGGGTAGAGCTAGAGGCTGTTCTTCAGATATCTGGAGTTTCTGGCCAGATCTATTCAAGTGCATGACAGTCAGGAAGTGGGCAGAGGTTATGGCACAGTGGAGTGACCAGGAATGTGGTGTTTTGTGGCATACCTACCCATTATGGGTAGATGAAAAAAATGTGTTCTCATCTGTTTCTCATTCATTGCTGTTTCAGTTCAGAATCCAGCATAACAATAGGAAAAATCCCCATCTCAGGCCAGGGTAGGATATATGTGTCCATAAGGGCCATAGCATGGGAAAGGAATAAAAAAGTCTGGACACTGACAGGCTGCTCTGAGGCACCACAAGTAGGAGAGTACTGGAAAAGAAAGGACAAGGACCTCCTGATATGCAGCAGATCTCGGGCTTGATCATCTGCAATGCCCCCCAGTTCCTGACAGATGGGGAAAAATACAGTGTGCACCTCCTCTCCTCTGAAGGTACCTTTGTACCTTCTGAAGTTTCCCTTGAAGGCTTCAGATGTATGAAAATTAAAACATACTTCCAGTCCCACATCACACAGGCAGGACATGCAGTGATGCTTGTCTGAAAGAATGATGGTTTTCTGGACTTAAGACAGGCATTTGCACTGTGACCATAATCATTACATGAAAGGAGAAGAATGATTTTGCAAAATACTTTGACCTCAGAGAGTTATTTGCACAACATAGTGTTCCAAGTTGACCCAAGTGGCAGTTTTCTATACCATTTTAATAAATGCTTTTTAACCAAAAGATCAGCTTTTTTAATTTCTCCTCAAGTTTCCCACTTCCTATTACCTAACTTGTGATTCTATTAAATAAAAACAAACCAAAACAAAAACCCCAAACCAAACCAAAACAAATAACACTCCACAACCTTTAAATGTACAATAAGATTTCCAAAAAGGTTGCAAAGTAGAATCTTGAATATGAAAGAGATGAGTGTGGCTTCCTATGAAAAAAATTTTGAAGAGCATTTGACAAAAAGCCTCTACAATCTGCAGTTGAAAGCAAACAAGTTATACAGGAAGCTTGTTCAGGAAGTGAGCATCACACTTCAAGGCACCAGTGATGCAGTTGTCATGGCTCATCTCTCATTCTCAGGAAAAGGCCTGCAGACCATCCCTTGCCCTCTGTTTCCCCTTCAGTTCATCACCCTTCACTCAGTGACCCATTTTAGCTGTTCAGTTGCTAATCTGCTCCTTTAGGAAATGTTTCCCAGCTGCCAGGGCATTTCACACCTATTACCTGTTGTCACCTCATCTGACATAGATTTAGTCACCCAGAAGGTTCCCCAGTCGAGTGACACCCAACTGATTCATCTCTCCAACGCTGTAATTAAAAGTCTGCCAACATTGCAGGGGTTTGGGAGTGTCTTTTTGTTTAGGATCTAGGTGTAATTTCTCTTGCAGAGCCCTCAGAGACTTTCCAGTGACAGTGGTCTTGCAAGCCTAATGTCCTTTCTGAGGAAAATGTTCCCCAAAATGATGATATGCTTGGAGGTTTTTAAACTAGTAATTTTTTATTCATGGAAATTTAGGAATCAACGTGCAGGGGAATTAACCCTGGAGTATGCTTAAGAAAAACTTAATTACAGTCATACCAAGGCCAGCATGTCCCAGACCAATAAAACAGAAGAATTTGGAAACAAAGGGGAAAACAGCTACAGCCTAAAAGAACAGGGTATACATTTGCTCTTTGCAAAGTGGTACAAAGCTCTCACAACATTTCCTTGGCCAGGACAGCTCTGCAGAGACCGAGAAGCTACCTTAAAAAAACCATGTAATTCTGAAAATCCCACAAGCTGAAGAAAAATCAAGCACATGGAGCAACTCATCCAGTGTAAGACTTCTTAAAAAGAAGTCTAATGTGTTGCTGATGTTACTGTAGAATTAGATGCATTACTATTACCTCAATAATTTGTAAGGAGCTTTTGCTGCGTGGTAGAAGAACGTAAGAGTAATTACAAATAGAGGAGGAAAACTGATGTCCCAAATGGATACCACAAAAAGCAATTCTGATATCTCTCTTTGATAAAATAAGTATATACTTTAGACAGGGAAAATACAGTAGAAACACATGTATCTAGATTTTAACAGTGAATTTCATATGTTGCCATATGAGAAGTTAATCTAAATAAAACCCATGTTAGTAGCTTTATATTGTAGATATAGTTAAAAACCTTTCTAAAGAATGTCAAAACAGGAACCATGAGGATGCAGGAGAATGGTGCAAGGAAAGGTCTTGAAACCTACCAATCTTTCTTTAAGGATCTTGGCGCACAGGTAGGAATGCACAAATGAAATTTGCTGATCACAGCGTTAATGTCGAAGAACTGTTAATACAGGTGACTATCAGGACATCGCATTGAAAGAAATAAATGACAAATGGAGTAATAGAAATTGGATTAAATTCAATTACACTAACCGCAAGGTCACATGTAGTGAAAATAGCAGAAAGTAGCAGAAATCTCTTATAAATTGAGAATTTTCAAGCAGAAACCAGCTGAGTACCCTACAGACTTTGATATAGTTATTTTTTCTGCATAAATACAAAGCTGTCATATAACACAATCACAAAAGATAGAAACACAATCCTAGACTGGACTGGGCAGCCAGAAAGAATGGAATATAAAACTTCATTTGGAATTCTGGGCATCTGATCATCCATGTTCAGGAAATATCATTTCAGGTGAAACAGATGTGGATAATTACTGGGGAAAGAGAACACTCACAAGTAGACTGGAAATTAAAAAAAGTATATAAATTAAATATAGAGCAGAGAGATTCTAGAAAAATACAGACAAAAATTGTACCTACTATTAAACTAGTGATCAATCTGCGTATGAAAAGGGTTATATGATATAATTGTGGTCACAAAGGATTTGAGAATAGGATGCTCACAGGAAAATCCCTAAACTTAACCAGCTGAGCAGGAGAAAAAAAGGTGAAAGAGGAGAAAGAACTCACAGAGGTTGCCAAATAGTTTTTGCGTGGGTCTTCACTCTGAGGAGAATGGGGAAATACCTGTCTTTGGTTTGTGAAGGTGAACTGCTGTCAGAGGAGCGTAAGAAAAAGTGCTGAAACAACTTGACAAATTAAATTGCAATAAATCACTGAGACTGGAGCCTATTCATCTCAAAGTTCTGAAGGAACCAAACAAAATAGCTGAGCTATTAAACATATGTAATTTATCATTAAAAACAGCTACTAGATCAGAGATTTGGAGGGGAGCCAGCAGTATTCCAGATCTATAATTTAAATAGGTACCTTGGGCAAGCCTAAGAAACATTACTGTGGTCCTGACATGACTGGCTGGGGAGGAGGAACCATGTCGGCAGCGATGGCTGGGTTTCCAAAGGGGTGCCACAGGGAGAGTCTTGCGTGAACCACAGCACCTCAGGGAGGGGGGAGGCAGTTTTTGTCCAGCTTTGATTTGGGGCTGCATTGTTTTGAAATACACTAGATCAAAGCTAAGGAGGGAAGAAATCACCTTTATGGAGATGACAGGCTTCTGGTGTTAGCCCACAGCATCATACAGCTCCACACTACACCAAGGCGCTAGGTAGACAGTAGCGCATGTGTTCCTCTTATATATTAACTTCAACGAGCCTATTAACCATTAAAGAAATTTTTTTTGGTGGTGATGTTACTTGCTTTACTGCAGTCCCTTTTATGGATCAGGATCCCATTATGCAAAATGTTGTATACACAGGAAGGACAAGAGAATTCTATCCAATTACGGAGCAGAGACACAAGAAGCCTGGGCAGGCAGAGGGGGGACTGCAGGAGAACAACAGCACAGATCAAGAGGATGAGCAGACACTCCCTTGTGCCCGCAGCCAGTTTTCCCCGGAGCTGTTAAAGAGGGGTTTGAGGAGAGGACTGCTGCACGCTGGTGCAGCAGGTATGAGGGGCCCCAAGGCGCAAAGCTTCACCACGCTTATTTGGAAGTTGAGCATCCTGTAAATGAAGGATGGTAGGACTGGCCAGCAGACAGCAATAGTCTTTCCAAGATCAGAGTCTGTCGCTTGATTTTTTGGTTCAACAGAAGTACCTTTCCACATGGAAGATTTTCAGCCCTTTCTGTTTTTCAGAGCCTTTAAATATTTCCTGAGAGAGGTACAAACAACGTTTAACAGATTTGAACCTAGTAACAATAGGCCTGATTTTCGAGTTCATTTTCACACACCATTTAAGAGCAGTTAATGGAGCACAAGTTAAAAACTACTGTTTTATACAATCATGCATGTTAAAGAATGGAATATAGCGCTACGGAAAATAATCTAAATTCTGATAACTTGTACATTGTACACATTTGAACATATGCATACCTAGCTTCATGGGCAGATTACAGCCCTTTGGTATATGCTAATGCACTCATAAAAGTAGTCTCATCTTTGTCCATTTTTTAAACACTTTTACCAGGAAACCACATTTTCTTTAGATATACACAGCCTCAAACAGATGCTATCCGAGAAATGTACATTTAAGTAATGTCAGAGAGCTATGTTAACCGGCACAAGTTCTACAGCAAACTTGACCGTTAAAATTTGAATACAGGACTGGACTTTAGGTAGGCTTATCCTGAAGGCTTAACCTGAATCTCTTCTGGAAGAGTTGCATTCAACTGTATGCAAAATAAGGACTGTCAACAAAAAGCCTGACTTTATCCTTCAAAAGTTAGTAATTTAAAAAAAAAGTAAGATACAGGAAGAACTAGAGTTGACAAAAAGTTTAACTGATGGAAGTGGACCACACTTGTACATTTATGATTATACTCAAGTGCCTAGAAATCAAGAATAGACCATAGCATTCTAAATACTCTTATATAATGGCATCCTGGACCAACAGCCAGGCTTGAAGTCAGAAATGTATTCTCATAGCTGCCACCAATCCATTTCCGAACTCCAGAGCAAATGCAGGCATTGGCTGCAAAACTCTGCCGTGGCCCTGTCAGCCGAGAACGACAAGGAATCAGAAACCGTTCGCCCCAGCTACACTCACAAACCCCACGGCAAGGGCACAGTGATGGCAACAGAAGGGTGCATTGGTCCCCTTTGCTAATGTCACTGAGGTAGACGATGTGGCTGTGCTGCCGGGAGGTGTGCTGTCACCTGCACAGGACGCGTCCCCCTCCCACAGGTGCTCCCAAGGTGTCCATCCCAGTAGCACAGCAGCACACATCCTACTGCAGGCAGGTCCTCTGCCATCACGCCTCACTGCCCCTCTCTACCCCTCTCGCCCTAGGTTGTCCTATCTTTTCCCTTTGCTCCAGTATCTATAGATACAGGCTGTTAGCCTCCAGAGCTAAGATTCTCCTGCTCGTTGTTCCTGGCTTCTTTGGAGGCTTCCAGATATTGTCTTAACAGATATAACCTACAGGAAACCTAAAAGGTTCCCAAAGGAAAAAGCTTGCCATTTGCAATTTGACTGGCCTTGTAATGCACGTCACAGTATTTCCATCATCGAAAATGGCATGAGGCAAAAATAAGGACTAAGAATTACAGCTGCAGATTAGATAAGCACTTTTTAAGCTCTAACAGGATTGTACTGTTAATTTCAAATAGATTATTTTGTATATGAGGAAAAAAGTAAAAAATAAAGAATCTTTTATTCCAGTTTAAAAGACCTCAAATAACCCACGAAGGTAAAACATCATCTTAAATGTAAATGAAATGCTATTCATTGCTCTAGTGGCATGAATGAACTTTTGCTTGAAAGAGAGTTTCTCCCCAGACTGCAAGTTCTGCAGTGCTGATAATTCCTGATGCACAGACGTGCAAGATTCATTGACCTATTTAAATGCATTTCCCTGTTAAGAGGCCTGATTACCCAGGACTGGCCAAACTAGTCCCACTCTGTATCTAAATGCGACATCGTAACTCCAGCGTGATTCATTACTATATGATAAGGATGCCAGGAAGCAGCAAACACACGAAGTGGGGAGGGAATGCAAGCGGGAAATATCTGACATTCAGAGAGGGTGCTTGAAGCTGACCTAGTGAATGCTAATGAACAGCCTGTTTGGACCATTTCCTACTTATGCTAATAAAAGGGTTGCTTTATCAGAAAGGAACCCGGTTTAAATCCAAGACGAGTGTAATGAATTAGCGTGGTTGAAGAATACACCTAAAATCCCTTTTGCTTTCAAAAATATAGTGCTATTTTGGAACCAGGTCAGGAGACAAGTCTGTTGTAACTGACTCAGTTATAATTATAGTACAGATCAGGCCCTGACTCCACTGTAATTGAATAGCATGACAGGCTCGTGCACGAACGAAGTGTAGGAGTCTTGGCTAGAGCGAGACAAATTCTAATATCACAAACATAACAGTGAAAATCATAATTACAGATACGCCACCGTGGATCGGGGACGTAGCGGGCACGGTCCGATTCCCGGTGACCTGGGAGGGACTTGACTCGGCTCCGCACCGCTGCTCGGTGAAACAGGCGGGCTACCTTCCCTGCCCTTTGCCGAGAGGGGAAATGACTGGTGGGGGGCATCTTCCCTGTGGGTCGTTGCCAGCTAATGGTGATGCAGGGGCACATCTCTTACTTTGCCACGGTGGACTGATCCCTGAGGGCAGGAAAATGGCTGCCTCCCAGAGCAAAAGCCAAGGTACTGGCAAGAGGAGACCTTTCTTGCTCCTGCAACATGTGGGAGAGGCAAAAATTTCCAGTGTATCACTCTGGGGTTATGCTACACATCACCATCCTCCTGCGTGCCCTGCTCCCCTACCTCTCTGGCAGCACAAAAAGGTGCACCTTCCCCTCAGCTAGCAGGTGACTGCAAAGCCAGCACGCACTTTCATCAGCCACCTCTGCAATGCAAAAGGTGACCTACAGCAAAGGCATGAGAGAGACAGCCCCCGGTGATACTGTTTCCCCAGCTGGGTTCCTAGGCTTCCACCTACCAGAGCGCTTTGATGCCTCAGGGTTTGCTTCAAAGCAACCAGGGCATCAAGGCAAAAGCAGATGCAGAGAGCCACCAAGAACAGGTATCTTCAACAGCTCACCTCTTGGGCGTCCTTGGCACCAAGCACCAGGCTGCAGGGAGGTTGTGAATCTTTTCCCTGGTGTATATTCTCCTGTTACACCTTTCCTTTAGGATTTGGTGATGATATCAGTGCCTTTTATAGAACAGGGCAGTAGTTAAGCACTTTGATGGGCTTCAGGGTCCACCCTTCACAAGTTCAGGGGCCTTCTCAGGTTTATGGATTCACATCTGACCTTTCCCACTTCCCAGAACAGCATCCTTTAATCACCAAGCTCTAGGCTACAGAGAACAAGTGGGTCCTCCCAACACTTTCAGTTCTGTGTGGAAGATATGTTTTTTTATATCCTTCCAAAAATGGGTGAGAAAGGGAGTCATGATTATCCATTTTACATTAAACAGTTACTGGAGTTGACATTTGAGCATACAACAAAAAAACAACAGATGGATATTGACAGATGGAGGAGCATGAAGAAACAATGAGACATCTTCAACCGCTTTTCTCTGCTTCTGAAACATGTTATTGTTTCCCCTACCATCTCTCTTGACCCCAGCCCCATTTTCAAGTGCCACTCCATATGCTTCCTTTCTTTGCCTCCATATGTCTTAAACATGCAAAAAAAAAATTAAAAAAAAAAAAAAATCCCACTTCTTCTGGCCCTACTCTACTCAGCCATTTGCTCCCCCTGTAAAATCTGTTTTCTGCTCCTTCTCATCCATAGAAATGGCTTACAGCATTCCCAGCAAAGTCACCAGCGAGCTCTTCCTCCCTTCCTTTTTAGGGTGACTGCACACTCTCCCTTCCTGAAAACCACCTGTTCTCCAGCTTTCAGAAATGCCATACGCTTCTTGTTTTCCTCCATTCCCATGCCATGACACACTTCCACATCTTCAACTACCCTTTACAAACTCAGCAATTTAACTTCTTCATTTCCACTCCACTTTGCTAACAGCTTGTCTCTGCTTCGCCGGCTGAACTTCCTCAATATCCCTCTGCACAAAGGAAACCACATGCCAACGAACTGCGAAACTCAAGCACTTTCATGAAGTTCCTTCTCCTCCTTAATGCTTGCTAAGCTTGCAAATTTATCCTCTATTTTTAACTTACTGCTTCTTATCCAACTTTTTCCACCATCACTCAGTCTTAAAATTCACACGATAGTATTTTCTCCACTATCTCCAACAAACAAATGTGCCAGCAATTCTTAAGTTAAAGATAAGCGATAAGTTCTTTTTTGGCTCCTGGTATTTTACCTAGGCCCATTTCTATCTTACCTTTCACTTGGATCAAATCCCACTCTTCTTCAAGTTCTTTTGCTGACGTTCCTATAAAGTTTTTTCCCTCTTGCCTTCATGGACATGCACATCTTAGTGTCTTTCTATATCTCCTTCTAATACACTTCATCTGCAGAAACACTTCGCCACTTTCAAAGATCCTGTCCTGTCTTTTCTTTCCCTGTTCTTGGAACAGACCCATTGGCCCAATCCATCTAATTTTCATTGGCTCTTCTTTGAAAAGAGCTATAAATTGTACCTTCCCCGCTCTCAATATTAGAAATTACTAATAAAGATTAATGGAGGCATTAGCCAGATGCAAGCAAACTTCACCGCCCGCTTACTTATATTTCATTGTTTATTTGAAAATTTCATTTGTGATTATAAGCTGTGATAAGACCATTGCCTCTTCTGACGCATCTCCAAGTACCTGGCACGTTTTGAGATGTGTATAAATTACACTCAAAGTGTCATAAAATTGAACTAACGTTTAAAGCTTTGCAAAATCCATCTCCACCAAATTCTGGTGTCTGAATTCAATGCTTCATTTGGAGCCTGGCATGCGATATAATTACAGTGAAAGGTGAAATAAAGAAGAGTAGTATGAACATTTCGCATACCTGCTATTCACCATCTGTTCTTCTCTGTGACAGAATGATACAGCTTCTCTTTACAGAGGAGCCTTTGACTTGATGGAAAAGGGAGAATAGCATTTCTTATTACATACTGCAGAAATATTTTCATTTTATGTTTAAGAACCAAATAAAACAAATAAACTTAATATATTGTAGTGGACAGTGATGATATATTAGAGAACGTCTAACCTCAGTAGCATAAATTAGTACACCATTAGGAGGAAATCATAGTGCTGCCTTAACAGGACCACAAGGCACCAACAATAACCCACCCCCCTCTTTTGGAATCTTTTTATACTTTATTTGGATTATGGGCCCTAAAAGGTGAAGTCACAGGCACTGGAGGTTATCCTAAAAACCTGCTGAGGTTTACACAGAATCAAGATCCGACTCACTAAGAAAAAAAAATGCCATTACAAGATGTGCATTATTTCCACAAACATTCGCAAAACTGAGAGCGAAAGACAGCATGGGCACAGGCATCGTAACTGAGTGACACCTGGGCCGGGTCACAGTGACAAATTTGCTTTACCTTACAGCCAGTGTGCCATGCCCCCGCTTACCTTAACACCGGAGCAAGACACGAGGGACCGTGTGAAAACTGGCCGCGGGTGTCATTTCTCCCGCCTTTTTAGAGGAAATTCTCACCTGGGGCACAGCCCCTTTCCTTCCTCCTCCCTCTGCCACCCCCTTTCTGGGGAGCAGGGCTGCCCCGGCAGCGGCACATCGCCCCTTGCCCCGGTGGCGGCGGTGCCCCGGGATGCTAAGGGGTAAGCCGGGCACCCCGGAGCTCGCAGTCCTTGAAAGAACCCCTTAAAAAAATCAATCGGGGCACGGGAAGGGTTAACTTTTTTAGACCCAGACAGTCCCCTGCTGATCCGGTAATGAGTAAGCAATGCAGCTGAATGTCAATAGCGCGGTGTGAACTCGGGTAACCCAGCTGAGCCCGGCGCGGAGGGGGAGGATGAGGGGGGGCCGGCGGAGGTAATCAGCTTGACCCCCCCGACCTTCCCCAGCCCGCTCGGGGTCCGGCGGCCCCAAGCCTGTTTGCGGGATGACGGCTACGTGCTGCTTGCCTGAGTGCGAAAGCCTTTTATAACAACTGGGTCTGAGTCAGCTGCTGGAGGTAACATAATATACCTTCGTCAATAGCTATATGTTGCACAATATACGATGTGGCAGTTCCTTTCTAACTTGGGGAGCCACCCAGTCTTTTTAGGATTTCCAGGAAGAGCCGTGGCATCTGACCTTCAACTGTTATTAAAAGAAATCAAAGATTGTATAACAGTCTGTCAGAGCTTTGCGTTTCTTAGTGGAGTTATGTTTCATCAAATGCCTCCACATTTCTGAGCTTCACAGGTTCTTTATTCCTTTACTTGTTTATCCTCTGGTAAGCATTTATTAATAGAGAGACTTATTCCTTTACTGTACTTGTTTATCTTTCGGGGGCTTTGTTTTGTTTTTCAATTTAGAAGCAGAAGGGTCTCCCACGCATTTCACGTTTCTATCTGCGGGTGAAGTCACTGCATGGCTTTGATAGCAATCTTCCAGCTGTCCGTTTTCACCCTGGAATCCCTCCCTTCGGCTGATTTTCTGCATTATCACCATAGTTTTTGACCAAGACTATTAATCCACCTGTCCCTCTGTGAAAGGGGCTAGATTGGTTCGTGTAAAAGGGGAGTAAGATGGTATGAGCTGTAAGTCTGCTATTAATCCCGTTAATAAGGGATTAAAGTGAAGCCCTGTGAGTAGGAAAGGCTGATTTGATTGTTTGGGACTATAACTTAGCTCTCCCTTATGAAAGCAGTGTTTGCTGTGCATCACATTTTGTGATTTGCATATTTGGTCTCTGAGGAAATCAAGGTTAAATATAGCAAGGAGATTCTGCTGGCTTAAACTGGTAGGACAACTATGCTCCTTCAGCCTAGCAGTCCCTCGGATAGCAGAAGAAGGAATCCTGTATGTTCTTGCCTGGCAGTAACTGCATCCTATAGTATGACTTATATTGTTACCTTATGCTTTGCCTCTGACCTTTACATGCACTTTGCTTTATGTACCAGATCGGCTGCGTGCCTTATTTTAGAAGGAAAGAAGCAACAGAGGAACTGGACTAAAATAAATATCTTGCCACTGCTATTTTCAGCAAAAGACTTTCAAAAGCAACGGCAAGGCAAAGCTGAACTGCACCATATACTCCCTGTGCAAGGCTATCATATAGAGCAACATCAATCTCATTAAAAAAAAAAAAAAGACTTGATACTGTCTCTGCGTTAGAGCTTAGCATTCTGCTTCCTCCTCAGCCTTAAGAGAAGGCCTATAAATTATTAATACTAACATCAGTGTGAGACAACAGATGGTAAAGATTACTTGGAAAAAGTCTTCACATTAACATATTACGGCCCTAGTTTCACAGCACGTTGGGACTGTTTCCTGCTGCTGCCAGCCAACCTGGCCCTGGGAGACACCTCCCAGCAGAGGGGAATCCTTGGGCAGCAGCAGAAAGGTCCTGCCCTGGTTCAGCTGCACAGACACATCGACCCGGCCACCACCGCAGAGAGGGGCGGTCGTGTGTCACGGCACCCCTCTGACACCACACCGGCCCCGTGAGGGTCCTGGCATCTGCTACACCGGGGACGTGGCCAAGAAAGAATGAGCTCGGGGTTAGGAAAACCTTCAGGTGGCTAGAAAATGTTTCCTTGCTGCGATACTTCCAGGTGGGATCAGTTGGCTTGCACGCTCTGAAAAATAAGAAATACACATTTATCACTTTTGAACTGTTCTTGAGCCAATGTTGTTATGAGACCCAAAGTATCCACTGATATACACGTGCATTATCCAAACGTCTTGCAATCACTGAAATGATTTTAATGCTCTCTAAAATGGGTGACTTTAGGTTTACAAACATACTAAACCTGGTATCAAGCAAGTAAATGAGAAATTTCTTTTAAGAGGGTAAGTGTATTGTATTGTCTCGCTAACTAGCACTTGTTACAGCAGAACATGACCTTTACTCCTGTTTTGGAGTTACTGGTCAATGACCTTCCCGCCCATCACTCTGCTCCCACCATCTTTGAAGATAACTCTCTGTCGGAACCTCTGACACTGAAGGAATTTATCCAGTCTTTTAGAGACTTATACAGGAGGTGATTTCTCATGGCCCATTACTTCTGCAAATGCATATGCCATGTGTTTCACTGTGATTAAATCATGACTTAAAGCATAGTTCTCATGTTCCTACATCCTCTGGGTGTCGTGGAAAATTTTCCACAAAGCCTAAATAATGAAAACGTAATGAGTGCTACTGTTCTCAGACTTACAGTGGTAGGTCCAAGTGTGGTTCTGTAAAATGAACAGGAAGCAGTTCTTCCTTTATCAGTTTGCTGGAATCTTCTGCTTTCAAGAGATGGGCAGTGCACAGGTGAGGGTATGGAGTGACTGCTAGAAAATACCTTTAGTGGTGCTGTTGCTGTGCTGTTTTTACAATGAGTACCAAAGCCTTGGCGAAGCAGCTCTTGATGCACGCCACTTTATTTTCATAAACTAGTAATGTCTATTTTACTGTAAAAATATGATTATCCCCTTTATGTTTTTGTCACATTGCCTTACAGAATCCTTCATTGCATTGGGTCTTGCCAGCCACCTTTAAGGGGAAAGGCCTATGTTTGCACAGCTGCTCACCCAAAACCCCCAGAGTGAAACTGTTGCTTAGTTCCCAGAGGCACAGTACCACCGCATCCAGACTTCACCCGCAGGGACTTCTGGCTTCACGTTCAGCTTTACGTGATGACTTGGAAAGTTAGGTGCTCTGTAGAGATTTGCTCTTGATGAGTGATTTTGCAATTTATCACAATCCTGAGATGCCACCCTGGAATCAGTCAGCCCTTGAAATTTCCCAATTTGGGAATGAGGTTTTGAAGATGCTTGATGTCAGTGAGTCATAAAACGTTGATTTCTGACTTTGATTATTTTTTTTTAATCATTTAACAATAGTCAACATGTTTTTGGAACAAAGGGCAGGTTAATCAGGTCTGCTACTTAATATTATTTTAGAATTATTTTTTCCCCATGAAATTCCACTTACAATTATAGTGCTTAATTTTGCTTTATAAAAGAATACCCCAAAGATCCCGTCCTAGGGCCATTGAAGATGTAGGCAACATTTGAGTTAAGGTTAGCGGGGAAAGCATTTGGGAAACAGTGGCACAGAAAAGGGTTCAGATACCAGCATCTGATAATTCGTGAGCGCCTCTACCTAAAAATAACTACACTGGCACAGATTTGCATTTGCCTGTGGACAACTAACAAGGCTCTGGATTACAATGGTGGCAATACGTTATGTCAGAAATAATCTTGTTTCCAAGTGCTGAATGTGGCTAATTTGTAATCTTCTTTCTGTGAGCAAACATACCCCTAATTACTTCTTTTTGTTGGCTGATTTTTATGGGGAGTTGAGGCCTCGTTTGTCAGCTGCAGTCTGGGAGGACTGGGTGCAACCCAGGGAGAGGGTGCAGAGCTGGTCAGCAGTCTTTTGGAGTCCTGGAGGAAAGCTGTTGCTAAGACTTCTAGCAGAAGGTGCAGGTAGGAGGGACTTTCGGTTATTTATTTGCCTCCTGGATGATTTTCCAGACTCTCCACCACATCTTTAGTATCAGAGGGGTGATATTATAGGGCTTCGGAGGCAGAGGCTGCAACTCTCCTCTCTCGTCAGAGCAAGTCTCCAGGAAGGTTGCTAAGGTTCCCTCATGTCAGAGGAGAAAAGCAAGAAGACATATATAAAACCCAAAAGAGTGATAAGATACGTGTAAAAGCAAGTTTACATGACGGAGCACAGGCTGTGCTGCACTTGTTCTGCCTCCTCTCTGAGCCACTGCTGGGTGAGTAAGCTCAAATTCCACGCTTTGCCCGTGTGCATCCATCCTCCCTCAAGACCCGTTTGGACCTCAAAAAGGAAGAGGTCCCTGCATCTTTAAATTATGAGACGTAGTCCTAGTGAAATGATCTTTTTGATTGATGTGAATCAGTTGGCCTTGGAAATCAAGCAGCGATAAAGAAGCAGGGAAGTCTTTTTGGCCCAGCTGGTGAAGTATTGGGGCTGGAAAGATGATAGGAAGATGCTTTGGCATCATGCAAATACGTATAGAGGAGT
Source organism: Limnodromus scolopaceus (assembly GCA_028565335.1). Taxonomy (NCBI): domain Eukaryota; kingdom Metazoa; phylum Chordata; class Aves; order Charadriiformes; family Scolopacidae; genus Limnodromus; species Limnodromus scolopaceus. The sequence goes on along the minus strand of JAOXNO010000001.1, from coordinate 105,590,791 downwards.
GAAGGTTGTTGCTAGTTTCTTGTAAGTATGGAATTGACGTAGATCAAAACAGCAGGCGCCATCTCTGTCAAAAATAGCACAGAACAAGTGTCGCTCTGTGTGTTGTGCTGCACACATGGTATGGATGCTCAGATTCTGACATGCACTACGTTTTGTATGAAGGTCAGCTGGTGACATATAGAAATAAAAATGCGATTGAAGGTAACTCTGAAAGCATTGAAATAAACTTAACTGAAGATATTGGTATGTCTGAAGGGGCGAGGGGGGAAACAAACACGGGAAAAAGTTAATTAAGATTCCTGGGAAGGGAGGGAAACTGCTTGCTGCTCCGCAGAGGGACTAAATGCTGAAGGGAGAAGGAGACCTTACGAGGTAATGGGAGTGCTAAATGGCAAAGTTTGGGCTGGGAGAAAGGTAGAGCTTCAAAGGAGGAATGTGCACAAGTTGGATCTGAGCTGCCTTTACATTTGTCCTTAGCAAAGTGGAAGATGAAAGGATCTGCACTCAAAGGACCTGCTTTTCTGTTGCCTTTCACCTTCTGAGCTTATTTGTATCTATGCAAAGGGTATGTAAATTGTCAGGGCTCCAGTTCAGTGGGTTGTTGTCTGGCTGTATAGGATGAAGCAAGCCTATATCCTGGTTCCAAGTACGTGGGGACTCTCATAACCTGCCATGTGCTGCTGAAGGTGCCGTGTGTGTGCTGTTCTGGTAAGGGGGGTGACTTATCCAGCGCTTTGGATGGTGTATCCATAATACTCCAACTACAAATGTACGTGAGACAAGGTTCTGGAACACTGACAAATATTTGGTTTGGCTTGTTCGCTGCTCTGCAAGGTCCGTGGTGCAGCACCCATGCCTCTGCCCTGCCACCCTGCCACCCCTTGTGCTGTGGCAGCGGGGACGATGCCCATGGGGAGGGCAGTTCACCACCCACCCCAGGTGGGAGCAGAAGAGCTGCTGTGTGCCCGGTCTCCATCATTAGGCACAGTAGCAGCCTTCCGGCTAATGAAAGCAGCCCGGTGCATGTGGGAATTGGGCTGGGGGGAAAGAGAGAGAGGTGGGGTGCATTGAGGAGTCTCAGGCTCGAGAACCTTGAAGGAGAGGAAAAAGGGCAGTTTGCGCTGAGGAGAGTGCCATCAATTTAGCTATTGGGAGAGCATGGAAACCGCGTAGGGAAAACACTGGAGGATCAGGAACTGATGGAGGACTCTACAGAACACGTATTGCTTGTTTTTTGTCTCATTTCGCTTGTGGGAGTGTTAATTATGAGACTGTGGAAATGCTTAGGAATGCCTGTATTTAGATGGTGTGCTTCAGGATTCACTGCAGTTAAGCCCCAATTACTCCAATGATATTAAAGGGTCCTGTGTGGGTTTTGCAAAATTCATTTACATCCACTTTAAGGCCCCTTTGCACAAGCTGAGCAAATGATAACAGAACCTAAGTGGAAGAAATAAATGGAAAGGAGGAAAGATTGATCTCAAAAAGAAACGAGCTTCACTTTTGTGGTCCATTATAGCCAGAGGCACAATCACCTAATCTGACTTCTAAGGTTAGTCCTAAATATCAGTGTAGGCAAGTCCCTGGACAGTTGCCAGAGTCTCAGGGCAGATAACATCAGCACAAGTCGAGAAGAGGTCTCCAGTCTAGCCTGCGTTTTAATATACTATTAAAATAAAATGAGACAGCAATTAGTTTCTCTTCAGCTATTCCACAGCATAACTTTGTCGGTCAATTAGTATGAATAAATAAATATAGGTCTTGAATTATTAAACTGCAAATAGAAGAAGCATCTGCGTTTAATATTTCACTGTTCCTTCTCCTTGCTCTTTTGCTTTGCTTGGAGTTTTGACTCAGTTGGTATTATAGGAGTGCCTTTGTCTATTCTTAACTCTTTCCAAACTTTTAATTCTTCCTTAGGATAATTTTCTTACTCCAATAACACTTTTAATCTTGGCTCAAGACATAAAGGTCAGATTATCAGAGGGTATGCATTTACAGAGCAGCAGTCAAGCCTCTGGGAGCAACAGGGAGGTCAGAGATTTAAAAAAAGAAAAAAGAAGAATCAGGGCATTTATTTAAGTGCTTCAGTATGGGCTTACTAACTTTAGGTTCCCACTTACTGAAATCTTGGCCTTAATCTTTTTCTGCATGGCCTACAGAAGAGTAAACAATGTCTGATTATCCCACTAGTTAATCCCTTTTCCTAGTAAGAGAGGCAGAACCAGGGGTTGATCAGGGTTAGGATATCTCCTGTTCGTGTCCAAAGGCCCGTAGCTATATGGGGCAGAGAGGGCCAGTCTGACAGATCTGCTTAGGAAACTGGAGTACCACAGGCTGTGCCCAGGACTTTTGGCTCCTCAGGCTCTGTGTGCTGTGTCCTTCTCAAATTTTATATGAATGTGCCATCAATGGAGATCACTCTCTTGAGTTGTTGCATGGGAAAAAGTCAGTCCTGCAGAAAAAAACCCCACCTTATTATAATTTTAAACTTTGGTTGTTTCCAGATCTCCAAGAAGGCAAATCAGAGCATTTTTGGACTTGTTTGTTCACAAATGCTAGGGTTGACCTCTTTGGTCACTGGTGCTGACTCTTACAGATACAGGTCATTACAGTTTTGTATTTTACCCAAGCGTCTGAGTGTCAAATCACATGTTCCCTGTGGGAAATGGCCAAAGAAAATATTAAGTAATAGTAACATGTTTAATATTCTGTTGATGGGACTGTCGATGCATATAAAAGGAGGAAGTGCAACTTTAAGTCAATAAGCTGGGAGAGCCTGAAAGCTCTCAGGGTATTTCTCTCCCTCCGGAGATGCACCTGCCTTCTGACCTCTGGTTTTGATTTTGGACCAAAGTCTCATAGTAGTGGCACTGTTGTACGTGAGAAGAGAGTGGGTTCTCCTCTAACTGCCTCGGGGACGAAGCACAAGTGATGTCTATGACATCATTATTTCGCTTAAGATACACGTGCTGGGGACCCCAAGCTTTGGACTCGGGCAAGCAGTGCAGTGCAATAGGAGTGGGCCAGTAGAAAGCAAGTAGCGCTGAAGAGCCAGTGTCCTCCTGTGTGTGCTGTGAGGGCTCTTCCCTTGGACCAGCTCTAGCAGCCTGAGCGCCTGCCAGCAGCTGGAACACACCTAGTGAGCCTCTGCCATGCATCCGCCGGTTAAACTGCCCACTTCTCTTATTCTGAGACTACCCCGCAGTGAAATGGTGTGCACTAAGTGGGAGCAGTTGAGAGATTTGTTAACCTGAATTAAAAGACTACAGCTGGTGTGCCCTGCCTGGGGCAGCCGGCTGCTGCAGCCACGCTATGACCCTCCCAAAAAGCCACCTTGCTGCAGCGCTGCCCGTTTTTAAACCCCAGTGCTTGCGGCCGGCAGGGTGAGGGAGGCACGCTTGCTGCGGGGCGTCGGGGTGGATTTACGAGGCTTAGTAAGACACAGGAGGGAAGGAGAAGGCCTAGAGGCACAGCCCCCAGGTCGCAAAACTCAGTAGTCACCCACACCTGCCCAGGACAGACTGACCTCTGCTGCCACCCGTCCTGTGGTTTCCCACTCTTCAGTGTTCTGTGGGGATGACAAACCTTGAGCTGCTTCTGTATGTACTTTAAATGTATTATTTTTTCCCCTTTGAAGTTGCTTAAGGTGCTCTGCGAGCTGTGCGTTCCTCTTAGATTGGCTCACTGCAGTGTATTTTACAATGTTAATTTCAGTGAGATTTGTTTTTCTATTTTAGTTTAAATATTTTTTTGCCATTTCCTGGCCTGCTTTTATGTTCATATTTCCCCTTATATCTTGCGTAAGATCTTTGAAGAGTGTAGCTTGGGTACGTTAATAAAACTTTTTCATACTGTACAGCTTTCAGGTAGAAATCATAAATGGGTCATGGCAGCAGCCAGGGGAGTATGTGACGTACAGGCTTGTGGTTATGTCTTACAAGCGCTGCTGTCTGTCTGGTCTACTCTGGTCTGCAGCGTTTTCTCCTCTCTGCTTAGCTGCCATGGTGATCGGTTGCTTGGACATACCACAAATAGACAAACTAGCAAGGCTTTCACTGAGTCTCATCATGAGGACAGTCCTCTGGCTTGGTGCACACGAGTTTATGCCTCTGTTTGTGAAAACTGCCACTTGAGGCTGTTGCCTACAAAGCCAGGGAGGCAAATAGCACTTGTGCTTGCGTTCACAAGTGCACCAGAGCTTTTACTGGGAGGGCTGGGTATAAGAAACAGGATGCTTAATTCTGGTTAACCTGAAGCTGAGAGGTTTACCTCCTCTGCCTGGCTCCAGGCAACCTTTTGCGAACTAGGAAGGCTCCACAAGGATTCAGCTCTGTAGGCAAGTGCCAGCTTTGGTGTCTCTGTATCCTTGCAAAGCAGAGACAGTGCCTTAATGCTGGTGGTGTTTGTGGGCCCAAAGCTCAGATGCAGGCATGACCACCCAGCCCCCCTTTTCTGAACATGCCCCATTAACAAGTTGCTGAAGTCCCCCTGTAGGAGATACGTGCCAGTCTACGGGAGGCACAAGTCCCTGGCCAAGGAAGGATGCTCTGTGTGTCCCTTCAGGGTCACATAATAACAGATGGCTTGCAGCCTAAAGCTGCTGCTAGGGCCTGTGCCTTTTTGTGAGACAATCCATGAGGTGCAGAACAAGTCTGTGAAGGCAAAATTAAACCAGAGCTAGGACGGGGCTAGGACTTGAAGAATAAAACATGCAACTGGACCCTGAAACTCAGCTCTTGTGTCTGCAGGGCCAGGGTAGCTGACAACATCATCCCTCATGGTGCTCCTCAGCTTGTTTGAGTCAAGTAGAAGGGCTCCTTCCCTGCCTCTGTGCCAAAGAAAACTGGTGTGTACAGGTGATGCTCCTGACCCAAAAGCCAGCTTGGTGTGCCAACAGCAGCATGACCAGGGCACCCTACAAAGGCCACCAGCCTTGTGGTACCACATGGCCAGTAGAGGAGTAGGAGCCTGAAAACCACCGCATGCAGTGTAGTCCCTAACCAGAGAGAGACAAGAGAAGACGGGGTCTGGGTAAATGGGCTGAAAATAGTTCAAAAGAAAGAAAGAGGGAAGCAAGAAGAGAAAGCTTTTAAGAAGGGAAACATTTAATATACAGAGGTAGGTCAGCAAGGGGGAAAAGAAGCAGAGACACAATAGGTAAAGCAAGTGGAAGAAATTTGGAAGGAATAGGAAAAACTATGTAGATGGAATAAAAGCATTAATAAGGATGGTTGGAATTTTTAATCTATTACATGAGCTGTTAAATATAATTTTTCAATAAGGATAGCTGATCTTTTAATGTATTAGATGAGCTTTTAAATATAATTTATTCTTCTCTTTCACATTTGAATCTAATTTTTTAAAAGCAATTATTAAGGTCGTCAATGTGATTTTTTTTTTTATACGATTCAGTGTGATTTGACTGCTATATATCTGTCAAAATATTCCAAGCTATAGCTATTGCCCTTGTTTTGGCCCTTTACAGAGCATAAACCCTGCAGGAGAGTGGCAGATGTCATAGAAAGGGAAAAGAAACCATTTAGCAATTAAAGTGTTCAGAAAATGAGAATCTGTAGGTGATGTCTTCAAAATGGAGATGGAATTCCGGACTGTATGTTTCTATATGCTTATATTTTATATAAGTGTATATGAAATGCAAGAAAAGGTGTTTTTACCAATGAGATCATGATTTGTCAAGAAAACCCTTCCCTTAAGGAAAAAACCCCAGGGTGGAGGAAAAAAGTGTCACTATTATTCAGATGTAGCATCTTGTTGTGTTGGACAGAAAGTACTGGATAAAGCTTAGTGACTAATTTGCTGGCTATTAGTCCTTTATTAGTTTTGCTGCCACTTCTGTTTGATTTATGTGCTACGTAGCATGATTTGCGAAACAGTTTCTGCAAACAATTATTTGTTGTAGGAATATAATATTCGAAACTAAAGCTACAAGTTAAATTACACAGATTAGTTACAGGCTATGTTTTTGATCCCTGACCGGATTAATAGAAAATGGGTTCTGGTTCAAGTGCACAAGTCTAGACTAGGTTTCTGTTTTAAAAACAAACAAACAAACAAAAAGAAATCCCCAAACTCCAACTTGGTTTCTTTCCCAGAAAGGTCCTGTTACTGTAGAAGACCTTTCTGTGCTGATGGGGAGCGCTCATGCAAGGACAGAGGTGTTCCCACAGCAGCTGTGTATCGAAACACAAAGTAGCTCTCTGTCTGCATGTTCTGTGCCCTGATTCAGGAAAGCACTTTCACAGGCTGAAGTCATTCTCACTTTCTGATATGTTGATCAGCCTGAAACACTTGCAGCAGGATTGAAGTACGTGCTTACCATGTCTAAATTGACATCTACATGCCAGTTGTTTTTGTTACTTAGGACTTTTTCTTTCTTTCTAAATGTTGATGTTAAAATAGCAACAGGAGGCTTTGTGATTAGAGAGTCCAGGTTTTCTAGGGGTCATCTGATCTATCCTTGGGTCCTTCAAATACTTTAGGCAGTCGTGCAATCTCATTGAAGTGGGATCTTTAAGTTCATGAAGTTGCCTCATGTTCCTAGTTGCTGTATATACATGGCCAGGTCTTGAATCCTGTTCTTACCATGCTAGATGAGATGGCTCTGGTACGTAGGTAGGTATAACCTCTTCAAAATATATTTTTCACAAACTTGTCTTTTTTCCTTGATAATAAAGGGAAAAACCCACATGTAATATTGTTGAATGATAAAATTCTCATTGCATTTTTTAGTGAAAAGTTCTCCCTCGTATTGTAGAACTTTATTTAAAAGGTGCTAAATTAGGTTTAAATCAAAGTAATCTGATTCTTCTTACATTGCTTGTTTTGTAACTGGTCAACAATAGCTACCTGCTGTTTGGAGGATATTTTTTCTTTTAATGACCAATGTCTGACCCTAACATTTTTTTCCCCTAAAATTTAATGAGAAATCGCCTTTAAAAAGGTTAAGTAGCCAGGCCATGTTTCTGTGACCTTTTCTTCTCTTAGTCTTGAGTTAAAACATGGATCTGATGTGAAAATAGCTTGTCAAGATTTAAAACAGCATGCAAAAGCTTGTGAGTGGGTAAACTTAGGGGATTTCTCTTTTCCATTGCATATGATAGAAAGGTGCTACATGACAAGGTATTTTAGAAAGACATAAATTCTGCACCCTCTGTCAAAGCTTTCATGTGAAGATGGAAGATGCCCTTAGCAAAGAGCCAGACTTCAACAGGCAGTGGGTCAAATCTCTAAGCTTCTTGCTTTGACTTCGTGTCCAGGGAGTCATCTGGGGCACTCTTGCTAAGCTAGGAGCAAACAGGCACTTCCAGCTGGTTTAGTTCCATATCTGCTGTGGAGTCATCGGGGGAGGTAATGCATGGAAATATGGCACAACAATGAAACATCATGGGCAGCTGTAAGCAGCGTACTAAATCACCAAAAGAAATGGAAGAATTAGTTATTGCCCATTCACTTGTGGGCATGATAAAGCCCTTTGAAAACTCTGCCCAGGAATGCAGTGTGCACTTCGGTTAAACAGCCATTGCAAGATAAAGGTTTGTGGGGGTGTCATCTGCAGTCAAGGCTGAATTGTCACTCGGTTGCTGTTTGTGAGCTGTCTTGAGCTTCTCTTGGATGTGGCGGCTCTGAGGTTGTCTTTTTTTATTACTTTTTATATACCCTTTATTTTTTCCATACTATACTAAAGCACTCATAAAGCCTCTCCAGTGCATCTGTTCTTCCTTCTGTATCTGTACCCTCATGGCCTTTGCTGTGTCTGCTACAATAGTCTTTCAGTTTTTAACATGGATTTCCAACCCAGGTCTGGGTGATCCGGTATTGCTGAAATCACCTTTCTTAATAATCCTGTGACTTCTGTCGTGTAAACCCTAGAATATACTCTCTGATGCTCCAAGTATTAAACTCTTTCAGAAAAAGTTGTCCTATCTTCAAGATCCTATTTGACTTAGCTTACTGCTACATACCAGGTTTTTGTTTCCTACCACCATTGCCTCACTGTACAGACCTTGAAGTCTGCAAATCACAACTAATTAATGTATTAAAAATAGTTTAAACTGCCCTCCAAACTCCAGTCCAGCAAAACACAGGACTTCCACGTGAGAATAGCTGTGAGTGCACATATCACTGCACCAGATTTAATGGCCCAGAGTTTTTGACCATTGGTACCACTACTGTCCTGGAAAACAGAAGCCCCAGCAGAGCTGGATGCATGGCGTGAATCAGCGTGTTCTCTGCAGGGTGGTGTTTGTGGAGTTGTTGCCCTTTCCTACCTCATTTGTCTAACTTCTATATGTTAAGCACTCAAATTTTGCTTGTCTGCTTGCTGTAGGAGTAGTTTCGAGAAATGGGAAAATTCTTGTCCTAGTCAGGTTTGGTTAAAGGTTTGTGTCAGTCTTCGAAATCGCTTCGAAAGCGCTGCAGCGTTAGTGCATGGTAGCTGCATGTGGAATAGGCCACCAAATATAGCAACCTTTAAAGGGAGACAAGAAGATATGGATTGAGAGTGCAAAAGGTAATAGTAGTGTGCATATAATGGTGGTGAACTTAAACGATGATGCCTTATTAAATGAGGTCATCATCTAACACGCCCTCCCCTCTAGGCCCGAGAGCGAATGTGTGGCTGAATTCTGATGAAGTATTTGTCAGTCAGTGGGTGTTTCTCATGTTTACTCCTACAAGTATGGAGGCTAAATCACTTGTGTCAGGATGATATGAGTAAACTGAAGGTCACTTTCAGCATACTTTAGCATGCCTCAGAGGTGCTACTGATAAGGAAAAAGACAGGAGAAGGACAAAAAATAAAATTAACTTTTAATTTCCCACCAAAACCATGGCTGTCAGAAATAGGGAGATGAGTGAAATCTCTTGTAACATACAGCACAGGACCGTATATTTAACATCTTATCTGATTCAGCCTATCTCAGAGACAGAGCATGTAATTGTGTGTCTGTGTGTAAGTATGAATATATATGGATCCTAACACGTAGCTCAGAAAAATTTTCATATCTAGTTTCAGTTTAAAATCTTTCTGCCCTAAATTAGATGAATACATAAACAAATCAGATATATTAATTTTCTGTTGAGAATGCTTTGGTGATTGCTTACAAAGAAAAGTTATTTACATGCTGATATAAGGCATTACTTAGCATAATGAGCAGCAATTTTCCCATCCTCAAAGGTATTAGGCTCCCTTAAGTGTTAGACCTAACTCAGTTACATAGTTGTGCTGCTCTGTATGATCCCCAGGTGCATATTTGAAAAGCTTGGGGTTTATCTGATTGAGTTTTACGGAGCTGGCTTGGAGCCCAGCAGTGAGTGTGCGGGTACCAGGCAGGCGCCCCCCGCCAGCCCCCAGCACCCACCACCTCCAACCGGGAGGGCTAAAGCCAGCTGCACCCCCAGAGCCTCTCTGCTGCCAGGGGAAGGTCAGATGGCAAGGGCTTTTGACCACTCACTGGGTGTCAGTAGGAAACGTACCTACCCGTAACTGTCCTTAAGGCGATGGATGTAATGGTGCTGGGTTTTTTGTTTGGTTTTTGAGAAATGACTGATATATCCCCTGAGGATAACTGGTGATTATGTTATGTGCTTGTATGGGATCACTTCCCCCTCTGCATCTTACAAAGACATTTGCTATATATATGTAAGAATAAAGAGTCACAAATGGTAATAGTTGTTATTAACCACTAATGACATTGATCTGAGGCTTTAAAAAGAAGATGGTTTCTAAGAGAGCTTTCAAAGTCTGAAGTATAAAAGACTATATTTTTCTGGTCTGAGTTGTGGAAAGTCCCTTCACTTATTCTGAGGTTTACCAAAGAACGTGTTTGCGTTCAGAGTCCATCTTTCTGGAAAATTAAGACGTGTTTATCCACTGAATAAACAAAGTGGACAGAAAATTAATTCAAGTCTCCCTTGACAATATTTTGGTTTTATTTCAGCCTTGATCTGGTTCTGAAACCACTTTGCCTTTTAGAGCCTCTGGCTTTTTGGTTTCTAGGTTTTCTGTGAAGAACCATGGCAAGGATATGAAGTGCAGTGGTGGTCTCCGTAAGATAAATGAGGAATAGCATGAGACTTACTGAACTGAGACAGTCAACTTTGTTAACATTTATTTGAATTCAAACTAGTGACAGGCTGCGAATCCTACAGTCACTCTCAGTTTTATGATCTTAAATTATGAGCTGTTCAAAAATACATTGTATTTTCTGCTTAAATAGTTTTATGTCTGTTTATATCTTAATTGAAACGGTATGTAGGCATCTGCAAGCACCTTTCGTATGAAGGCCATTATTAAATATTGGTATTGTAAAGGTGTCTTAAAAATGTATTTTTATTGCCTTACAAGGTGTTTGCTGAGAATCTCTCCATTAAACAATTAAGCCTTTAAGGCTTTTGCCTGTAACCAGTACAGGTTTTGTTTTGTCAGCAGCAAATGACATAACTGAGTGCCAAATACATGAAGATCTTGCATTGAGCTACAGAGAGGTCAGCATGCATGTAGTAGCAGCCTGAGCTCCCCTGTGTTTCAAAATGGCATAACCTGGTCTTCTGAAAGTTACCAGTGTGCTCCCGTGCAAAGGGACTGGGGGACACCTAGGTCTTCACCTTTACGAAGCATGCATGGACGAGATTACCTTGAAGAAGCAACTATCTGCTTTGTCCTGAGATCACAGCTCTGATGCACCAGAGCAAAGGCAAGTGTTCATGTAAACCAAACTGTTGCATTTACTCCTTCTTTTTAAGGGACCATAGAGGGATTTAGGTTGGAAGGGATGATGAGAGGTCTCTAGTCCAACCTGTACCTCCAAGTAGGGTGATCTGTGAGATCAGACCAGGTTGCTCAAGTCTTTGTCCAGGTAGCTCTTGAAAGCCTCCAGCACTGAGGCCTTCACAGCCTCTCTGGATGACCTCCTCCACTGCCTGCTTGCCCTCATGGGGAAAAAGTTGCTTCTTATATCCAACATGAACCTCTCTTATTTCAGCTTTCAGCCACTGTGTCTCATCCTGCCATACATCCTGTGGCTCCATCTCCTCGATCACTGCTCTGTTGGTACAGGCAGTGGCCATTAGGTCCTCTTGCAGCCATTTCTTCCCCAGGCTGAGCTGGCTCCAGGCCCTCAGCCTCCTCTCAGTTCCCTCAGTTATTCATCAGATAAAAAACACTCTTTTGCCTTTCCTGCCTTAGTGCAGGTTCAGTGAGGGTCGCTCACAGCTGTGTGCCCCCAGATGTTGGAAGGGACGGAGCTGGGAAGGGTAGCACAAAAAGGACCTCTTAAATGACATAATATCTGTGCTAGCTGAGACAGCTTCTGCAGCTCAGTGGTGCAAAGAACTGGGTGTCCTAGCTTGGGACAAGAAAGTGGCACGGGCTGGCTCTAAAGCTTTAAGTCAGAAATCATTGTTCAAAGTAAACAAGAACTGTGTGCACGCAGCATAGGAATACAAGAGCGAGATGTTAAGCACCCGCTGCATCATTGTGCTCTAACGGCACAGGAAGGTGCTTTCAGCACGTATCTGATGAAAGGGCCATGGGAAAGGTAGAGTGAGTCTCAGCACTGCTTGTTCATGTCTTGAACTCTACTAGACCACTCTTGAGGTAGGACAGTAATTGCACTGTACAATCACTTTAGTTCCAGCATATATACAAAAACTTTCTTAGTGAGTAATCATTGGCAGGTACAGTTAATAGAAAATCTGGAAAAGCAAAAGTCCTGGCTTCAGCAGAGGAGTGCTTGGGTTCTGCTATAGTTGCAAATATTAGAAGTTCTCAGCACATTTTTATTTTATTTCACTTCGATTTCTGTTGTTGTTCACTGATGAAAAGGCTCTTTTCCCTCCCTCTCCATTCTCTTTGTTTCTGTATTGAGCACTGGATATGCTGTTACACTCTCACCTAAGCTACTGTAATGTCATTAGCTGCTGGCATATTGTGGAACACAAAAGAGAAAATCTTGATCTGTGATTTCCAGGGTGCCTTTTATTTAAAAAAAATTTTTTTTAAGGGTTAGGCAGTGAGTTCGTTGGGGGAGGTGGGGGGGAACTCCCTATACAAGTTTCTTAAAAGGGTTCTGGGGAAATCTGCTCGATATTCAGGTTCTGAAAACACTGGAAAAAAGAACACATGAAAATGAATTGAACTTTAGTCTATTCTGGCCCTAGAACCTGGAGGAGTTTGTTTCACACTTTTATCTTTCAACCGTGGACAGATGAGACCGGACAGCCAATTAGCAGTGATGCATATCTTTTGACTAGACATCATGAGACAAAGCTATGGTTAGTTTAAAATAGCATAATTCCACTGCTTGCCCTGAGTTTTCCTCTGCACTGGACAGGGATCATGCCAAGTTACTGCATACAATGGAAGTGTTGCTATAATTCTGCTTAGGTCTCCTTTAGAAACATAAGACAACCACAGAAACAGAAATCTTATTGTCTGAAGGCAACAATTCTATAAGAATTAGGAGAGTCTTTGCCAGAGTTGTAATGAAATAATGTTGGGGAGCATGGTACAGTTGAATGCTGTTTCTTTCATGTTGCATGTGAGGCATTCCAGTGTAGCTTTCTCTTCCTTTCACACTCTGCAAGGCAACTGTCTCAAAAGAGCGGCTTATAAATTTGGAAAGAAGGTGATTCCACAAAGTAACTCCCGGTGGATATTTCAAGTGTTCCTTTTTATTTATTTTTTTTTAACTCTCTACACACATATATAAAGCAATTGTCTGATATTTGTCACAGTGTAGCTCCATCATGATTTCAATGCAAGGGTCAGACAATTTTAACCATAAATTTACCATTAATTTCTCTTGAAATCAGTATTTTTAAAAAATAACTATGGAATTGGAGAAATAATAGAATTGATTTGCAGATGTTTGAAAGCTGCTGCTTTCCAGCAGTCCTCTGATGATCAGCAAGTCAGAATAACAATAGGAATTGCTTGCATGGTAGACTAACTAACACCATGCATTCAATTTACATCTAAATGCATTGTTGTTGTTTTTCCTGTTAAAGTAAACTACTTCTCAGGATGCACCTGTATAATGAATTTCCATGGGAATATATTTATGTGAATTTTTTCCTTGCTATGTGAAACATTAGAAGGTCTTCCAGAGATCAGGCTGAGATTAAAACAAATGTTGTCTGAACACAAAGAGTGAAGTGGAATTTTAACCAGGAATTAGGAGTTTAGGGTCAGACCTTTCCTTTTCTTGGTGTTAAAAATACATGGAGGTTCAATGGGTTTGGCTGGCACATAACAGCTGATGTGTTGGCTATACAGCAACAGTCCCAGCTGGGTAGTTTACTATTAGTGTCACACGGTGATGTATATGCGTGTGAGTGAGCAAGTGGACCTCGTACGTAGACCCAGCACACATCTCTCACAGTCCTGCTTAGGCCTTAACTAGGGTGCCCAAAGGCATCCAGGTTTTCTGATAGTCTTCAGTACTGGGCTGAATAATGCCTACAGCTCTTGATCCACCAATAAAACACCTGCCAACCATACCACCCCACACCTAAAATCCCCTACCTGACTGGTCTGTACTAAGTTTGTGAAGTCCTAGGAGAAATCAGGTGAATAAATTTTAAATACTCAAGTGGTGATGACCTTTCTGACTAACACTGACTGTGGGTCTGACTGACCTTGGCAGCATGAGAGGGTCATTTTTTGACATGGCTGAACTGTTCTTGAACAATTTATCCGGTGTGCTGGGTACAAACAGTCTTTTCTTCAATATCAGGCATGCATGTCTTATCTTTCTACCTATTCTTTTTTTAAAGAATCTTAGCTATTGTGAAGCAGGCAAGGAAAAACATGTTCTCTGTTTATATTGTTTGTTCTCCTTGGCCTCTACAATTCTATCTTGGACAATAACATTTCATGAATGCCTGTTTTTACACTTTTGTTTTGCTCAGATGATTTTTAAAGGAGTTTCTTTTTCTTCCCCAGCACTTCAGAACTGGGTATCAGGGCCTGATTCTGTGATGCTGATGGGCCGTTTCCAATTTACTGAACTGGGTTTAAGCAACACTTAATATTGTCTTGTGAATGCGAGGAAAGAAAAAAGGATAATACTTGCCAGTCTTTTTAAACAGCAGTTCTTGAAAGATGACAAGAATGAGTGAGAACACCTAGGAAAACAACTCCCTTCTGCTTTGTCTTTTGAGGAAGGTTCTGCATTAATATGGGGATAAGAATAGATTTTCAGGTGTTCAGAATGAAGAATCCAGTCAGCTCTGCTTTCTCTTTGTGTGGGGGTCGGTATTTTCCATGGTGGGTTGCCTGGTTTGGGGTTTTGCTTGTTTTTTTCCCAATAGAAGAGGTAAAAGATCATGTCAGATTTTGTTTCAAGATGAAGATCAGTGTTTTCTTCTCAGTGGATTATCAATTATAGTCTCTGAAACAGATTTACTCACCTGAATTAGTTGAGTTCCAATGGAGACAGTGACAAATGCAAGTGTGTTTACATGCAAGGTTTTCTTTCTCTAAAGGAAATGTTGTGAAACCACTGCACATGAAGAATATCTCTGGGGAAGAAAAACATGGTTATGAATTTTAAGAGAGAGAATCAACTCTTATCTGCTCCAAGCCACTCTCCGTTGTTCTGACTACTCTGTTGTTGGGTTTCTTTGGGGCTCTTTTCCTTCCATTTTACTGTTTCACAGATGGTTTGGGGTAATTCAGAAGGTGGTTTTTTTTTAAAACAGCCATCAAACATTCCATTACAAGAGCTTTTAGATCTGTATTGCTTCTTGTTTTCTTGACATTTTATTTTTTTTTGGTCCTTGTCATTATTTTAAAGTGTTACATCTGTTCTCTGTGTTAGAGGAATAGAAGATGCAGGTGTCGTAGACAATATTTTAAGCGTGTTATTTTAGGCGACAATCTAACAATGTGTAATGTTAATTTTAATAATGGTTTTGGTAGAAGACATCTAATTCTAGTGTAGAGCATGAATTTCAGAAGAAATGTACCTGTAGAGTCCTATTAGGATGTCCTTGTTTAAAAATCTGGAAAGTAAAGCATAATGCAAATGAAATCAGTTATGTTATGAATAATGTAGGTTATCCATTATTCTTTATAAAAAATTTGCACGTGCTTCTCAAACCTAGCTAGATACATTCCTGTTATGTGACCCTCATAGCAATGAGAGCCATGGAAGACCAAATGTTATGTGGCAGAAGGAGAGACCAGAGAGGATTATGTTTGACTGGAGTGTTAAGCCAAATATGCATCTAATTGCACCAAGGTGCCTGCATGTCTTCACATTGATAAACTCTTTCAGGAAATGTAACTCCCCTCTCTGCAGGTGGAGGGGCACAGGGCTTTCACTTGTCTCTGCTTTGCTTCTTCCCATGGCTTGTTGTGCTCCTGGGGGGTTTTGCATCTGCACGTTTCCAAAGAGAAGTGAACTTGCGTTTCTGAGGACAGGGTTTGGCTCACAGAGTTACCACAAGCCTATGTGTCTTTATTGTTTCCGAATAAAACAGACTATTTGGCTGAGATCCTGCAAAGATTTATGCACATGCTTAATTCTGTACTCTGGGACTAATCTCACTGGTTTCAGTGGGACCACAAGCAATGTGTAAACATAAGTCATTGCAGCACTTGTTTCTGAAAAATCAGCTTAAACAGAAAATAGATTTAAATGTATAGCTGCTTATGCAGCCCTCTTATTTAAGGGAGGAGCAGAAAAGAAAGATTTTTCTCTTGATAATATGGAGCTTGAAAATTCTGCTGCAATCACACATTATTTCAAAACTGGTATTGGAAGCTGGTTTTAAATAAGCTTCACTGCAAAATAAAGTTGATCATAAAGATTTCTAGGTCTTAACTCCTTGGTGACTAGCGGTAGAAACCTCAAGAAAAATTTTACTTCTGTGAGGGCTATTGACTTGCTTTCTCATTCAGCCTGATCCAGTTCTATGACCTCCCTCTGCCTTGTCTTGCAGGATTGGATCTTCAGGATCTTGAGAGAAAGTAACCTTTTCACTAATGAAAGATCCAAGAGGGTAATGGGGAATTAGAGAAAGTATGGCATGGCTAGTACTTCTTTCTGCAGTACATGCTTCCCTTTCTCAGATATTTTCTCATTATGTCCTGTGTTAGCTTGGGATGCTTTCTGAACACCTCACCCACTCACACGGATAAATTAATATACAGTTTTTTCTTTTTTGTTAATAGTTTCATTTCTCTGATAAGTAATTTCTTCCCTCCCTTAACTAAGTTTCTGTATGCTGCAAAGAGTTAAAGACTGGGTTTAAGCACAAGCAGACACACCAGGCTTCAGCAGGTTACCTGCTGACCTCATGGAGAGCCTCCCTCAGAGGGGGAAGAGAAAGATCTCAGTAGCAGAAATGCAAACTGATCCAAGCTGCATGTGACCGGGAGGCTACACAGGGGTTTGGAGACATGTACCTGAGTATACTAGGGTTATGCTCCGCAGTGGACATAGAATGGTTTGGGTTGGAAGGGACCTTAAAGATCATCTAATTCCAAGCCCCCTGCCATGGGCAGGGACACCTCCCACTAGAGCAGGTTGCTCGTACATAAATGCTGCTGTTTTCTAATTATTTGGGGAGAGGGGGGAAAGAGAAGTAGAACTGTCCAGGATGGAAGGCACCTTTAGGATCCAACCATTAACCTAACATTGACAAAAACACCACTAAACCATGTCCCTAAGCACCACGTCTACCCTTCTTATGTTCCCTTTTAACTGCATCCCTGCTTTTCACAGCATCACTTTACAGTTCGCCTTTAAAGTCTCCTATTCAGAGGGACTAGTAGAGGTGAAGATAGGGGAAGGAAGTTTACCAGTACAGTAAAAGGGGGTGCTAAACTCAGTCTTGCATTCTGAAGGGCTTCTGCTGTTGTGATACAATCCTTTGCTAAAATGAGCCAAACTCTCTGTTACTTAATTGGGCAAAGCTCCCATTGAGTTGTGCTTGATTAACAACTCTGGAATCTGGCTCTGCATGGTTGTGATGAGAGATACTTCAGCATTTCAGGTCAGCCCGCCAACACTGATCTCCCCAGCTGCTGGTTCCCAGAATTTCCCAGCTACTGTTGTTGTGCACTATTTGGGGAGGGATTTTTTTCCTTTAAGCAGCTGCAAAACCTACTAAGCATACTGAAAGGCAAACCCATGGGCTGGCAAGTGGGAACGAGGGTTAGGCAAATGGCAGAGCACAAACCTCTGTCCTTTCCAGCCCATCTGCAGTGTCAAAGCCAAGAAAGTTTTGGGTTTAGCTTCTTTTTTTTTTTTTTTTTTTTCTTTTAATGTGATTGGGTTGCTTTTATGGTTGCCTTTGGGGGTTTGTGCAATGCAATGGCCATTAGCATTTAACATTAGTTAAGAACTTCTTTGGGCCTATCTTGATGGTACCAGAAAGTCTGATTTTGTTCATGGGGGTTGGTTTGTTTGTTTGTTTTTAATGGAGCCATCAAACCTGATTGCAAACAGGTTTTAGCATCTTAAGAAGTTAGAGTTGGACACCACTGATGCTGCATCACTGGGTTTTCTGGTAAAGTATGGTCTTATCTAGGTGACAGCACAATTGGAAAAACACCAGGCTGAGCATATATTTACAGGAGTTGCCTAAAATTGTATTCTTCAGACAGATTGTAGGGTTTCATCTGATGCTCCTTGTACATGGCTTTCTAATTGATGCATGCAGTTTGAAAATCTGCATGTCAGACGTGTACAGCTATACCGTACTGTTGCTATGATATTACCATATGCAGGAGTCGCTTTATGCAGAAAATATTCTGGTTGGTACTGTCTTTTAAAAACGAATACTCTGCTGTACTTGTCTAATGAGCACTGGCCATGTTTTGTTACACATAAACTCAACACTATCCGTCTCCTCAAAAAAAAAAAAAAGAAACCATATAGATTGGAAAAATTAGATAGTGCACAGGGCTGTTGTTAAAACGCCTTAGATGTCCCAGTCAGTCTTTGAATTAAAAACAAACAAACAAAGGCCTGCAGGCTGCCTGGTGTTTAACTAAAGAGGGGCAATTAATGAATTGGGTGTGAAACTGCACTGTGATTTTTATGAAAGATTATGAAAAGGGTGTTAAACTTGTGGAATCTGTAACACTTGGCACCGGGCTTACTGGTTTTAATTTCACATTCTTGGTTTGCTTCTTAACTGTTTCATGTACATATAATGGACAGGAGAAACTTTTGTAACATTTTCTCAGTATCTTCTCTTCTGCATAAATATGAAAAGGTTAAGCAAGAAAATGTAAACATGTACATTATTTAGTTTCTATTACAGAATTATTAATGATATGGCAGATGTAGTGTTTGCATATTATGCTTGATCATTAAAACCTTGCTGCATGTCTCCTTAATGGTAACTCCTTTTAAGTTGAGCAATAACGTGACTTGAATGAAGACTTCAGGGTTTAGCAAATGAGGAATACAAAGGCTTGGGATTCAGAAGACCTGGTGCTCTGTCAGCTCTTCTGTGTTGACAGTGACACGCTCCTGTCATGTTCACTATCTGTGCCTGAGAATTGCCTGTTGAGAAGCAAGAACCTCATGCTGGCTGAAATTGCTCTGGGGTCAATATCTTTATCCTTCAAGGAAGGAACCTGTATCCTGCCATCGTCTCTATGGACCGCAACATATTTCCATTCCTTTAGTTTAAAGACCAGAATTCCCATTGTTTGTTTGTGCAGCTTCTTTCCAGTCCAGAAATGTGTAATGACAGGGCACGATAGATGTGGATGAGTTGTTTGTATAAAAAGCTGGACACAAATTCTTGGGACAGAAGTAGATATAAACAAATGGATTTCTATGGGGCACATATCTATTTGATTTGCTAGGTAGATATCACTAGGAAAATAATGTTGTTTTGTTAGGAAAAAATAGCTGATATTTTTGCGTAATTCTCTGAGTTTTTGGAGTTATATACCATCTGAAGAGTGATTTATTAGAAAAGCAAGGAATATTTTTTCCTTTGTTTGAAATCAGTCTCCCCAAATATGCAGCTGTTGCGCACATAGAGCCAAAAAGAACAGATGTGAGAAGAAGAAACTGGAGAACATAAGAATGTATCATAAAATAGATTATTCCATACCCAGAAATGTACGTTTCTCAGATGTATGCCTGATATGTAGCTTACACCAATTTTCATTATAGTTCCTGGTACTCTGGGTGGATGGAAGCAAGCTTGGGTGCTCTGAGTGATGGTTTGATCTCATGTAGGATACCTTTATTTGTATATACATACTCCTCTGAAACTGGCCCCATCTATAAGGCCCTGCAACGTCAAATCCGGTGAAGCAGGATCACCTTAGCACAGAAACTGCTCCTGCACATCAAACTCTATGTAGCTCTGTGCTGTCTGTTCTGTAGCTTACAGTGTTACTTTGGCTGGGATAGTATAAAAAAAAAAAAAAAAAAAAAAGGGACAAATAAATTACAGCAGTGCAGTCTCTGTACTCTGCAGTTTTTATGGGGCTGCTATGCCTGGCTGCAAAGGGATTCTTTACTCTGCTGCCTTTCATTTTACAGCATCCACTTTGTGTTCCACTTTACTGCTGAATTTTCAGGTGTGTTATTTTGTTATTGATATTGTTCATGAATTGCAGTATTAATTGATGGAGACTTTATGTGAGGGGGGGGGAAAAGAGCTTCTGATGTGTCTACATGCCACTGTCATCACTTTTTCTCAGTGCCTTTCTATAGTAAGTCTACTCTTACATTTCTGACAGTGCAGTTGCAGTAACTGAGGTCATTGGCTAAATGTAGATTCACACCAGTCTTTCAAAAAACAAATATATTTACGTTCCCCAGGAAATGCTTTAATTTTTTTTTAACTGGTAAAAACCAGTAGCTGAAATGTCTCACAGCTTTAATGATATTAATGCTATTTTACGTGTTGGGGTCTAATCTTGGATACACAGACATCCCTAGCACCTAATGGCAGCTCTGACTCAAGATCTATCCCTATGCAATTAGTTCCTCTCTTTAGGTTTTTAGAGTGGTGGAATAGTGGGAAAATATTTAATTAAGGTTTTATTTGTGAATATTCTCTGATGTTGTTTCATGCATAAAATTTAGAACTGACTTGCTGCCCAGCTAGGAACTTTTTAACAGGGCCCCTTCCTTTCAGCAAAGACCTCAGGTTTTGAAGCAATAATTGTCTCTTCCAAATATTTGACCATATCAAACCTTTTTTCTTTTAGCTGAATTTAAACCATTTGGCAATATCTTGAGCTGTATGTGGCATTGTTTGTTGGCTGGGTTTTTTTTTAATACTAAATTCTATTAAGGCTTCTCGAGTTCTGAGAGGTGTATTACACTGCTATACTGGGAGGCAGAGGTAGACACAGAACTGTATGTAATTTCCAAAAATGAAAATAAAAAAATGGTTTTACCTTATTTACTCTGTTGGAACATGTGGTTTTCTTTAAGAAAATAAAACAACAACAAAAACATACAAACATCAACCCCCCAAAGCAGAGTACATGGAAAATATAACGACTCAGTAGGAGGCATAATACAAACTCGCTTCATGTAGTAATCCCTTTGATTTCTTTTTCTTTCATGTGTAGTACTATCATTTGTAATTCTAGTATTTGTTTGCATGTCTCCAGCTATAGTGTTTACTCCCAGGAATTGTTTTGTGATGACTGATTGCCCCAAATCAAGGATGGCTAGATAACCTTGCCTTTAGCTAAAATAGCTTGACGTTTTTTTCAGCAGACAAAATGCAATTATTGATAGAATATAAAAATCAACTGTTTTTTCTTTACCCAGTAACCTGCAGAGGAAATAAAACAAAATCTAACCTTCTATAGTAGCACAATATTCAGTCCTGTTGAGAAATCTGATTCTTTGGTTGAAATGCATACTAAAAATGCATTTGCTTCTGCTTGTTTTTTCCTACTTCCACTGTATTCAGAGACCTAGTAGAACAGCATTAACTTGGAGGCTAAAGACCTAATAAAAATCATGGTTTCAATTTTAGTCTCCAAAATCTTCACTCAGAATAAAAATCTGGACAGGCTTAAGCAAACATGTTGGTAAATGACAAGTGACACCTGCCAGAGATGTGACTGTTGTAATCACTTTGATGTAAATGCCATAATCATTCCCTGTGATATCCTATATGTATACCAAAGATTGTTCTAAGGCAAATCCCTGTATAAAAACGTATGTAGAGTCACTGGAGGCCACAAAATCCAAGTAGAGATTTTGTTGTTGGACTCTTCTCTGATTTCATCAGGTCTATATGCTTTCATTGCAGATTTGTTAAATTATTGTATTAGCCCAGTTACTTCTATATTATACAGTTGCTACTTTATATTAAAAAAAAGATAGTGCTGGTACATTGCAAGACACACCTTTCTGGTTGCCTGGGCTTTTGTGCTGTTTAGGTATCTTACAAGTGTATGAAAAAAGTAGTGCCATAAGGAGGAAAACTTATCAAGTCTGATTTCCAATAGGTTTGTGCTTAATATGTGGATTTTCTTGTATATAAGAAATTAAGATGGCAAGTTTTCCTCAGCAGAATCATCAGCCATACGTATAAAAAACTCAATCAGACACAGTATTTTTATAACTGCTACGATTCTGTCAAAACCTCATCGAAATTGCCCTGGAAAACTGGAAGTTATTTTAGAAGACAAACAAATAGATAGAAACACCTGTACAGGCAGTTGTATAAACTGGCTTCCTTAGGAAGGTTGACTGATAATAAAAACTGACTTGCTAAATTCAAGCTCCTTCAACTGTACGCTGGACTAGATAACCTGTGCCTCTGTTTGCTATGGTGGGGAGAAGCGAGAGCAGCCCTATTATTGCCAGATTTGATTTGCTGCAACTCAGAAGTGTTGTTCTACTTCTAGGAGAAGTAGAATCCATTCTTTGAATGGATTTTATTCTGCAATAGTATCAGCTGGACAGTCATTGATTTGGTTGTGCTGTTTTCTCCTTCCCTACTGTGAAGGGTCTTGGAGATTTCAAAAAGTGTTCCTCTGATAGCATTAGCTAAAAGGCTGGGGGAAAAAAAAGTCAGCAGTGTATCCTCTCAATCCTTCTCTTCTACCCACCAGTAAATTTCAGGGGACTTGAGTTGCCGTGTTTCAATTTTGACTATACATTTTTTTTCAAATTGTTAAGCTTTCACTGTAGTCTGTGTCCCTCTAGGAACGGGAATGTAGTATTTTGTTTTGAAATCTCACAATATACATGCTGTTGGAATTTTGCACATTTTAAGATATTCCACAGCTGAAAAATGTGGTCAAAATTCTGCCTTACTGGGCAGAAGTAAGGAGGAAGAAGAAGAAGGAGGCCTGCAGAAGTGCTGGTGGGGACCTGCAGAACTGCCACTGCTTCTCCCTGCTGCCGCGGCTCCCCTGCTCCCCCAGCAGCTGGGCAGGAGGGAGATGCCTTCTTTTTCTTCATATACTCTTTAATGCTATCCTGCCGTTTTTGTCGCTGAATTTTCATCCTGCTTCAATTATTCCTGGTATAAAACTGGCTCTGAAAATATTCTGGGTTTGATTTTCATTTTGCATGTTTTGAGCATCCGCTCAGGTAGCTGTTTCTCCTGGCTGTTCTGATTCATGGCACCTCTGGATTATGCTCCTGCCTTTGCTCTGCGGGGCTGGGGAGCAGCTGACAGCCCTTCAGAGACACCCAGGATACTCTCTTTGACTTGCCAGGGTGAATAGTCTGTGTCCGATGCTTGTGATGGCCTCAGGCAACTCTGGTTGCCTCTGGGTCTTAGACCTGCTTAAAGATGTTTGCGGAAGCCTCCTCCTGCGTTAGACAGTAGCTGATCCAGTGCAAAGCTGCCATTAGTTCAGACCTGTGGAGCTATGTCTACGTGATGGACTTGAGCAAGCCTGTCTTGCTCAGGGTTACAGGAATTTGTACAGATGTTGTCCAACCAGCAGACACCTTACACAAATGCAGCTGAAACTGCGCGGAAGCAGTTTATTGGTAATAGTTCATTGACAGCGGCGACTGAGAGGGTGGAGGTCATGACAGAAAAGTTGCTTCTGTCTTGTTCCTCCACTAAGTGAAAATTGCTGATTTGGTAAAGCAGTATTCCTGTATCAGCATAGGGCTATTTTGGTATTATTTTAGATTCTGTAGGTTCCTTGCTGGAAGGAGTTGTCTGAAGAACAGTTATCCCGAGTTGGATGTTACAATCAGAGCTGTCCTGATGAACACTATGCACAACACTGCATTTGAGGGGCTGAGGCTGGTCACCTCCACTACCCCACCATGTGCACAGTCAGTACAACACCACCAAACCATCAGTGTTTTTAGATGTTTAATCAGCAGCAGTGAACTCTGGAGGATGAGGTACCACCAAGGTTCTCATCTGGTTAGTTTTGTTTGCTACTAATGCTCAAGTACTGGAGATGAGTATCACCAGGAGCTACCCAAAGCATCTCCCGGAATAACTTTCTCACTAAACCAAAGCCTTGCAAATGTTTTTCGCTGCATTCCTGTCTTCTCTTCAGTCCTGTGAGAGCTTTATTATGCAGCCAGCTAAAAACACTTCCTGGTCTCACGTGTGCTAATAGTCCTTAACCACAAACATGCTTTAGCCGTACAGGCTAAAATATCTGTGTTTTGGCTAAATGTGTACCTTTCCCTTTAGGTGTGCCTGGGCAGCCGGGTGAGAAAGGTTCCCTAAAATGGGGATCTTGATAAGAAAAAAATACAGGAAATTTTTGTGGAGAGGGTAACTAGCTATCCTAGTTAATGACCTCTCTGAGAAGCTTATCATGAAAATACTGAATAGTCTTTGAACTTGCCCTTAACACAGGCATTGATATTGGGCTCATCAGTGCTGCAGAATTACAGTATACTTCAGGGAATTGTTTATCACTGTGATCCTCAAAAATAGGATGACTGGAATGGTTAGAGGCAAATACCAGGCGTTTTGTCCTGGCATGGGCTGGGTTTTCAAACACTTTTGAGATGATGAAAGCTATATTTTGTTTTGCTTTTTGGATGTTATCCTGCTTGCTATTATCCTCAAGCATTGGGGAAATAATGTTGCATTTAGATGGACTAACTCGGTTTTTAAAATAAAATTAAAAAGTAATTCCTGCATTTTATTCTGCATTTTTAAGTTTTTATTTCCCCCTAATATTTGTGGCTGCACAGGCGAGGTACATCCAAACTGATGCAGCTCATGGCTTGGTTTCTACTGTATCTCCCACCTTGGGGCCTCTTTTGCTCTAGGATTCTGTGAGTCCTTTACTGAAGTGATTTCAATAGACTAAGCCCTGAACTTCGAGTTGGAATTTTTTCAGAACCCAACAACAGCTTTGTATTCTGCATGTAACTGAACAGCAGTAGGAAGGACATTTTATAAATTGCTTTTGTTTTCAAAGAATTTCAGAAGTTAATTCACTGAATCCTTCCACATCTGGAGTGGAGCACTGCTGTCAGATGATGTGTTGAAGGCAAAACACTGGCACGCTTAAAGTTCACACGTACATGTGCGAGACACGTTGTTGCTGTATGCATTGTGGCTAAGACTATTCCAACATGAAACGGGAAGGAAAAGGAGAAACTGATTGCAAGAGGTGCAGTAGTGGTAGTAGCAGTTTCCTCCTCTCTGGAAATAGAGAATTTTATGTTCTACCTCCTCCTGTGTGATTAGTCATTTGGAGAACAGCTGTTCACCATGGACTGGGCAGCGTTCCAGCTGTGTGACATTATTGACATGCCCTTATCATCACCCATTTCTGCCTACGCTTTCGGCCTACAAGCTCAAAATGTTCATTTCGTCACTTTTTGGGTTGACAGGAGGTTGGAGCCTGCGTGAAAATGAGATGAGTGTACTTCTATAACAGGACTTCTCATTTCACGCCTCCTTGTTGCAGTTTTCTTCTTTCAGGGGGATTTCAGTTGAGTTAGAAAAGCCAACGAGGGGCTCCCTTGACTTGGGGATCAAGTTGCAACATGGAGGTTTTCTTATTTAGCAGTCCTGGGCTCAATAATCTTCTGCAGCTAAAATAAGACCCATATCTTTTTTCAAAAAGGTGGGTTTCTGAGTGCTTAAGTTCTGCTGAGTGACTTAAGGAGAGATTCCACAGATAATCTTAACATTTCTGCGTGGACTTATGAAATTATATCTGTAACCTCTTCCCCCTCCAAGGGGTCACGTCTTAGTTGAACCCTTAGTAGAAGGGTTACAAAAATAACTCTGTTACAGTCACTTAAACATGACTGACTCACTTGGAAATAAAACCTATGCTAGGGAACTATAAGAAACAGATGAGTTATGGGTGTCCCAGATTTTGGATGTGCTTTTTGGTCTCTCTTTGCACTTCAAAAGCATTATGTAATTGTCTGAATGAATCAATGAGTTACACATATATGGAGAAAGCTAAAACAGAAAGGTTAGTGTCTTGAGAGCAAAATTGAAAAAAAAAAAAAAGCAATAATCCTTTTCTTCTTAGTCTCATAGTAGATGTATTTGATGGTGTTATGGCTTGTTCTCTTCTTTCTTGTTCCAAGGGAGAGGGGGTGTCTCTCTGTCCCCGGCGCTGCAGTCCCACAGCCTTGGGCTGGGGCAGGCTCTCCTTTGAGAAGGGCTGCTGTGGTCAGAGCCTGAAGGAGCCCCAGCGACCTTGAACCCGTGGTGCAGGAGGAGCAACTTATAATCTTGCAGGGGGAAATGGTGATAAGTATTTGACTCTAGATTGTGCTTTTAATACTCCTTGAAAAATAAGGATTAATAAAATTGCAGAAAACTGGCATATTTAGGTTTTGGTTTACCTTGTTTTTAAGCGTCTCAGTAGCTGCTTTTGAGAGCTCCGATATCACTTGGACAATCAGTGCTCAGAGAGAGGAGCTTTATATCTCCTTCAGTGTTAAAGGACAAGAGCTACCTGCCTCGCTGCTGAATTTGATTAATTGTCACTTGTCTGTAGTAGAGGAGTTATGGCCTGCTGGCTTTTCATACTGGCTTGTCTACCTTGCCTCTCCTACAAGGCTGTGAAAACGAGAAGAGAGGAGGATATTGTAGAGTTTATCAGTATGACGCTGATATACAGTGAAATGCATGAGTATAAATATACCTCTCCTTTTTAAATTGATCTGCATCCTCAAATAAGCAGATTACAATAAAGCATGGGCTAAATCTCCTATTTTTTTCACAGATAAGAGTACTCATGAAAAGCAGATCCGTTTCAAAAACTGCTGTTTTGCCAAATACGGTATTTCTATATATCCACCATTGTGGATCCAGCACTGACATCCTAACGGCAGTGGAACAAAATCTTTGTCTTTTAATGCCAGTTTTTATTCTTTGTTCCCCCAATAGCTGCTCATGACATGAGGCATTCGTCAGGTGTTGTTTAGAAGAATTATTTTCTATATTCTCCCTGTGACATCGGCTGGGGAAAGAGCTTCTTAAAAACAGTAGGGCTGCCATGTTACTAAAAATCTTTATTTTTTTGACATTTCATATAAAACTTATGTAAGATTATTATGTTAAATAAAAAAAACCCCAACCCTAGTGAGTTGTTATTACTTATTTGAAAATAAAGACGACTCATCAAAACAGTCTCGTCCTCATTATCATAAGAAATTCTTATTTTTGTTGCTTATTTAAGCACTGAAAATTCCCAATTTTTATACTTATTAGGTATCTGGATTATGCCCCAAGAAGTCTAGGACTTAGTGCTAGCTGTGTTATAAGCCTACGTCCAGATAATGATGATCATCATTTTTTTTTATTTGGAGAGCTGGGGGGAAGATAGGACTGTAGTGAGGAATTTTAAAAACACAAGAGCTGGGATCCTCATCAGGACTCGCCCACACCAAACTTTTCTCCTGTGCTTCATTTTTACATTATTATTATTTCTTCTTCTGGTGTCCTTCTTAGCCTGCTCTCCTGACAGCCCAGCTGGTACTATTCATAATTGGCAGGCCATTCAGGGCTTAGGCAAAAATAGCTATAAATTAAAACACGACTGACTGACCACTCTCTCCCCTGCCTTGCACCTTCTGTAGATACTCCCATGTGAGGAAAATGAGTGGAGAATGATGTCATTTTGATCTAGTAAGGTTTCATGCATGCTTTGCAGGGATGTAAAAGAGCACAGAATGTATATGGCTGGTATTGTATAGACACAGAGCCAATAGTTTGCCCTAAGACTTGTGTGCTAGTTCTGCCTTTGGTTCATGAGTTCCACTTTTGGTATATTTCATTCATTTTAATTATTTATTATATTAATAATACATCAATCTTCCTTCTATTCTGTCCCAGAGGGACCCTATAATGAAAATTAAAAATTAGGTATGTTATTACCATATCTGCTAAGCATTAGGAGGCTGATTATTCTAGATAGTGATATCTGGAGAGTATACTGATAATTTTAGATAGTGAATTGGAACTCAAAGAGAGGTGGGAGGTGTCAAGCTATTACAAGCTCTGTAACAGCAGCTCTCGAGACTCAACAGTGATTTAATAATGAAAAAGATGTTAAAAGTAGTAAAAAAAATTAAAAATCCAAAGTGTACAATATCCTTACCTGTAACAAGGCTGATTAATAAAATACTTTTGAAATGCTAATTATTAAGATAAAAGTCTAAAAATTAGTCTGTGTAATTATCAACCAACTTTCAGAACTGACCTTACAGCCATTTTCTTTGTTTTGGAAATGATGATGGGTGGAGGGAGAAGGCTGCCATACCAATCCACCCAGGTACATACTGTGAGGTGTAAACCCCACAGCTGGTACTGTAACTCAGAGAGAAAGTAAGTCTGATACGTAAGTGTATTCGTATTGAATGAATAGAAGACATGCTTAGGTTTGACCTGATCTACATTATCTCCTCTGAAAAACGAAAAGTTTGGGGAAATTTTTGGCATGATTTTTGGCATCTGTTTCATTGACTCTGCGGTGTTTAGATATCTTTACCTAGTGAAAGGGGTGATTCTTTTTCTAGCAGAAGGTTTACAAAGGAGTCTGTGTCCAATATTCTGGTCTAATATCTGTAAATGGGGTTGAAGCTTTCCTAAGTCTACGTTTTGATAGCGCTTTTGCACTAATGGCTTTCCTTGGAGCAGGCATCCAATTTCTCTGAAATCCTTTTAGGTCCAGTTGACCCAGGAGAAGGAATTCTTTGCAGAAATTTTCCGTTC
This sequence comes from Limnodromus scolopaceus, assembly GCA_028565335.1. NCBI lineage: Eukaryota > Metazoa > Chordata > Aves > Charadriiformes > Scolopacidae > Limnodromus > Limnodromus scolopaceus. The sequence goes on along the minus strand of JAOXNO010000001.1, from coordinate 105,562,627 downwards.
CTCCTGCATCCAACAATTGTACAAACAAAGTGAAGAACTCAGCCCCTGTGAGGAAATTACTGTGTTTGGTATAAATGTCTTCAGACTTCAGCAACTGCAAGACGTGCAGCGAGACTTGTTTTAATTCTCTCCTCCCCTCTCCTAGGAACTGTTGCTCAGAAAAGAGTTTCTGGGATGAGTTTTGACTAGCTGTTATCAGAGCTTTCTGTCTTTACATATAACCTTTTTCATACATGCTTGCTGGCACATTTGTGATATTCACAGGGTAATTGCTGTTCCGTACCGCACAGAGAACTTGATCTGCCACTGAAGCAACTGCAGTTCCTGTGTTGAAGGTAGAAGCTTCTTTTTGAAGGCTGCCATAAAGCTCCTATTCTTGCAGAAGGTAATGGATTTCAAAGCCATAAGGAAAGCTGTCAATGGGATCAGGCTGAATATTCCCTAAGGCACATAAATATCTTTTAAATTTCTTTCTATTTTTTTTTTTCTTTTTTAATTAATTAATACAGACTAATGCTTCTCAAGACTTGGAACATTAGGAATATCCTCGAAGAGGATTTGCTGGCAGAGGCTGGTCTGCAGGATCAAAGATGGATAACATACTCATTACTGCATGGACCAGCCTCAAAGAACTTGGAGTCATATCACGATGCAGAAATCCATGATGATTTTTTGATTTGTTATGTGATCTATTTTGAAAGCCTGTCAGCGCTCTGCTGTGACTGGTTTTGTTCAGCAGCGCTTAATGCACAGTTGACTGGCTCATAAAGTTGAAGGTATGTATTCTGTTTGGGTTATTTTGAATAGAAAGCCTATTTTAGCATGTAGTTAGCTTCACACAATTTCTTTGTTGCAGAGGAAGGCCGAAATTGAAAATCTGTGCTTTTTAGATGAAAAAAGAGATTTTGTGTGTGTTTGACAGTAATTCTTTTTACTCCTTTGAAGACTGTACTGAGTGTGATAGTGTGATAGTGCTACCGAACTGAAAAAAAGGGTGAGGAAGGAACTAGCGTTTTGCGGTGCCCTATTGTAAACTTGATGGCTGATTTGTTTTGGGACTTTTTGCTTCCTTTCACTATTTCTGATGCTGGGGAAAGAGACTTATGTTCTCCCTAAGTTTGTGTTTCGTGTGCAAGCATGCAGCAACATGTTGACAGGCAGCTATAATCCAAGCACTCGATAGAGTAACCAGGACGGAGACTGTACAATGCAAAGAGCTGTCACAGAGGAATGAGGGGAGGGATGTGGGAAAACAGATGGGAAATTACTCCTATGTGTTCCTCATTACCACACTCTTCTGCATTTTCTATCTTTTTAATGGGTTGCTCTTGGTCCTGGTGAGCCTGGGTCCCGTATTTTGCTTCTCGTGTGTGAAACAAGGTTAAGAGCATGAGAGATGGGGAAAATATGTTCATATTGTTTGGTAGTGGGTAATACCTGAACCGACTCCTTCTCGACTCATCAGCCTGCTGCCACACCTGAACTAATTAGCATCACAGAGTCCATTTTATTTATTGGGAGGAAGTCCCCAGAAGTTGTACTGTCTGTGTAGGAAGAAGAGTTTAAATCATCCAAGTAACCCCTTTCTTATATCCATTTTCTGTTAGAATTATTGTCATCTTTCTTCTCTAGGTAATATTGAGAGAAAACTGATAATTGTAGCTTTTGTAAACTGTTAGTATGATCACTTTTTCTAGGTTAAATGATTTATGATGTTTTACCACAGTCTTATAAACAGGAAAAGCCAGCCTAAAGACAGAAGACAGATACTAATTAGAGAATGATAGAAATACAAATTTAAAGCAGCCGCAGTAGGGCAGAGAATTTAAACAAAGGAGCGTCCCTTATATTACAACCTAAGCCTTAATTATATATCCTCAGTCTTCTATTATATCCTAAGTTTAATTGCAGAAAACAGGGGATGGGAAAACTAAGCCTTCACAGCCGTGTTTGGCAGATGCTCCAGAATGAGATTGCCATTAAGGGAGAAAGTAGGAAGTGTGCTCCCTTGTGAGGAGCACCTAAGAGAGATCAGGAGGCTCTGATTTGGCCAAGGGGAGATGGGGAGAACCTGGAGCTCCTGCCAGCAAGGAATGGGACAGACGCAAGTTGGTGAGTGCAGGCCAGAGCTGGATGCCCCTCAAAGTAACTGGGGGACAAGCCAACTGTTAAGTATGATCTGGTGATGTGGTGTGCTGTTTTAGAGTGTTTTTAAAAATGTTTAACTCTATGTTGGTGGTGTGTATTTGTACCAGGATGGCTTAACAGGTGCCCAAAGTGTCTGTTAGGCACCATGAGTGGTGTTTTCTTGGGTGTATGTTCAAGGAAATTCTTTTTCGGGGGACTGGTAGTATTGGATGATGATCTTAGACATTTTTAGCAGACTATGATAGGATACAGAGTACAACTCCTTGTTACTTCTTAGTATTTTTAAATAATAGCAAGGTTTCTCTGCTATGTGTGGGGACTCTCTCCTGCACCTGGCTTTCCCCTGCAAGCTGTCTCCTTCAGACAGCATCTTTTTGCTTTGTTTTGTTTCTTTCCACCCTCCCCAAACTGGCTACTGAGGGACGTGTTCTGCTTCAGCTAGTGTACGGGGCTGAGATCAGTCCTATTCGCTGGTTTTCCTTCCAGGGCCTCCTTCTGTTGTCCCAGTTTGCTTTTCTTTTTCTCCAAATCCACTGGATTGCCTAGATAGTCTAAATTGAGTCTATTCTTGTGAGTGTGTTTATTAAGTCTGAATAATGGAAGCATTCCTTTTTCCTCTCAGCTGAGTACAAACAATAAAAAAAAAAAAATAGCCCAGATAATCATAAAGGCTTAAGACCCCACAGCACATTAACTGAAAGTAGATTCCTCAAAATTTCAAGAATTAGGGTGGTTTTCCTGGGTTTTGTGTGTGTTTGTGTGTGGCTATTGAGAGAGTTGAATTTTAATTAAAAATATGTGGATTTTTCCTCAGAAATAAAAAGGAACTTATATAACCATATTTGGTTTGTTTTGAATTCCCACTCCAAATAATGGGAATTCTGTAGAATTTCTGAATAAAATAATTAAGTATTTTGCATAAAAATATTTTATAATTACATTCTTTAAAAACCTTGGCTGTTCTACCTGAAGTTAAACACATAAAAAGAAAATGCATGCTAGTGGACACTTCATATTAAATATTTAATTTGTCTCTGCAGTATCTTAATATTTCAGTCCTTAATAATATCATTTTTATTGGTAGAATATTGTCTATTTTGCCTTTTCCACACATGAAGTGACATACAGAGACAATTAGACTTATCTCTTCAAACCTCTTTTAAAAAGCATCAGGGCCCAAGGTCATGCATGAATGATAGGTCAGAATCAGGAGCTAAACTTCACTCTTAGGCTTAGACAGTGGACTACACCCCTCCTCTCCCAGCTGAAGTGCCTCCAAAGGGGATTTGGAAAACTTCGTAACACAAGTAAAAGCTTCCTGAAGATGCTTCCCCTCTCCTGCTTACAATGCAATTTCGGTGGTAGATGTTATTTTTGATCTTCTTTTGTAGCAGCTTGTATGAAGAAGCCTGGAAGTTCTCAGGGAGAGAGCAGTTAGATACTTGTAAAAATATTGAGTGTGGAAATGGGAGAAGGTCTCTACCTCCATTTTAAGTACTGTGGCTTGTCAGGGGCTCCGTTCCCAGCTGACAGAGACACTAGATGAGTCTCCATCCAACTCCATTCCCAACTGAGCTAATGGGGCCGAAGGTTTGCTATCTTTATTCCCAGATGTTGATAAAGAAAACAGTTTGTGTCCATTGCTGACATCTATTCATGGGCATTCAGAGATTCATGGGCATTCAGTATCCATACAGATGGATACTGTATGGATAGTACCCATACAGTACTAAAGCTAAGACTTTGGTTTATTGCAGATAAAGAAAATGATAAATTCTTCTTTGTTTATATTATACAATTTTCACATCTGGAGTATAAAGTGTATGTGCAGCTGTGGCACTGCAAAACCCAGGCTATCCTCTTGTATTTGAAGGCTTCTGCTTTTTTGGGGTAATGCATCATTTTGCCCTTGGTATGGGATCTCTTTGCTAAAAATACTGGGGTGAAGAGCCACCCATGCCTCACCTTGTGAAAGGAGTTTAGAGAGAGCTGCTGCTATGTCCTCCTGGACACAAAGACAAGTCTGCCTGATACCTTTGTGAAACAACAGTGTGTTTCCACATGTCTCTCTTTTGCATAATCTGTGATATCTGAATTAAGTTCCATGACATATTAACACTTTGAAGCTAAGTTAATACACTGTGTTGTATAATACATTATGTATGACTTGGGCATCAATTGTGCTGGAGCATCAGCAGCCACAGACTTGAAAATGTCTCTTTCAGTGACAGAAATCCTAAATAATACTGAAACTAAATTCCGTTGGCATAATTTTATTTTGTATTCCTTGTGCCATTACAACACCCCTTGCTTGCAAAACCACTCATGTTCAAGCCATCTCGCTTCCTCTTCTCTCCTCCATGTACTTGTCACAAAGTCCCCATTCCACATCCTTCATATTACAAATATTCCCATGGTGCTGCATGGTAATTTTAGTTTGTAACATCACAAGTGTTAGGATTATGCTAGCTTTGCTGAGCCTGGGCTCTACGATGTGAAAAAGAACAAGGAGGAGCATTAACATTTATAATAATGATGTGCTACAAAGAAGAGTAAAAGACAAAAAGAAAACAAACCCCTGTGAGGTTTTTTTTTTCTCCTTCTTGTATGTTTGTATTTCATGCTTCCAAATACAGCAAAGATATAGCTTGTTTTATCAGAAGTTGTCTTGTAAGCTATACATTGGTCTGACATTGGATACAGTGTATATATAGGCAAATATGCAGTCAGAGGTTTATTGGTCTTAATATAACTCATCTTAAGCCTGATTACTTTGTTTCAAAATTAGACTCTTGGAACATATTAATTATGGACATATCCCCAGACAAGATGGCTTTCCATGGGGGATTTCTGCCCTAAACTCTGATTAGTGTTAATAGGAGCTATCCATGTAAACTCCTAGAGGACCAAAAAGAGAAATAATTTTCTGCTAGCTGTATTTTTCTTTTAGGGTATGGAATGATACCAAAGTGTTCTGGGAGTGAAATAGAGTTTCTGGAGTTCAATAGAGTGCTTGATGGTGCTAATCCAAAACCTGACCTCTCTGTGGTGTGTTCTGAATCAGATAAAAGCACATTACAATACTACACACAAAATTGCATATTTTTAAGTTTATATATAAAAACAATACTTCTTTTTGTTTGGTTGAGTGGTTTTGTTGTTGTTTTTATTTTCTAACCTGAATTAGACATTAGGGATTATATTTTTTTTTTTTTTTTACCCTGGGAGCACTGGACTGAGGAATGCTGGTATTATAAAAACAATATCTACGTGACCTGATGTTGGATGTACTAATTATCCATTTGTCATGATTTTCCCACCTTGGATTACTGAGGAAAAAATAATCTAATTTGGAATTAGCAGTAGGAACAATTTTCAGACAGAGGCGGTGGCTTGTGCTAGATAAAGATTACTGGGCCTGTGTTGACTGAGGCTTCTGGGCTCTAGTGTAAGGCAAGCATACAATAATTAAAACAGTTTTTTAGTGATGGGGAATTTACTGCATCTTTTGACAATTCACTTCAGTAGCTAATCATACTTAAAGTGTGCTTTTTATCTCCAGATTGAACTTGCAAATTTTGGATTCTGCTGTGTGTCTGCCCACTAATTTAGAGTCTTCTGAAATATCTTCTTCTTGTCTAGTCCCTTAAAGATTATAATCTTCTCTTTGAAGCAAAAGACATTTATTTCAGTGTCTCATTGGAGGGAGCCTTTTTTTTTTCCCCAGACCTAAATCATTCTCGTTGCTCTTCTCTGCACTCTTTCCAAGTTTACTTATTTTTATTTATTTATTTTAATTAAAGGATTGTGATTTTCCCAGAGGCTTGCCTGCTTTGTTCACAGAGATGTTATAGTTTGCTTGGCTTCATTCATGTTCCTGTCTGCGACTGTCCCCTGCTAAGCAAATGGTACAGATTTTTGTGTCTGCCCTCACGGAGAGAGGTCTGATGCCCTTGATGAACTAATGGAAAGAGCAGGCAGGTGTTATCCAGAATACAACCTAAAGGTTTTATTGTTTAACACCATTCAGAAGCCATACCCAGAAATAAAGTAGGATCTATTCCAAATGGTTGTGTCTATTCTTAGCAACTGTTAAATCTTATGATCACCATGGTAGATCCGTGTGACAGGAGGGCTGTGTTCCAGGGGTGAAGTGATAAGGCATGCATAATGTGAATGGGGGCACCTCAAGCAGGAGAAAACATGGCTTTCTGAATATAGAAAGGAAAATAATAACGTGTAACATTCCTGCAGTTGTCGAGGGGCTAGTACCCAAAATAGTACTAACACAAGAAAAGTAATTCTGTCATTTTCTCCCAGTCTGCTCTCTACAAAGAATGCAAATGAAACTCTAGGATTAGACAAATGACGATGCTTTTAAAGCAGTGCACTGAAGGTGGGGGTTAAGCAGATAGATCTAAATATGAAATCACAGAATTCTGTGATTCTGTGAAAAGTCATGGGCTTTTCACAAGGCAGCTCAGGAACTGACCATCCTCACCCAATCACTTCTGAGTCCTGCCAGCACAGCTTCACACAAGGGAGCAGTCTGAAATCTCTTGAACTCATTTATTCTTTTCCCTCCTGTCTTTCTAGTATAGTCGAAAATTTCCTCTTTTTTTTTTTTTTTTTGTATTATTCTGTTAATGAAAAGGAAGGAAAGCTGGGTGGGGTGGGTGTGGGGGTGCCCAATAGAAGAGGAAAAAAAAAGAAGAGAAAAAAGCTGACCACAGAGGCATGGAAAGTAATTCATGTTGAAAAAATGGTGGTGATGGGAAAAAGGAAGAGCATAACTGTGATCCCTCTGTCTGTGGATAACTTCTTTCAGACAGGCTGTGACAAACACTTGTGATATCTGAAGACAAAGAAAACATACTTCAAGTATTTGTTTTATTCTAGTTGCATATGAAGAATTGTTCAGGAAACCTTTAATTTCTTAATCTTCTTTGCCATTCCATACTGTTGTGACAACACAGACACAATGGGCCATTATTGGGATCTTCTAGTATCTCTCTTGTACTAGGTTTTGCTGCAGTAAATGCATGTGTGCATCTTCAGCTTTTACTTCTGGTACAGAAATGATTTAAAAATCAAAAAAATGATTTAAGCATCTTACTTGGCACCTCTCTTGAGGTGGTTCTTATTTGGGTAGGTTTCTGTTCATGATCGAAGTTTTATTTTAGTGAGGGCTAACAAACGGATGGTGCACAAATGCATCTAGGCCTTAAGTATCTTCTCTATGAATTTGCTGTGCTATGTTGTGAGCATATGTTATGGTGAAATACACAGAAGCTAATCACTGACACTGCTCCAGAGTAAAAGCCATAGCAAAAAGCTGGACAACTTTAAAACATCCCATGACACTTCCTTAAAGTACAGATTTTCAGTATGAGTGGGCTGACCCTTTCCTACTGTTTTAATTTTTTTTTATCACCTTATTTGTTAAATAAGGTTGAATGTGCTGCAGGGTGAATTACTGTGGGTATCATCTCAAGAAGTGATCTCTGCAAAGACAGGCCCCAAACGTTGCCTGATTTCCATAATTAGCTCTGGCTATTACAACTGAGTCTCTAAGAAGAGAGCACACAACAAATATCCATGGTATTAGGAAGGTGTTTAAAGTCTAACTTTTTTTTAGTACAGTAACTTTTTAATAGTTACTGTAACCCTACCAAGTTGGGTGGCTCATGGTTTGGTTTCTTTTGGGAGGGGGAGGTGGACAACCCCCCCCCCCAACACTTTAAAGCTTCATTAACAAAGAACTTTACTCAAGGAGGAGATGTTAATAAGTAATGGAACAAAGGCTCTGTTATAGAGATTAAATGTGCATGTGTCGAAGTACAAAGTCCGTGTTGCAAAGTGCAGCTGTTTCTCTGCTGGCAGCCCCGCAGCAGCCCCGGAGCCCCGGGTTCAAAGTCTGCCTGCTTTCCTGTCACAGAGCTGACCGGGGCAGGGTCCGGCCGAAGTTCAGAGTTCAGTGTCTGAAGGCTCGCTGGCTCTGCCTGCTGCCCTGTCTGACACGCTCGGGATAAGCAAGAGTTGGTTTAAGATTATGAGTACAAAAAACCAAAAACTTCCCGTTCCCTTTTCTGATGTGTCAGGTTTCATTAAAGAAGGAAGGCTTTAGAAGGAGCCACTGAACTGTTTAGAAATAATGCGCTGTATAACAGAGCAACCTAACCAAACCCCGCAGAAGGAACAGACAAGGAAAATGATGCACGCAGGATATAGTGCCTGGTTCCATTCCCCTTCCTCTTGAAATTTATTTAAATGCGGAAAAATGAAGTAAAAGAACTAATTCTTTACATACAAAGAGATAAAACAGATCTCTCCTTTTTTTTAAAAAAAAAAAAAAGCTAGTCCACATGTTTCCTTTGTGTCACGATAACTCTGTTCCACACCATAGGGGGTGAAGAGAACTTAATACATCTGGATATCCTGCTTTCAAATCCTCCATTTTCTCCTCCTTCAAAGGCTTTTTATGAAGCTAACCCCAACTTTCTTATTCAGAAGGGCTGCAAACCCTGCCTGTGCAGCTTTTTTGATTAGCTGTGGTCATATCAAAGGCTGCTCTACCCAAGCACAGATCCTGAGTGAGAGCGGAGACCGATGGCTGAGAGCAAAGGCTGGTACAAACACCCTTGGAGGAATTTATATTTCGGGCAACGCTGTAGCTGTATTACAGACAGAGAAAAGTTTCCTATCTGTCACCACATCCTTTCTCAAGGAAAGGATGGTAAACCATGGGTGGTAAACCAAGTCATCAGGGCTCAGTGCTGACGGTGTGCCACAGGTCTGAGCAGACTGCTGTCATCTCGCTTCACTGAAAGGAAGAGAACATCAGAGGTCTGCCCCGTCACAGCTTCAGTTTCTCTGGGTTCATTAAACTTAATCATTGAGAACCACAACTGAAAACAGGATTCAAGGAAGGACTGTAGTAGCCATGAGTTCTGGAACAAATAATTTGTGTGTTTAGATGTGATGATTTTTTTTTTTCCCTTCCTGCAAAGATTCATGAATCCATCAATCACCAGAAGAGCCTTTCTCTGATGACTTAGTCCCATCCTTTGGTTTTTACCCCCAGTCTAACCTTTCACTTCTGAGTAATGTACTTGAGAAGGCAACAGAGACCAAACAGGAGCCCATGGAGCTACAGCGAACACTCCAGACCATGGCTTGTAGGGATTCAAGGGCCCATGAGCTTTTTAGTGTTCATAAAAAAAAAAAAAAAAAAAAAAAAAAAGGAGGGAGCGGAAGAAAAAAGGCAGCCAAGGTCAAAAGATTAAAAAAGATCAGCTATAATGGCTGAGCCCTTCCTGGGAGGATGTGGGGAAGGAGAAATAACAGGAACTGCACCTGTGCTGCTCCATTCCTGTCCTGGACTGTGGAAATTTGGGAGTATTAAGCATTTTTTTTCCTGTTACTCTTTGCTGTCTCCATGCAACCACTGTAGTGAACAGATCAAGTCACTGAGACAAGTAGTAAATAGTAACACTGGCAGCGCGTATCCATAACTAGTTAATTTGGTCTGCACTGATGCAAATCCCTGACGTACTCATTCCCGTGAGTAACAATTTGTGTTGCTCTCACTGCTGAAGTTCCACCTGAGTCTGTTTGTCACCTTTTTGGCATCTCTTTGCTAGACCTGGCCTTGAAATCTTTGTTTCCTAAGAAACTCTGACTAGTGCCACTATTCTCCTCAGTACTGTAGACTACTGAAAACAAAAGGTGAGAAGATGATGAAATTAACTGGTGTACAACACACACGCTTACTGCACTAGTAGAAGTTCTTCAGATGATACAGCTCTGCTGGGTGGTAACTACAGGTCTGAGACTTGGTTTGCCTCATCCAAAAAGATCTCCCTGTCAGTCTACTGTGAAGTGGGCTTCTTTCATTCTTCTCTCTTGGCGTTGATGACATATTATTAATAATATATTTGCAGGGGAGGGTATAATGGGAAGAAGGAGAAGAGTCCCTATGGTCCTGTGGTTAGAAAGGTTGCATGGGCTAGGGTGGTAGGCTGAAGTTCAGGTCCATAGTCCAAGTCAAGCAAAGCAGGAACTTGGACCAGGTTTGCAAGGTAGCAACTCTTCTGGTTGTTGGCTCCACTGAAGTATACGGGTGAATGATTTTATCACTCCCTCTCTTGCCTTCTCCTCCCCCTATTTTTATGACAGTCTTCTGTGCCCATGTCATCTGGCTTCAGTTAGAAATACAAGAAAAATAATTTGCAGCTCAAGTATTTTTTTTGTTGTTGGTCTGGGTGTATCTGCTTTTGTTTAAAATTACTTACGTTCTTTCTCAGCAGATAGTTTGAGAATCATCCCACCTGTTGCCTACCTGAACCAAGAACCAGGCCCTGGAGTAGAACTGTGCTGCTACTAGTTGGCTGCAGATATACCAGGATCCTAGTATCGAGAGAGACCTTACAGGTAAGTAAAAGTCAGTTTATTCAAGGGTCTGAGGTCCTTAGAAAAGAAGAGTGCTACTGCTGTCTGCCCCTCTCAGAAAAAAAATCCTAGAAAAAGGGTGTGTGTATGCAGATATGACTTGCAGGTTTTTTTATCTTGAACTAGTATCTTTCCACTAAGAATTTGTCCCTGTGAATTGTTTTCTTCTCAGTTTACACACTCCTGAGCCCCTGTTTTCTCCTCCCTTCAGGTAAGGCTATCAGAAAAGCCCTTCCTCAGTCTAGCTTCCCTCTTCTTGTTCAAATTCAGGTGTCTTAAGAAAATACAGAGGAATTTCCTTTGGCAGGAATACTGGAAGAAAACAAAGAATAGTGCAAAATAGGATTAGCACAGCTGCCCTTGGGAGAGGGGTTTTTATTTGTTTCTGATTATTTTTTCGGGTTTGTTCTCCCCTTCAGAAATTTTCTTTTCTGCATGAGTACTGCATTCAGTCTCATCCACACTGCAGTGGTGGAGCAAGAGTCTGCAGCTGAAGTTTTACTGCTTGCTTCTGCTGGTGTAGTTAAGGCAAACCCTCTACCACCTCCTGCTTCTTCCAAATGCAGGCTGCATTATATCAGTAAGATGGTGCTTGTACTGATACTTACAGTGCTCTGTAAAGCAAATTGACATCTATTGTTTGATGTCATATTTATGCAGTAAAACTTTTTGTGCAGTAAGGCTTTCAATAATTACTTAACTTTAAAGATAATATTTCAGATAAAACAAAAATGTATACTGAGTAGATATTGAAAGCAGAAGAGATCTCTGGGTAGCTCAGTACTTTATATGTTGGTAATACTGAAACTAATACACCTTCGATTAGAGTAGTAGACACACGTAGTTAAAAAATTAGGAGAAAAGAGTGAATTAAAATTAAGTTATTTTTATAGGTATAAATATATATGCTGTGCAAGGACTTTGACAAACATCTTCAAAAGAGCTGTTGAAGTAGTAATTTTGAAATAGTCCTTCCATCCAGGTTAAATATTTCACTGGAAAGAACTTCAGGTTTTTGCGCTTCAGTCCTATAATAGAGCCTACTCTATGTAACATAATGATTGAAATGCCTGCTTTAAAAAATAAAAAACCCTGAGTAAAATCATCAGACTTGCTTACAACCTGTTAATTATGGCATAATATCAGTGAAAGGTTCAAATCTTTATTATGAAAGTACCTTGTTCCTTCTGGTCTTTGTCTGACACAAGATTTCCTACGAAAACACAGACTTGTATTGCTTCTGTGTTAAGTGGAAGGCTCGCATGATCTTGTCTGTTGCCAGGATCTGGGTTCTGTTTTTCCTTAATTAAGGATGGAGCTCTACAGTTTATTGTGGAGATGCTGGTTTTAAATTCAGAGTTTAGGTTGTGTCAGAAGCCATTGGTTTACTGACATCTCAATTTTCAAAAACATCTCAATAAACTGCCATCTAAGGTGGGAGTGATTTAAATATTGAATGATATTTTGATGGAAAATGAACAAAAATAGAAGGATATTTAGGTGTTAAACCAGAATTTATTTCTTGCCATTGTTTCTTTTAGCTTATTCTTTTTTTTCTTTAAGTCACTCTCGCACTCTGGGATTGATCCTTTGTTCCCGCCCTCGTTCCCCAAAGTGCTCCCTCCTTGACTATCGGTACAGACACGCAGTTTCCATCTGTGGAGAATTTTCTAACTTTTTAGTCATAACTGAAAATTTATGTGCTAAGTTCAATTCAATGAATTACATGACAAATCTGCAGCAATGCAGACGCCATCAGGGAGACAGAGAGACTGGCCGTCTGTCTTGCCAAGTATCTCAGCAGTCCTAGGACAGAATAAGCTTCCTAATGCGCGGCGTATGTGACAATGAGATGTGCTGACTTTTTGATATATACGTGTACAAAGTTCCCATTAAAGATTTTGTTTCCGAATGAGAGTTTGACGCAGGCGGGTATATACTGTGCTTTCATATCTGTTAGGGACAGGAGCAGGAAGGAAAAACATTAGGGCATCTCAGTATGTTATCAGCCATCCTGGTGCGCGGTGCGGAGTTCAAAAAGGAGCAAGTGTACTCACAGCTTTTAAGGTGTGTGCCTGTATGTGTAGGGTATGTTCCATAATGCAACTTGAAGGATCACTGATTAGCTTTTGCTTATTTACATTAATTGGACTTAGACGTATATAATATTTTGTTATATTTATTCATATTTCAAAATTTTGTGCCATTTTTTATGCTGAATATAAAAAGCATAATAAAAGCATCACTGTGCTTTTATTTCCTGTGTTCACAAGCAAACTTGCTTCCTTGTAAGCAGATAAATTATTTATTTTTCAGACAAAATAGGAACTTAATCTTTGGAAATATATTATTTCCAATTATTTCTGGTCTTATCTGACTGACCTGTAGTCTGGTCTGGCTGAGAGACTGGTAGGTGCACATTACACAAACGACAGGTGTTCAAATCTATTGCTACAGCTAAAATATCATTTGGTGAACCATGTATACAAAAATCTCTGAGAATGCATGAAAGATTTAAAAATGTGTCTGACTTTTTTATTCATATCCCACAGAGATAGCTCATTTTTAAATAACAGTGAAATTGTTTTGGTGTATTTGGTTTTGGCTATTATTGGCTGAAGAAGTGGAGACAAGATAAAATAATTGGTTATCTTCAATTACGGGTTAAGATTATTTTTTTTTCCAGAAGAAAATCCTTGAATTAAATATAAGTCAATTGATTTTTCATGGATTTCTTCCGAGCCACAACCTTTAGGTCAACGAGACTTTGATTTCTTTTTCAAAATACCAAATCAATTTATGTGAAGGATAGAGTGTAAGTTTTAATTTTAGTCTTAGTTTTCTACCTTTAATATGTTTTCTGAATGGACTCTTGTAGTAGAATACTAGTGATGCAGGGCTTGCTTACTTCAGCTACAACCAGTAGTCAGTCACTGGTTGTGCATGATTGCCATAGTTGAAATGAAACCGGTAGGGGGGAGGGTACATCTTTGGAAAAGAGGAAAAAACCTGGACCAGCTACTTATTAAATTTGCATCCTCTTATAGTAAAATGATGCAGGTAGAAAGAGTTTAATTCCTACATTCCTTCAGGTCTCTGTCTTCCTTAGAATTCAGCGGGTGTCTCTGGGTACGGTCAGTCGGTCCAGCTTCTACAATGGGATGTTGATGTTTTCACAAAACTAAGCATGTATCAACCCCTGAAACACTACCTGTATGCAAAAAGGATAGCTTTCACATAAGGAGGGTAAAAAAAATGTTGCAGTTTAAGCACTTTGTCTCCCATTGTCGTTAGACTTCACTTTTCTGTTTTACATGCCTCTATTTTTTCCCTACTTTGCCACCGACTTTCGTGGCAAGGAGCTAATGTAAAGAAGGTGGTTCTGAAAAACCCATCTTGTATTTCTTAAGCATCAGTTCAGTGAATGTTCCTTTGAGCTGCAAAGCCATTCTGGTACTCAGGATTTTAGCCAAGGCAACAGGGAAAAACTCTTCTGTTGCGGGGGGGGAAAAAAAAAAAAGCCAAGGGACTTTTAATGATCAAGCAGAGATGATAGGACCTTGGCATACGAAAAACCCTGATGTAGTAAATCAAAGCAGGCTGTCTTGAGTGTAGTAATATTTTTATGCTAATAAATTAGTGTCATAAGTGATTTGTCAATAAGATGTAGAATATGCTATGAAGGAAGTCAGACAATATTTTTCTTTTATGTAGAAAAATAGGGTGAGGTCATAGCAAAATCCTCAACGTGATTTTTTCTAAGAAAGATGTTGGTGGTCTGACCCACTGCACAATATTTGCATATTTAAATTCTTATGTGGCTAAGAGATTTAAGATGGATTTAACCATTTAGAAGAGTTTAATGAGAACTGTTATGGTAAGGAGCTGCACTGCTGTAGTGGACAATGCTTCGGTCCAGGGATGTGCAGCACTTACGAAGCAGTGGCTCCAAAACTTGGTTGAGCAGAGCTGCGCATGTGGGTAGGGAGAAGCTCATGGCCCATTCTACCTTTCTTCTCATAGAGATGTACTTCACAGCTGCCACTTTCAACAAGAACTGCATGCCCAACTAGTAGAGACAGTAACATGGCTGTGATCATTCCCTCACGCGTATACCAAACCGTGCCTGTGTATCTCAACCAACACAAACTCTCCAAACTCTCATGTTAATGTAGTGCAGACAAGAACTCTTGGCCCACAGCCATGCACAAACCAGAAGTGCTGTTTAAACGGATGCAAGGCTCCAGTCCTGAGGAACCAGGGCAGGAAGGAATTTGAACCTAGGCCTATGACTGTATTGGGACCAGTACTGTTTAATATCTATCAGTGACATAGACAGTGGGAATGAGTGCATCCCTGAGCAAGTCTGCAGATGATACCAAACTGAGTGGTGTAGTTGACACGCCTGAGGGACAGGATGGCATCCAGAGGTACCTGGACAAGCCTGAGAAGTGGGCCCATGTAAACCTCATGAGGTTTGACAAGGCCAAGTACAGGGCCCTGCATGTGGTTTGGGGCAACCCTCAGTGTCAATACAGGCTGGGGGATGAAGGGATTGAGAGCAGCCCTGCAGAGAAGGATTTAGGGGCACTGGTGGATGAAAAGCTGGACATGAGCCAGCAATGTGCACTCGCAGCCCAGAAAGCCAACCATATCCTTGGCTGCATCAAAAGAAGTATGGCCAGCAGGTTGAGGGAGGTGATTCTGTCCCTCTACTCCATTTTGGTGAGACCTCGCCTGGGGTACTGCGTTCAGCTCTGGGGCCCCCAACATAGGAAGGACATGGACCTGTTGGAGCAAGTCCAGAGGAGGGCCATGAAAGATGATCAGAGCGCTGGAGCACCTCTCCAATGAGGACAGACTGTGAGAGAGTTGGGGTTGTTCAGCCTGGAGAAGAGAAGGCTCTGGGGAGACCTTATTGTGTCCTTTCAGCACTTAAAGGGAGCTTACAGGAAAGATGGGAACAAACTCCTTAGCAGGGCCTGTTGTGATAGGACAAAGGGTAATGGCTTTAAACTAAAAGAAGGAAGATTTAAACTAAGGAAGAAATTTTTCACAGTAAGGGTGGTGAAACACTGGAACTTGCTGCCCACAGAGGTGGTAGATGCCCCATCCATGGAAACGTTCAAGGTCATGTTGGACAGGGCTTTGAGCAATCTGATCTAGTTGCAGATGTCCCTGCTTATTGCAGGGGATGTTGGACTAAATGACCTTGAAAGGTCCCTTCCAACACAAACCATTCTATGAGGGTACACTGAAGGGTTGAGGCCAGTCCTGTATGACCCTGCTGTTGGGCTGTTTTCTCCTGGCAGCGAGTGACTACTGCATCTCTCAACCCCACTTGTGCACTGAGGCAGTAGTCCTTCATATTGGTCATTATGTCAGCTCTCAAAAAAGCCATCCTTCAGGCTATACTCATCTCTGTTCTCCTCCACACAAGCCCTTCCAACTCCAGTTGCAGCTAATTCCTTCTTTACTTGCCTTAGATTTACTTTTTCATCTGTAGTCAGTTCACTTCCATACAAACATGTGAATCTAGAAAACAGATGAAGCAGTGATTCTTACCCCTGAACTTGGTCTAGTCCAACACACCAGACACACATTTCCTTCTCAAACTGCTTTTATATTTGCAATCAATTTTGTTCCATAAAGAATCTGCTGCTTTCCTTGAGACAACCTTGCACTTGTAAGGACTCATGGGAGTTACTGTGTCCCTGAGCGTTCAAGGCCTTCATTTCTCCAAACTGTACAAGGATGGAGAGCTGCTCTCTCTTGTATGCTAGTAGTTCAGCAGAGTAAAGGCCTCTGACTTGGCAGGATTAAGGTATCAGTCCAAGGTAAAGGAAACTTTTCACTGGGGAAATCAAAGGGGCCAGGATTTATTCTTTATCTTTTGATCTGTATTTTTCACGCATACAACCTTCCTTCACTGCTGCTTTGTGCGTACAAAATTACAAGTGGAAGTCCAGTCCAGTCTGACCATTTGGCACCACTCTCTGCAGTGATAATTAAAAAAAACAACCTTAGGAAGGTGAAAGGCTTATCAAAACTAAAGATTCGCTATTACTGCAAATTGGATCTATTTGTTTTAATTCATTCCTGCTTTTAACAGGTTTGGAAGTTGCATGGTAGCACCCAATTTAAAAGTGGCATGTAGATGCAATGCCTCTGGAAATTGCTGGGTCAGCAGCAGCAGAAATGGCAGCCTTCTATTAATCTACCTAACGGGCATGATACTGCGAAAAGAGTCTCCATCTCTCTCATCACCCAAACAATTTGGAAGGGTAGAAGGCTGGCTTATTTGCCACACTTTTCATGGAGTAATTTTCTGTGGCTGCAATTGCCTTGATACAACAAGATAGTCTTCTATTGGTGCTTGCTTTACTACTCATTTGGGTATTCTTGTAGATATGTGTAAGGTTTATGAATATGAATCTCTCTTACACCGAGAGGTTTTTAAGCTTTTCCCTCTCACTTTCAGGTCCTCAGTAACTCTTCTCAAAATCACAAGTGTCAAAGAAGAACATGTTTAACCCAGAATCTGTAGTAAGACTAATTGCCACTGTAATGCAGAGATGGAGATTTATATGCGCACACCCGCTGCAAGGGTATGTCTAGTACAGCTGGCTTTGGGGTTTGTGAGAAACCAGGAGGGATTCTCTCTGCCAGTAACTGTGCCTGTCAGCCAATGTGGACCACGTGTCTACCAGCATTGGGCTGTCCCATTTGCAGCACGATGAAAGCAAATATATACTGCATGTACCGTTCACACAAATACACCAACTGCCTTATCTTCACATCATCCTCTGGGATGAGACCTTCTGTAGTAGTAAATCAAGTTCTCTGCTGTTTGGACCCGTTTTTAAGGGGTTAGTCAAAGCACATCAGCCAGTGACTCCGAAGCAGGTCTCCGAGGCAGAATCCAAGTGCGTCCCTTCACGGTGGTACTGTACAATTTCAGAGCCACCTCTGCATTGTGCCTTGTAGTTGTAGTTTCTTCTTGTAGGTTTGTAATTTCAGCTCTTGATTCCTGGGCAGATGGTTATTCCTATCTCTGGCTGCTGACCCTTGGTTTGACTTTCTGGTTCCTGATTTTTGGCCATGAACATTCGGCTCCTTTCCCAGTTCTGGACACGGGCCTTAACCTTTGGGCTGAATAGCCCATGCTCTAGTCTGTAATCCTAGAGGGCCATCAGGTCATCTGTAGTAGACTGTACTCTAATTTATTGAATAATTTAGCTGATAAGTTATTTTTTTATATATATATATATATACATAAAGTTATATAAGTTATTTAATAAGTTATAAGTTAGTTTTTCTATGGCAACTGCAGGTATTTGTTTGTAACCTGGTCATCTATTAGTATTTTACTAATACTTTACTTACTAGATTGCTAAATGTGAACTTCTCCTTTCCATTAGTTGTCATATTGCGTTTAATAGCCGCTCTTTCTCTGGGGAGAATATAATCATATCTCAGCCAGTGGAGTGGGTGAACAGAACTGTTAACATATATATAAATTTCAAATTGGTTGCTACAAATCCAATAAGTTACACGAGAAAAGGCAATAGTGTCAGATTATTATGAATTTCCATTTCATTTTTATATGAAATATTACAAACATTATTGATATACTGTACACATGGTCTGCTTTTTCTTCTGAGAGTTCATAATGCCATTCCATCGCACATGACAGAAGAGTGTAAACATACACTCAAACATAGTCACTCAGACCTGTTATAGTCTTGTGACTGAAACTTGATGAAAAGATGAGATACAAAGTTGACAAAGTATGAAGGAAAATTTCCAGATGAAAGAGGAAGAACTGAAGCTTATAATGTGTGTTAATGTTCAGGTGGAAGAAAGGTCAGGTTGCTTTGGCAGGAGAATTAATGGAGAACGAATACAAATCTGAGTTGTAAAATGAACTTAAGTTAATACTTAATCAGCTACA
Source organism: Limnodromus scolopaceus (assembly GCA_028565335.1). NCBI lineage: Eukaryota > Metazoa > Chordata > Aves > Charadriiformes > Scolopacidae > Limnodromus > Limnodromus scolopaceus. Next base: position 105,544,074 of record JAOXNO010000001.1, on the reverse strand, counting down.
AGTAGTATAGAATAGGCAGTAACGTGGATCTGAGTGAAAATCAAACTGCTTTCATATATAGTATATATATATATTACAAAATCCCTGTGTATAAACAATGTAACACAGACATTTATATACACATGCTCAACAAAGAATAAAAATCACCAGATCTGAGTGGATTTTATTTAATTTTGTTCATTTATTTAATTTTGTTCAATTCAGGGATAAAAATCTCCATGTTGATGCAGTGTTTTTGCTTTGTAATATTTGGATGGAGTTAGGTATCTAAAATCAAATTTATGATCCATCTGCCCTGCTTCTATGTCAAAATATGTGATAACTGTCAAGCTAGGAAAAGTGTACTTTCTGTTTTGCTTTAGCCTAAAAGCAAATTATAGGGTGCTGTTCATTGCTGTTTCATAGAATTGTGAACATTCCTTAATTTTAGAGCTGAAATCAAGGCCTATCAATATGGAGCTGCTTAGATTAACTTTTTTATTAAATTTTACAAACATGCTTGCTAAACCCATCTCCTTCTACCTTTTGACAAGAAGAACTGTCCTTTACTACAGTAATTTAATTTTCATGGAAATACATATGTATTTATTTTTTCTGAAGCAGGGTAGCTCAAATAAGGGACAGTGAGATGTTTGTGGAATTCAGCTAATGGTGACCCATTGAGACTCTCCTTTGCTTAGTATCGGTGAAGAGGATGGTGGAAGAAGCAGGTTTAGTGTATTGCTTTTGTGTGTTTCTTCCAAACTGGTCACGTATGTTAATATGATTTTTTACATAGTTTTGCTAAACTATCAGTTCAGAGAGAGAAATCTGGTGGGTGAAATAAAACAAGTGACTTCTTCCATTTGTTGTTAAGTTAAACCTTGTTAGTATAAAAAGCTAGAGCAGAACAGTAGGGCGTTGCTTTTATCTAAACTGAGAATTCATATGGTGTAAAGCTCTGTAATGGAACTGCTTGTGAACTCATGGGACATTCACCATGTGTAATGACATCCATTGGGTTGTTTTTTTTAAATGGATTAAAAATGGAAAGTACTTCCAGTACTTCTTGGTAAGTACCAAGAAGTCAGATCCCTTGGTACCACAGACGTCCTTTCTTCATTACAGGCAGGTAGTTTCCATTATTCATATTAGGTAGCATTTCATTTAAAGTCCCACCATTACTTAAGAAGCAAGATATTAATGAGAAATGTTACTGGAGTTCTGTCTTTTAATTTGATATTGTTCGATCCAGCTGTTTTAAAATTTCAAAGAATAAAGCTTCCATTACCTTACATCAGAGAAGAAGAACATCTAATTCTTGCCTAGTTTCCCTTGATAGCCAATTGCCTTTCTTAAATCTTTGCTATTTACTTCTAGGGTAATCCTCTTGCTTCGCTTTAAATAACTGCTGTAATTCCTTGATATTCATACATTGCAGTTAGTTAGTTAGTTAGTTATAGATATTTTTCATACTACTCCCATCCACTTAGCTGGTGAGTAGACAATACATACTTAACACTTTTAATTTTACTGCATAAATCAATCATTATAGCTCCAAAATCAGTTACATTTTTTTCTTAAACCATCATTCAATATGAAAAGTCCATTATGTATGTCTGTGAATAACACATTAATTGCACGGTTTAAGTTCATAAACAATGTTACACAATTATCTTCATAAAATTGCTCACTTTGAAAACTGTACAACTACATTTTCTGTAATAGCAGCTACAAGACGACAGCATTAAGCCAAGCATTGTCGCTCTAAATTCTCACCAATAAAGCAGAGGTGTCTTAAATGTGCAATTATGACAGAGAGAAAGTGTATTCCTTGTAACAGATTTATTCCTATAAGTACTTTTTAAAAGGTTTTCACCTTGTTTTGCATTGCCATGCACTAACAGTGTAAGGCAAGATTACTTCAGTGAATGGCCTTATTAATATAAAGTAACAACACTAAAGATTTTTTTAAAAACTAGATTAAAAAAAACCCATTCTTTTTCACTGTGCTGTATTCTCTATCAAGTTGTTTAAAAAAAGACAAAAATAAAAATTCCTTCCCTGCTGGTTTTGCTCTTTTGCTCTTGGTAAATACTGTTCATTTTCTCTTGGGATGGAGCTAGAGATGGAATGAATAGCAGGATCTACAAGAAAAGAAAATACAAACAAAAAGGAAAAATGTGTATATGTTGATAATTGTTTCAAATTAGAAGACTAAAGCAAGATCCAGATTCCATAGGTTAGACAGAGTGCTAAGGTCTCTAATGGAGGTATTCTTGCTGTATTACAGCGTGCTTAGATAAGGTGGAGAAGGGTTGAAAAAGGCATTGCCCTACATTTAAATCTGGGGAACTGAGGTGCAAAGAGATGAAGCAATTTGTCCAGTATTACAGAAGTCGGTATGAGAATCAGGAGTGTAAGCTCCTGCCTCCCCATTGAAGCTGATCTACAAGACTGTATTTATTCTATAATCTGGTTTTATGCTCTTATCTATTTAATCTTCCCCTCATACCAATTTTTATAAGTATGTCTCCACAGAGAACTCCAGCATAAGAAATGTTTCTGCAGATGAACCCTGAGGTTTTATAGTAACACTGTATAATCATTACGTGGGAGGTACTTGGAGTTAAAATGGTGCAAATTACCATTAGAAGTGAATCATTTCAGCACGGGGAAGTAAGGTTAGCTATCAGCTTATTGCTGCCTTCCCCTCCTTCACCGTCAACAGCAGCGGCTCCTAGGGCCTTACGTAACCTTACATATGTTTCGCCAGATTGCTGGCTGGGGGGGGGGACGTGTGCGCAACAAACACCCCCCCTGCCTTTTCCCCCCTTCTGCTCTGATGGGGAGGAAAATCCTGAGGAGTCCCACTTGGGATTTTCCTGTGTGGCTTTCTGGGCACGGGAGATGTTGGTCTGGGCTCTGTGCCGCTGTGGGTGTCGGTATGTGGTGGTGGGCAAAGCCTCGAGAGGAAGGAGATGCTGTGGGGTTGAGCAGACCCCAGCGGTGCTCCCCTCTTTCTAAGGGATGCTGCTAAGGAAAAGCTGTATGCCGGCTCCTTCCCACGCTTGCCCCATGCCTCCCCTGGCCATTTTTCCCTGTTACTCATCTCTGAATAAAGGGGATGGGTTGGCACTGCCCTCCTGTCACCTGGATACCTGCACCCAAGGGCTGCGTGGTCAAAACCACTGTCTTACAGCCATCCTCAACCTCTGCTGCATAAAAGTAAACTGGGGGGAAGTTATCCCCTGGCTTATAGCTGTGGTGTAGAAAGACACTAAAATGAAAGCCCAGGCGTGGTGTTAATGGATTTGGTACCGTACTACGCAAAGTAAAACACAGGCACTGTTTAGCGCAGTGTGCTCGTTATTTCACAGGTTATTTGTTTAAACTGAAGATTCTACCTCTGCCTAATTGTACTGTATGCGAAACTCCAAATCTGCTACAGTTCCAGATTTGTCAAAGAGCATTATATAGAATATAGGCCTATTAATTTTACAGTCTAATTTCTGATTAGATTTTACAGCTCCTCTGATGAACTGTGTAGATTTTACCCATTAAAAATGATGACAATTCAGTTCTGTCATTTTAAGTGGAATTAAACCCAGTATTGCCAAGTATGATAATATCCTATGAAAAAATGAACCAACAGTTATAAAAAAAATTAAAAAAAAAATAAAAAATCCAACCCCTTGTTATTTCTGTATGGGAAAAATTCGCTTGCCAAAACAGTGGGACTAACTGTTACCTGTTAGTGCAGTCAAGAGCCTGTGGGTCTGACAGCTGAAATCAACAGAAATACTCCATTCAGGCTGAGCAGGTTAAGTAACGTTTTCTAGCACAGCTGTGTTACACGTCTGTTGGCAATTAAAAGAGCCTGCCAGAGCTGGTTAAGGAAAACTTTAAAGTAAACTGTTTTCTGTCAGAAAATAATTTTGTTAAAAATTAAAATCTCTGCCGTGTCTATACCTTGTTTTAGAGAAAACTAAAAAAAGTTGGGTTTTTTTAAGAGAAAAAAAATCAAACACTGAAACAGCCTGTTCTTGACTTTTTTTTAGATGCAAACTTAAATAAACATCCCCAAAACCAAAAATGGAAAAGTTGTAATATGAAAATAAAACTTCCATTTTCTTTACTGTCAATTTTAAATTTGGGGAAGGGGCTTATTCTGATTTGAAACAAAGCCAGATCCTGCAAACAGACATAAAAAGCATTCCCATGTGTGACATGACTTTCCATTTGCATCTGTAGATGCAAGGTGTATTTTTTAGCTCTTACTTGCCACAGTAATCCTGTTGACTTCACTTGAAAAGAATGGCACGTTTCCCACTAACTTTATTAGTGACAGGATTGGGCCTTGATGCAATACCTCATGTCACACAAGCAAAACTTGTTGCCAATAGACTGTCTCAAGGGAGGAGATTTCCAGTAACTGCTCCCTGAGAACTATTCTAAAAATGCATCTTTTTTCTGTCCAGCCATCGGGATAATGATATACTCCATCCCTAAAGAGAGGGGCGCTGACTGAGCTGCATTGATGGCACCAGAGGTCCCTGCTGGCTTGTTCACTAAACAGAACTGGCAACTGACTCTGAAGATAAAAGTTCTTGACGTTTTTCCAAGCTGGTGGAATGGAGCTGAGTGACACTTAGAAATAAATAGAGGAGGGAATAGTATGATCTTGAATGACAGAGGAGCTTTCATGAAAGACTTTCATGGGGGAGATGTGGGATGTACTGTTCCAGGCTTGAGTCTAGGGGATTTGTTGACATTTGGATAATGTGCAAGTTTGCTACCACTAGTATGAAATGTAGAGGAAAAGAAAGGGCAAAATTCCAAATGAATTCTTTATTCCCTCTTAAACGGTTAAATACACAATACAGCGATATATGTCTTTCTTCCCTATAACTGACTCTCTACAAATTGCCAATCTCTTTGGAAATCTGTTTGAAGGATGTTCTCTCCCCTGACAAGGAAATGTACTTCATGCAAAACATTTGTCATTTGTCTGTTATTATAATTCATGATCTTATCCTTCGTTCTCTTGCTTGTTTAAGCAAACAGTAATAGTACTTTTAACCTGAGACTTCAAAGGTAAAAATATTGTGAAGAGGTCCCCGTTCTTTTTTTTCTCGTCTCTGATCTCAGCCAAAGCCTTTGAACATCAAAGCGGCTCAAAGTTTGGGGCAAGTTCTTAAGGATTGGGTTACTAGAAAGAAATTCATTGAATTTCCATGTTCATATTCAACATGGACCAGAACAAATATTAATATTCAAGAGTAGTTTAATTTAATCACTTACAACAATTAAAGCAAGTTGTTGCTTAATCTTTTTGCTCAGTACAATGAAGCTCACTTATTCCATTGTATTGCTGTGAAAAATCCTTGACTTGTGTCAGTCAGAAATTTCTTGAAAAAATTTCTAACCTAGGCATTACAAAGCAATTAGAAATGTAAAATAAATTCCCCAAACAAAGAATGTTGCCATTTTAATTACAGTATCATCACACTGTCATGTAAAAGGTTAACACTTAAAAAATGAATCTCGTACCCTCAATCTATTACCTCTAAGCAATTCTCATTTTCACATTAATTTTTGTAGGCTGTCATCTAAATTAAATACTTTTCAGCTCCGTCAGTTTATCTCTCTATGTATTCTCATTACAGCAGTCACTAGAGCCAAAGTATTTTAATCTTCAGTATAATCCCTGTAGGACCATATTCTTAGCTACAACTTTAGGGGTTCTGCAACTGGTCTTTTTGTCTTTTAAACAGCAGCACTCCTTTGTGCAGCAGCTCTTGCCCTTGTAAGGACTTGCTATAAACAAGTCTTGCAGTCCGTTCCAAAACTACCTTCATCGTCAGTGGTTAGATAGCAATAAATCGTCCCTTTCCCCATTACTCACTTATATCTGTGTTCTCAGGAAAGGTTCTAATAAAATTATTCTGGTAGGTTTAATTTCTGATCGTTCAAAAGCCAAATCCTGGGGACAAAACTCTTAGCATTATCCTTTCTTTTGTGTAAGTCCTAAAGCCTAGATCCCTCCTCAGATCAGCACAACCGTACCTGAGTGACCACAAAATTTAGTAATCAACTCTCCAGCAGAAATGTGTGCTATCAGGAAGGCAAGTAAGGTGGGCTAGTGACTCTGCCACGTGACCTCTTCTGACTTAGATTGTGGTATGTTGTGTTACGGAGAATGTTCGCTGACTTCAGTAGCACCACCCAAGAAGTAAGGTACTTGTTTGAGTAAGGTTGCTTGAGAAGATGGGCTGCTAACACGAATGTTGTTTGTTTGCCAGGGTAGGCTTTTGGCTTTTTTATTATTTATTTATAACTTAATAGTAAAGAGTGCTTAGTTCAGATTCCTACAAATGACTACAAGGACCAAAATAAAATTAAACGTCTTCTTAATCCTTGGCAGCTGACAGATGAAACACCTTCCCAGGCCAGGACTCCTCAGAAAACAATGCAAATCTTGTGCAGCTTCTGGCATACTCAAGTGTCAGGCAGAGCAGTCTAGACTGCCTCCGTCAGCCCTGGTCCTCTCATCAACGTGACAGAAGGGCGATCGTACCAGAGGGCTTCCTTTAAAAGGAAATCAGAGCTTGCAAAGAAATAGTGCACATACTTAGGTTTCGTTTCAATATGTAGGATCTAGCCAGAGTGCACAAGCACCTGGATTCAGGAGCTGAAAAGAGCTTCTGAATCTGCTAGTTGGGGTACAGCAACTCTTTCTGAAAAAATACAGAAAGCCATCACCCAGTGTTCGTCCAGTAGCTTTAAGAACATGAATAGAGGCTACGTGGGTTTACAGCTCATTTTTTCTGAAGTCAGTGATAAAGGTTCCATTAACTTAACTTGGTAGGATCAGCCCCCTGACAAATATCTCTTAGTAATATCTCAAAGTTCATGAAAAACTTGGTAGGGCAAGAGCAGTAATAGCTTAAATAGATTTTGTGGTGTATTAGTAGCCACTGGGAGAGGACAGCAGGTATGAAACATGCATTAGTCTGTACAATACATTGCCCTGGAAACAGAACTTGCTATACAAGATGAAATTTGATAATCGGTCTCATCGGTGGATCAACAAGCTGGGCATTAAAATAATCTAGTCTAGGGAACATAAAAACATGAATGAGCAATAAGCAAAGCACATTTATTTCATGTAATAATAGGAAGCCTTAATCTTTTGACTGCAGTACTGAAAGAAGAGCTTGCAATCAAAAACCACACAGGGTTTTTAACCAATGAACCCGGGTTGAATTTTAAAGATGGGTTAGAAGTTCAAGTGGGTTTGGGTTGATGGCAAGAGCCAGCCATGAACAGCTCAGTTGTGTCCGATTTTAACTGAAGAAAATTGGTGCTTGTAGAGGCTTTTATAGTCACCAGCTTGTCAATACGGTAATAGCATAGTTCGAAATTGCTGGTTTGGTTGACAAATAGATCTGTGTCTTGTCGGCATAGAAATGAAACCCAGCATCATGCCAATGAACAACCCTGTGCGCAGGCAGCTTTGGATTGCTGAGTAAGAACAGGGCCAAAATGGAACCCTACAGAGCACGAGAAATAAATGCTGTAGGAGAAGGACACAAATTACCCTTGAAAATATAATGCAGGTAACTGTTGGATAAATATGATTTAAGCCAATTTAGAACTGTGCCAAACAGGAAGATAAAGTCCCTCAGGCATTCAAGAAGAACATTAAGATCTAGAGAAATGAGAGTAGCTGGAGAATGAGAACCTGTCTTTAGGAAAGGTTATGTCTTATTGCTGTGTGGCTGAAAATTTTAAATACTTAAAAAACCACCCAAAATGTAGAATATGATTCCATACCCACTGAAGCCAATGGTAAATCTTCTACGTATTTTGGTGCTGCCGGACTACAGGGATGTAAAATAAGACAGTAATTTACAGATGGATTTTATGCTTTGTGTTGTGTATAAACATGGCTCTTTTTTCAATATAACAAACAGAATTTTGCATGGTGTTGCATCTCTTGGTTTCTTTTGGATTCCAGCAATTAAATAACGCTTATTGTTACTACTTGCCGTTTAACCCCACAACAGACAAGAAAAAGACAATTAATCATAACAATTGCGTGAAGCATCCTGCAAATCTGATTTTTATCAATTTTTAAGAATGTGAGAAAACATTCAACAGGTTACTTTTTATCTTCTGGTTTACAGATTTTCTTCCTACCAGAAGCATTCTAGCAGGATCAGAAAATGTTGATGAAAATGTTCACTGATATTTCAACTCCCAGTGAAGAGATTGGGGAAAGAAGGAAGGAAAACTTGTAAGAGAACCGCTGTACAGTAGGAGGAAAGGCTGAATATGCTCTTCTATTGCATGGTCCAGACCATACAATTTACCCCACAATTTTTAAAAAAATAGATTATTTGCTTTGATGTGAAGGTGGGAACTCCGAAAAATCTGATGAGTCATAGAAAACAGAATTACATGTCTTCATGTAATGATTTACACTGTGTTTTACTCATAAATCCAAGTACAGCTTATTACTGGAATTGCAGTAGATCTCTGATACTGGGAAAAAGAATTTCAGTAGAGAATAGTGGAAGTCATAACACAGTAAATTGTTTCTGCCTTTTCTTTTTCTTTATAGAAAGGATATCAACAAAATCTATTTACAATTGAAGAAATAACTCTGGAAAACACATGAAACTACTTGTTTCAAAAAGCCAGGAATCCATCTGAGTTGTTGCTTCATTTATTACCTTTCTTTAAGCATCCATGTAAGTAACATCAATCAGATAGCATGAGCAGAAAATTATAAATAACTAGTACATAAAGTGACTTTGGAGAGTTGAAGAAATGTTTATGGATTTAATTAATTTATATTGTGCTGACCTGGCAAATTTAACTGCTTATTAATTGCTTGTTAAATAATTGTGAATAGTGATCACTTTTTCAAGAGTCTAAATCTGCTCTAGACAAAATATTTAAGAGTAATTAGAGATATAGAACGTTACATATTTTAGAACAGTCCTTACCCTTCTACTAAGAATGATAGCAATAGCGTTAAAGAACTGATGTGTCAAGAGTTTCAATGTCATCGACATTAAAGAAGGGATTTTAGAAAATGGAGTAATTTTGAATAGAGTTTGTCAGAAAAACAGGAATCCATTTGTATTTCGTATGAGTTAAGAGATTCTGCTTAGACAAATTAACAACAACAAAAAAGTAGGCACAGCATCAAGTTAGACAAAATTCAACATGAAAAAAAATGGAAATATTTCTTTTTTTCTGCTGCTTGACCATCTGATTCCTCAGATGGAGGAGGAAGAGAGTAGCAGGAATCCCTAGGAATACAAACTTCTCCTCCCTCTGTAAGAGGGGCTTCCAAGTTCAGGCTTCTAGGAGTGTTTTATCGAGACAACAACATTAAGATCCTGACTTCCCAAATGAATTGTACAGTGGACAATAATTATAATAATATTTGAGGAATTAAAATGTTACTTCTCAGTTCAATAAATGTGAAACAAAACTTTTAAACTATTCACAAAATATAATTATTTTTCTCCATTCAAACTTTTACTTTAAAAAAGTTGTTTTGGCCGTTGTAACGTTGCAAAATGGATGGTGTTTAGGTGAAGAATGTAACCCAGAGATTCTCTGTGCTAAGTCATCAAAATGCAGAATGAATAATTTTCTCCACAGAAAACATTTGCACATTTTTTTTATTATATATCAGACAAGAAAAAAAAGAGATGTGATTATTTCAAAATTAGAATTATGTATATTTAGAAACAGGTTATAGTATCTGCTGTTTATATATGGAAGTATCCTCATGTTCTTACTCCTTGGTTTTCAAAGCAAGAGCAATCTTGGCTAGGCAGTTCTCTAAAATATATGCAAAAAGTAGCAAGAGAAATTTCCCAGCTCTACGAGGGGACGTAACTTACACGACCGTAACTGTTGTTATCTGGTTTATGGTGAGCTGAATCACTGCTATGCCTCTGCCAGCTTTATGTCACACGTCAAATACTGGCGTGATGATTAACAGCATCAAAGCTGGATTTGTTATGTATCTAACATTTAGTGAAGCTAATTTCTCCCAATAAAACCTAGATATTTGAATGCTAATAAAAATATGCAAAGATATATAGTTGGATCAGTTATAAAAGACCAGCTAATTCGATTCTGATAAACTAATCACACAAAATACAATCAAACAGAAACTTATCTAAACTTATATGGCCCAGTGATTTGAGTTCCTTAAATTTTTTGACAGATAATTTAAGTGGATTTTCCCATTAGGCACCTGTAGGTAAACAGAACCAGTAATCACTTGTGACTAAATCTGTAACATTAGGTAGGTAAGCATCAATTATTCTGAGAATACTTAATCATTAGAACTGAGACCATTTTTTCCACACGGTCACCTTTTAGGTACCTAGCCAAAGAAGCCAGAATTTTTTTCAGAATTTCTTAGTTGTTACTTTTCTGTGGGCTTTCATGAGTGACGTTAAGAAATGTTGGGTAGTAGACCATATTTTTTTCTTTTTCTGTTACGTTTTTGTGCATTTGTGTAAAAGGTTACATGGATTTTTTTCAAAATAATTTCTTCCTTGTCATTATAAAACAAGAAAATCATAAAAATCTCAAGTACTTCTGAATTCCAGTAATCTTCTGAGGCCAACCTCTTTCCTTCACCTCTCTCTTCAGTTCTCACAACGAAAAAAAGAAAGAAAGAAAGAAAACAATCAACAAGTTAGAAAAAACAAAACATTACAGACAAATGGAAAAGATAGATAAAATACTACTTTGGCATTTAAAACACTGGTATTGTATTCTTTCATCAATAAAAGGTCTGTTCTTCTGAAGTATGAAGTATGAGGGCTGAGCTAGCTAAAGTAAGATAGCCTGTGCCATATTAGAAATTTGATCTTTACACTCTGGTGTAACTGAAATCAGATAAAATAAATCTGGACTTGCTTGTTTTCCTTTGATTTGTTGTTAAATAAAAGAAGTTATTTTTTTTTTAATGGAGAAAAAAAAAGAATAAAGAAACGAAAACTTGAGGTAATGTTACTCAAGAAAATGTTCCAAGTTAGTAGATGGTTAGAACCATAGCTTAAGTTTATTAAAATCTGTTGTATTTTTTTACTGTTGGTTTTCCATCAACGGTTCTCTTGTTCATAAGCTAATATGTGAGTAGGTAAATTTATTTAATGAAAATACAGGAGATACACAGTTTAGCTTAACACGGCTGTTTCATTTACGTGAGTCAGAGCACTTAAGATCATTTATACTAAAGAATATTATTAGAATTGTACTATGTAATTAAAGTGCTCGTATATTGTAAAACATTTGCCCAGTACCTGTATTATTTTGAAGGGCAAACACAGGATACTTTAGCCTCACCTTTTTAGCTGCTTCTTAATGGTCCTTTCCAGAACTTTATTCATTTGCAGTGTGGCACAGGCTGCCAGATCGCCGTATGTATAATTCGTACGTACTGTTCATTTTATTTTAGAACATACTGTTTCAACAACCCAGCTTGTGTCATCATGAGAACCATGACAAAGGGTTATCCAGATTTCATGATAGCCAGCCAGAAAAACAGGGCTGTGAAACAATATTGTTACTGAAAGTAACCTCTAAATGCAGAATGTGAGAGAGGTCACGATTCTTCAGTCCTTATTCAACTTCTTATTGCTGACATGGAGAAGATCTTTGTCAAAGAAAAGGGGAAAATATGAAATCTGAAAGGAATATGCATTTTCTGAACAGTTTCAGCTACATGCACTTAACCTTCTCATACGTTCTCTTTGTGCCACCATTGACCCATAAGTAACGAGTATTTTCACAAGTATTTTCATACTGGTATGCCTGCTCTACCAGTACTTTCTCGTGTCAGTTTGGGAGTAGTAACACCAGGCTGGTTATTTTCTGGACATGCCTTCACACTACCGGGAATGTGACTCATCAGAGCAACGTTCTCAGAAGTGTATTTTTCATGTTTGTTTGTGCGAGTGGGATGAAATTGCAGAAAAATCACAAGTACAGGATGAGTTATCCTGGATAAAACCACCAGTATTTTATTCTGGCAAAATATTAACAATTAATATAAAGTGGTCATATCAACTCAGCGTACACTACTTTGATTCTTCCACGAAAGGTGTTACAGGGGCTGAAAAATAATGCTTTATTTCCTGCCACCAGATACAAGACTCAAAGTGTTAGTTCCTGTCTATGGCCAAAAAAATGCACACCCCCGCTGCAACAATATGTAGGGGAAAGTAAACCTCACCCGAGCTCATGCCTCAGAACAGACACAGCGCGCTAGGGGCATGGCTAAAACTCACCAGATGCTGCCAGCATATGATTCCTCCATGAGAGTTTATATGGTACAGCTGTCCTTAAATGTTTTTGTAATTGAAAAGACCCAAGCATCTGGTCCTTTTCTTATTACTCTTAGATCAAATAGCCATGATCTGAAGTCTACTTTTAAATAATGGGGAAAAAAAAAGGAAAAAAAGGAAAAAAAGAACTTGAGGCACTAAGGGTACATTTCTCTCAGATGACCTGCTTCAAAGTACTTGTAAAAATATAAGTAAACCATGTAAAAAATAAAATAAAATAAAAAAAGAAGCAGAAACCAACTTCAGTAGGGAATGATACGAGTTATGTAAGCATACAAATACCTTTATCATTTTAAACGTAGGTAGATAAAGTAACAAGTGGTATGTACTCTTGATATCTTTCAGTTATATAGTCTATTCCTCCTCCCGTTACATGTTGCTGTGTAATTCAGCTCCACCTCCAACAGTTGCAGACTTGCTGCTGTCATGAGCAAAACAGGATACGCACTACAGTACGAAAACCCTTGCCCTGGACTAGTTTGCCCTCTGATAAAACTCGTAGGGTTCCCACTGATGTCAGTTAGTCCTAGACAGCACTGCTCCTGAAGAAAGGCAGAGTTTTCCACCTTACTACTTCAGATTTATGGACGAATGCTGTTACATGATTATCAGTTATTTAAGCAAACCTCCTCTGAAGTAAATTATTGAATAAATAGGAATCATAGTGATTTTTTTTTTCATTTATTTTGTGTGCCCACATAATTTCTGGACTACTAGGTCATTCAATCCTCTGTGAAGGCACCTTGGAAATAGTGGGTAATCTGACATATTACATGAATCGCACTAGGCCGAGTCAAGGATGGAATTACACTATTTGTCTATGTAAGGCTGACAAACTACTTTAAAGCAAGATTTAGTCTGGAAATGAATTTCTGTAAAGCTAGCTAGCTTCCCAACCGCACCCTAAGCCTTTCATATCATGATTGGAAGCCATAAAGCAAGGCCTTAATTCTTTTGATTGAAAAAGGTACTTTCAGAGCTGTTAGTTTTTTGAGATAGCCATAAAGGAAAATCAAAATAAGAGCAACCATAGTTCACCCAAGCTCTGCAAAGCACTTTGTGATTTAAAAATAGACTAGCAGTATCTTTAAAGTGGTTGGGAATCATGTAAAGGCATTTTCATTTTGTTTTTGAAAACAATATGTGTCTTGTTATCACACGGCACAGATCTATGTGTTTTACTTCAGCAAGTTAGAGACAAAGTTTTGTTACTGGAACTGTACCTTTTTACATCATTTTTAAATGCATCAAAGAAAAAGTGGGAGGTAAGTCAACAATTTATTTAACTATTTCTAAATGGTCACACAGTTTAATTCTGTCCTTCAAGAATTCTAGAATTACAATAATATTTTGATTGTGATAGAATTCCTACTAGGTCAAAATCATAACTTTCTGTCTTGAGATTTCTGGTTAGCAACTTTAAAGAGAGAGAGAGTATGCGTGTGCATTATTATATATATTTATAAATATATATGGTTCATTGATATTACCAAAGTATAGTACCAACAGGTCTCCACTAAGTGCATGCAGTTCTGGGAATGAGTTCCAATACAGCCTCTACAAATATGTTTTTCCCTTCCAAGACCAATCTAAAAATAGTTTACGTTTTCCTATCATAACTGGCTTTCCATTTACAGGCATCCTACAGTGAAAAATTCCCCTTGAAGAAACCAAAATTTAAAAATGTCCCTTTTGCGATGTCTACAAGGAAGGGAAGTTATCGACACCACCACAGATGGCAGATAGGTAGGCACATCGGTAGATGCACATCTTCCAGGCTTGGAGAGTGAGTTGTGTCTGTGTTTAGGTTTGGCTGAAGACCACCCAGGGGGAACCAACCAATACGCAGCAGTACTTTCGTACTTCTTGAGAGGCTGATTTCACTGTGTGCTGGAATTTTTCCTTTACTTGTACAGAGTACAACTGATTTCGTATATTGTTTGAATTCATTTAGTTTATGTAAATATGAGCAAGTGGCACAATGCAGTGTGATACAAATATCGTTTTGGAAATAACCTGCTAAACACACACATTGTACTGTTTAATGCAGTCTCAGTTGATAGTATCCTACAGAAACTTTTTTCCTCAGCCAACTATGTGTTACCCAACAAAAATAATTTTAACAGGTATTCCACATACATGTTTCTTCTGTTGGTTGTTCAAGATTGTCATTTCGTAGGTCTCTTGTCTACACAATACATTCCCTAAGGTTAAGAATGAAAGAGGTCTCTACTACAGACATTCTTGATTGAAATAGCAGCTAAATTGCTGCAGTAATGAGAAAATTTCCTATTCCCTAGATAATTCAGCTGCTTAGCATTGAAACATTTTTGAGAGAAAGATTCTTCATGAAATAAAAAATTAAAGTGTTTTTTTTTTTTTACGATCAGAATTTGCTATATGAGTCTGCTATGGAAATGAAGAGTAAAATTTTTTATTTAATGGAATTATGATCAGGCTATATTATGCGACTGTTGCTCTCAAAAAAAAAAAAAGAGATCATTGTATAGACACTGTGATATGCAGTAGCTTTACAAAATGCTGCTGTGTTGCTGGAAGAAAGCGGTTAAAAACACATGATGATGAAGTTAACCTAAATCTTTCATTGGCTTAAAAAAATAGGTCAAGTAATACATTACTAGCTCCGCTGTAAGCCTGTACACAATCCGTACATTCCAAAGTGAAAGAGATTTTGCTTAACGCTCCTACATCTAGTTTCATTCATGGTATCTCTAGGTTAAAACATCTGGCTTTTCACAAATGTGACTCCCTTCTGCTTTCTGTAAAGTGAAAATTCCTATGTTCTTCAACAATATTAGCCCTTAATGTAAAAAATGCTTGATTTTATTACAAATTTTATAATTTATACCTATATAATTTACAATTATTTTACCTGAGTTCTAGAACTAAAATTGTTGGCGTATCATAATGCAGATATTATCACACGATTTGTAAGTGACATGTAAACAAATTCGTTTCTCTTTTCTTAGTCCTTAACCTCTAGAAGAAGTGCCACGAAGCGTTCCGTAAAGCGTTGGGCGAACACCATGCCACGCATCCCGACGTTAGGTTTAGCACAGGCACACAGAAGGCGCGATGGAGGTCAGGCGCACTTTGTAGCCTCGCCTACACAGCCAAGTTCGGTGTGTGTCTCTGGACAGTCTCTTCTTTGACGGGAATGAAGTCTAAAGAGCAACTTGACGTATGATGATGCCACGTCTGACAGCAGAGGTTGTCCGCCGGCCCGGTGGGGATGCCACCTATCAAAATGGAGGAGGGCTGACTCCTCTTGGAGGCTCAGCCCAAGGCTGGTTTCCCTCCCAGATTGTGTTTAAATGCCACACGGGCTAAACGGCGTGGGCTCCGAGGAGCCGTTTTGTCCCCGTGTCTCCAGCTGCTCCCGGGGGGACAGCCCGGAGGGATGCTCCCTCTCCCCCCCGCTCCCCGGTGCGCAGCGCCCGTCCCCGCGGCCCGGCACAGCCCGGGCGATAACGAGACGTGCCGGGAGCCGTCAGGGCAAGGCCGGCCGGGTCGGCAGGGCCAGGGAAGGGAGGCAGGGAGGGCAGGAGGGACGGAGGCAGGGCCCGTCCGGTCGCCGCCGCAGGTGCCGGGGCGGCCGCTGCCCTCCCCCGGCGGTGGCCGCCCTGCGCTACGGGGGGGGGGCTCGGATTTTCCTTCCCCCCCCCCCGAACCAAAAGTTTATAGCGCGTTTTTTTTTTTTTTGAGAAAATTCTTAAAATAGAAGCTTTAAAGGGACAAGAAATGGTAACCACTAGAAGCGCCCTCCCCCCCCCCCCCCATTAGTCTAAGCGAGGCGAAAAGGAAAAAGTGTTATTTTTTGAGCAACCGCCGTTTTCATTAAATACGGGTCCTCCGGTGCTACCGCTCCTAAGTTTGTTTCCCGGGGGCTCTGCGCTTTCGGTTCCATTAATTAGAGAGGGCAGGGACGCGGCGACGCGACGCCACTTGCCTACGTGCGGGGCGTTCAGCCGCCACCGGCCCCGCAGCCCCTTCCCCGCACGGTGCGGGGGCGGTGGGGGTGTGGGTGCGGGGTCGTCCCTCCCTCAATCCATCCCTCCTTCCCTCCCTCAATCCTTCCTTCCTTCCCTCCCTCCCCTCGCCGGGGGTTAGAAAAGGGTTAAGAAACTTGGCCGGAGAGATGAATGGCGCGGCGCGGGGAGGGGCCGGGCTGCGCCGCGGCGGGCGAGGTGGAAGGCGGGGAGGATTCGCGGCTGCGGGTTAGGCTTTGAAAGTCAGCCTCGCAGGCATTGCAGCAGAGCCCCGAGCCGCGGAGGGGCGCGGAGAGGAGAGGAAGAGAGGAGCGGAGCTGGGCTCGGCTCGCTGTGTATGTGCGCGGGGTCGGGCGGACGCGGGGGAGAGAGAGGGGGAGGGAAGGCGGCGCGTCCTGTCCTCCAGCCGGGGGAGCCGGCCGCCCACCTCGGCTTTGGGAGCCCCCGACGCCGCTCCCTGCACCGGGACTGGCCGCCGGAGGCGAGGCGGCCCGGCGGGCAGCAGCCAGCCAGCCCTCCCGCTCGGGAGGAGCCGCCGCCGCCGCGGTGGTGGTGATGGTGGTGGCGGCGGCGGGGTGCGCGGCCCCGCTGCGGGGTGAGTGCGGCGCTCCCCCGGCGGCGGCCGCGGTGGCTGGCGGGGCGGGGGGGGGGAAATGGCCGAGCGGGG
>JAOXNO010000001.1:105506278-105526488 GCA_028565335.1 Limnodromus scolopaceus | reverse complement strand
GCCTCCGTTCCGCCCGGAGGCCGGTTGTGCCTGCCCGCCCCACCTCCGGCCCCCCCGGGCGCCGCGTCCATCGCCTCCCGCAGGCGGCGGTCCCGCGGCTCCCTGCTTCCCCACAAAGATGCCTTCTCATCGCTTCGGGCTCCTGGGGGACGTCGCTGTTTCCTTTCTAGACTAAAGGTTACTTTTTCCAGACGCGTTTCTGTGTCCCTGAAGCCCTTTAAAGGTGATTTTTTTTTTATTATTTTATTTTATTTATTTTTTCAATTTTATTTTACCCTTTCTCCCTGCGGAAGGAAGTGTTTGAGGCTGGTCTGTGGGAGTGTCTGTCGGTGATGAAGTTGGAAGGTGGCGAAACCCTAAAGGAAGGTAGCGCCGGGGCATAGGCAGAATAAGGGAGAGCTTTGTAACGTGCCACCAGCCTTGTCTCTGTGCTGCCCCTCTCTCTTTCTTCTCCTGTGTTGTGGATTCTGATGGTTTATTAGGCTTTTAATTTAAAGAGGAGTTCGGCTAAAACACTTGACACGTGTTGAAGACGTTGGGGAAAAAAAAAAAAACAAACAACCAAACCAAAACAACCAAACTGGTGGGATTTCTGGCTTTGGGATTATGTTAATATTAGGAAAGCTGAAGTGGAAGTTGTCCCCTTCTGCCTCATCTCTCTGGAACCTGGAGACACTATTATTCTTTGTTTTGTTTTGAGGGGACCTGCCTGCAGTGTCTGACAGCTCACAGGCCGATTAAAATTTAACTGAGTCATGGCACTATAAATGTTCAGAGATACTGTAAGGCTTTATTTAACAAAGAGTGCAAATCGGGCCTGCAAAGCCCTGCGGGGCGGAAGCAGTCACTTGTGGAAAGGGGGTGGTGGGTCCCTGGGCGAGTGGCAGAAAACCTTTTTCTTTTATATTCAAGTGCAATTTACTGTTTCTGAGGCTGACTGAACACACTAGAAAGTGACACGTTAAGATGCCGTATGACGAAAGCTCTCTGAGCTGAGGATATTTTGTGGTTAAAATCTGATTTAACGGCATATGAGTAATGGTTGCTATATGGGCAGTGAGAGTTGACATCTCAGAGAGCAAAAGTTCGTGTCCAGAAGAGCGTCCGGGCAGGTTTGGAGTTCCTGCTGTCTGGGGCAACTTGCGGTTGAGAAGTCTGACTTATTTTATCATCGTTCCTTCAAGGTAACGCTGAGGTTGACTCTAGCGCAAGACAGCGAGTCCGTCATACGTCCGGGTGTGCGTTTTCTGTTGAGTGGGACAGCAGAGGTAACGAGCAGTGATTGCGTGTTTCAGGTGGGGGGATGAAATGTGACCTCCTGGTAGACCGGCCTGCAGTTCCCAGTTCCCTAATGAGCGAGAGCTGTCAATGGTTTTCAGTTTTTTGCAGACCCCGCGTGCACAGAATACGAGATGCTGTCAAGTGCCAAACCATGCTGGATGGATTATTTATTTATTTTCCCCCTGGTAGTCTTGGGGTAGAAAACTACCAGCTGAAAACGTGCGCCTCCTTTCTGCTCCCCATACTTACTTCTCTTTCTACAGTGAAAGACGTGCTAATCAAAATTGGAGGAAAATAGTAACCAAAATTTATTATAGTCATAAAACCTATGTTGATAAAGAAGTAAAAGTGAACTAATGTTTTTATATCGTAAACTTAAATGGATGATTTAAATGCTGGCTGTGTCACCTGCAGTGTTTGATAGCTGTGTCTAGGGTGAATCTGTTCTGTAAAAGGCACCAAGGAAAATATCTTTTCTTTTCTTTTTTTTAAGTGATTCATTAAAGGTTATAGAACTCAAACATGAATTAACTTGATGGTGATCATACATGCCTGTAGGTTTTGCTTAATGTGGGATTGGCTTAAAAGAATTCTCAAAGGCTCGCTTGCTTAAAGCTTATTTTGTCTTTTCGGGGCTAACTTTATTTTTGTGGCTTTGAACGTTGGCAAAAGGTTTCTGTAACACCAGCTCGCATTATTGTTAGCAGCGAGAGCACTGTTAATTTTACCAGTGACAGTGTGGGGCATTACTACATTGGAAGATAAACGATGTTTTGCGTCTTGCCGAGCACATGTATAAACTTGCCCAGGGCAGAGCCAGGGAGTTGCATTTCCCCCAGTCAGCTGTCTTGCTCGACACCTCCTTGCAGGGCTATCAGAGTAGACATGAAGACCGTAGTATTTCGTTAATTTTAGAATAGCTCTTCAGAACTCACCCGAACCTCAAAACCCAAATGGCTTGTGGTTTGTGTGTGTGTTTTTTGTTTTGTTTTGGTTTTTTTTCCTGTATGTGAACATACAGCAAATGGAGGGAGTCCAGAAAAGAGCGTGAAGTTTCCAGTGGGTGCCTGGCATGGGGGCACAAGCCCCTTTGCGAGTGGGACTTTGGTGGCGAGCCTCCCAGGCTGGGGAACCTCTGGGTAGGGATGGCTGGGCTCAGCCAGGCTCATCTCCCAGCTGCTGGGTGACACGCACCGAGGGATGGGCTGGGATAAATAGGATAACCGTACTATGGATTAAAAAAGGATAAATACTCTTTTGGGACGAGAAGTGCAAATTTTGAAGTATAAATCATTACTGCTCAGCAGGGGCTTAATGACAGGTGAGTGGAAAGATAATGTAGGTAGGGAATGAAGCCTGAAGAAGAGGAAAAGGTGTGAAAGAACATGCACAAATGTACAAAAAAAGATAAAAACCATAAACTTGACAGTCTGTCTAAACAGTCTTAAACTAAAGACGAGAAGGTTAATGGTTTGCATTTGTGGTTTGCTCTTTCTTCCTGCCAAGAGGCCAAACCGATAAGAACAGTAAGTATGTGAACTGTGCTGGCCTGCTTGTGGCAAATACGAGGAAAGTATTTACAAGGCTTGTGGCATTGCTTTTGGATATTTTGGTGTTAGGATTTTGCTAGTTGAATTTGAAAATACTGAATTAGAAAATAACATGCTGTGGTTGGCAGGCAGTACTTTGGGTGGACATCTGCGATCACATAAAAACTTTCTTATGTTCTCTGGTGGATCTGCCTCAGGAAAAGTGGGCAAAAGGATTCTTCTGGTACCGATGAATGCCTGCACTTTAGTGTTTCTGGATTATTTATTTCAAATACTTTGAAATGTTAACGGACCTATTTAGCACTTGAAAGAATTAATTTGGTAATTTATTTGGGTGTCTGTTGCAGGTCACTTGGCTTGATGGTTGAAGAAGGAGAATAGGAACTAAGACTCGTGTAAATAAATATTCATGTGTAGGAAGGGGCAGAAGCAGTTTCTAGCCGTCTTAGTTTGGGTGAGATCCCTTCTGGCATAGTCTTCTCAAACTGTTACTGGAGCTCATGGCTCCTGTTCAGTTGCCTGTCTGGAGAGAAACTCTGTTTTCATGCCACTTATTTCTAAATACCAAGGAAAAAACAATTTTGTTTACAAACAATATGGGATTAAAAGCGGAAGCTGCAGGTCTGTCAGTCACTGGATTCAAAGAGGTTGAGTTGCGTGTGGAGACGCAGCTCAGTGTTGGGGAAGACTTTTGGTGGGCTCCTCTTCCTCCTCCTGGGAAAGGAAGTTGTGAGGGAGCCATCGTGAGAGATTGGGCAATGGATGTAAAAAGTGTTTTAGTCTTAACTGAAACTATTACTTGAAAACAAATAAAGGAGTATTTAATTTGTCCCCAAAAATGCTTAATGAAATTTTATGTTGAAAAGCGTCTAAGTAGTACGTCTTGCTCACAGGAGAACAGTATTTTTGTTCTCGTCAGTGCTAGGCTGGTACTGCTGCTCTGATGCTGATTTTTTTTTTTTTTTTTTTTTTTTTTTTCCCCCATAGCAAACCTTAAAATTCATGGCTGTGGGATTTCTAATTCTTCTGTGTCCAACTCCACTAGGAAAATGGAGTAGGGAAAGGAAATTGAAAAGGCTTTTTCAGTGACGTAGAAAGCGCGGCTCGCCTCCAAGGTGGGAAGAAATGATCATTCTTGCTGTAGGAGATTGTGCTGTTGGTGGTGTTTGTGTCATCACCTATCCCACTTTCAACAGTTTTTAATATAAAACAAATCAACATTCAAAAAACTTGTGTTAAAAGCAAGAGATCCAGCTGTGAAGTTTTTGAGAATAAAATATTATTCTAGAAAGTTGTTTGGGGTTTTTTAAAAAATTTTTATTTTTTCCCCATTTTTAAAACCTCATTGAAGGAATATGTAATTTTACCCAGAAATAACAAATTCTTTTGTTCTTTGAACCTTCTGTAGTCATTGGAGCACTGCAGAAGACTGTTTAATCCTGACCTAAAGGAAATCCTGTCTATACATTGAATCTTGATGGCAATACAGTGTGGAGTGTTTGTTGGGTTTTGTTGACTTTTTTTTTTTCCCTACTACAGTAGAAATCTGTCTTCTCATGTAAGTAGGAATACTTAAATGAAACCACTTGTCAGGGGTGGAAAGCATCTTAGCTATATCTATAGTATAGAACAGAAATACTGGAATTAACTGTTTTTCTTACATGTAGATGAATTGAAATGGTGAATATGTTTTTTCTAAAAGTGCTGCTTCCTTCTATTCCAAGGGACCTCTTGTCCCGTTTTTCCTTTGCTCACAAAAGATTTCCCGTCCAGCTTGTTTGTCCTTTCAGTTCAGTGGGGTTGGGAAGGCTTTGAACTATGTTTATTACCACCTTTGTCACTGTACCTGTCCTTTCTCTGTTTATTTTGACTGCAATGGTAACTTTATATTTCTTTTTTCATCATAATTGAATCCAAATGTTGAGGATTGCTACCTTTAGTGCAAATTGGCTTTTTTTATTTATTTTGTGATGTAATAGGGGAAGGATTTGAAATAGTGTGTCTTGTAGTATTTCGGGGTATTTACTTATTTTTCGGCTTAATTGGATCTATTGCTTTTGTTGGGTCTTGATGCTGGCAGTAGTCGAGCCTGCTTCTGTTATTTCACATACCTGAAAGCTTTGAGTGGGTCTTTTTTGGAGTATGGCCCATCTATCAACACCTGTATCTTTTTTTTTTTTTTTTTTTTTTTTCCCATTGCAGTGGTCAGTTAGATGTTTTCTCTGAGCTGGCTTTGGCCCCAGTGGTTTTGCAGAAGCGGGGAGATGCTGAGAGCTGCCCCCGATGCACACGCTTCCCACTCTGCCCTTTTCCACCCTGCACACCCATAGCCACCCATGGGGTGCTCTGCGCTGGAGAAATTTGGTGTTTAAAAGGCTTTTGACATGGGTTTTGTGAGACCAGAAGCTAAAGGTAAGGCAAAGAGGAGACAAGCTCTCCCTCTGCTGAGCAAGAGTGGGGGAAAGCTCAACCGAACAGGGGAGAAAAAACAACCCCCAAAGAAAACCCACACCACAGACTGTTTGTTGTTTTTCTTTTCTTTCTTTTTTTTTTTTTTTTTAAATTTATTGTAGTTAAATGTGACTCTCTGCATAATAAACTTGCTGCTTGGGTGGTAACTTGGTGACAGAAGATTTTACATAACCTTTAATAATGAGGCTCGTCGTGAGAACAGGGTTGAAATAATACAAATAACAATGATCTAAGTTTGCATCTTTTAGAAAAAGTTTGCTTAAGAATAATAGAGAATTGCTGAGAAGAATGTGTAAGGTGGTGCTTGTGATGGATAACGTCTTACAGTTATAATATTATATACTATTTAATTCCTGAATAAATCAAAGTCAAATATTATTTCTACTGATTTGGTGTTTTTCTAACTAATTTTGTGGCATTTAGCGTTACATTCACCAGTTCTGTTAGGCTCTTGTATTTTCCTTGTGTGTATATATATTTAAATTAATAGGGGCTTTTTAAAAAATATGATTTTGACATTCTTAGGTGCAAGTTTGAAGTGTTAAGCTGTAATTGCTACATAGGAACGAGGGCTTTCATGTCACAGCTATATTTTGGATGAAAGGAAGAAAGAGAGGACCATGGCTTGGAATCACAGTTGAGCGTTGATTTTGTTCTTGCAGAAATACTATCCAGTTAGTTAGATAGTACAAGTCTAGACTACACAAGTTGTTTGTTCTTCTTTTAGTGGTGGTTCCTCTTGGAAAATTGTGTTTTCTGAGGTTTGGAGCTATGATTTTCTTCTGAAATAGAAATGTCATTTGCAGTTCTTACTATCCAAAATAGAGCATTGCTTTCTGTTGCACCAACAATAAGGGAGTAGATAGAGGTATATTGGATGAGAAAAAATTGGTATGCAGAATTTCATAGGGCGATTTCTGCTGTTCTTTTCAGATCAAGCATGGAATTGTTGAGGAAGAAAATTAATGCATCCTTGAACTCCTGAAGGAAGGGCTTCCCTGATGGGACCACTTTCAAGGTAAATAATTTGTTTGGGTTATTTACCTCATTTTTTTGGTTTGGGGTTTCTTCTTTGTCTTTCCAAATCTGTCATACAGCAGTCTGCCATGTATATGTCTTTTAGGATTATAATATGTTTTAAAGTGATAAATTTTCGAGTTAATCCCTCTCCTTTAGCGTAAGACTTTTAGTGTGTGCTGATTAAAGAGAAATAAGTATTTTAGTAGCCTTTGAACTTTCTGTATGGAATTTGCTGGTAAGTCATGAAGATTTAGCCTACTTGTTTGGGAGGTAGTTGCTAAATAGAGAAGAATCTGATTTACATATACTTTCAGAGTGAAAGACAAGATTAAATAAAACGTACTGTGTTACAATCTCTTTTTTTTTTTTAATAAATAAAACAGATCCAAATTGAGCTTCTGTGGCAAGGGACCGTCACAGTAAAATCATTATTAGATATTAACGTTACAATGGCTTGTAGACATTTAGCACCACTGTCATTTTGTTTGGATCTGCTCCCTTGGTTCTCATTTCCTAAATCCTATTTTTCTTTGATACTGGGGAATAATTCCCTGAGTGTTGTCCAGTGATTACTTACGTATATGCACTTTGGTTTGAGAGTAATTTTATTCACTTGAGTAGCCCCACTGTACTCGGTGGGCCCACATGCATGCCTAAGAACTTGAGAATGCTGATGAGCATAAAGAATACAATTTGGGCATGTAATGGTTGACAAGCGGTTGTTGTTTTGTTTCTGGTCTCTCTTAGGACTCATTTGCATTGCCTCCAGTGGCAACTTTTGTGAGCATTAGTAGGGAAGGTCTAGAAGCTGGAGGCAGTCATACCAAATCCCAGCCTGCAAAACTTGTAGCCTATCTGTTGGAATGACACAGATTGCAGATGCAAGGGTATATTTATGTCTTTTTTTTTTTCTGTTTTTAAATAATTCCATGTGTTGCTTGACTCCATTTGGATATATGGTCCGTGTACTGCAGTTTGAACATCTCCAACACAACAGAATATAGCAAAGCGAAGTCATTAGACGATATCTATGCTTTTTAAATTGGGGAGATTTGAATTTATCCGGAATCAGTGTTTTGGACATAAAGGGAAATCAAGATGAAGGATCCACTTTTTTCCCATGATGCTTCCTATTTGACTCCTCAAAACCAGAAGTTTAACGTTGCTGTAGTGCTTTTTAGCTGTATTAGCAACTGTATTTGCTCAGACAGTTAATTGTGTTACTTGCAGCTCTCAGAATCACTAAGATAGGCACTTTGGAATTAAAACATAATTAATTCTCAAATTGTAAATAGCTAATTAATTGTTGTGATCAGCAGCAGATGGTCACTTGTACAGCCTTAACAGAACTTAGTAGACAGTGGCTTTTGTGGCAAAAAGCTTTTTGAAATGTTTCACATCTTCAAAAATAATTAAATTCGAAGCTTTGTTTCAAGATTGTCACCTCTGTTTAAAAGCAATTCTATTTAGTCAGAGTTGCAGAACTGTAAGCTGTAAATAAGGATCTTGCATCGAGTATTCAGCTCATCAGTAAGGCGGTTAAGCTAAGGATTTGAGAGAATGGGTATGTTAGTGTATATATGGCTTGTAATCCTGATGCAGTTTGCATTCTTTTTTTCATTTCTAACCAACGTTGTAAACCAGTTATTATGTGCCATGTCTTGATATTTTTTGTTTGTTTGTTTTGGGGAGGTGGGCAACAGGTTTGTCTGTTGGTTATAGGCACAACTTGTAGAATACCTATCTTGGTATGTGAGTTTGCATTGCATACCATTGTAAATAGCTTTAGTGTGGAGTACAGTAGAGCTGTCTTGATCAGAGGTTTGTTTTTGTCCCTGGTATTGGATTTCTTGTTTTAAGTTGGATTTCTGGACCATTAGGGTGGTCTTTCTCCATGTTGTTGATGCTGTGTAACCTTCATGAAGTAAGAGATACCGGGGGGAAGGTAGTGATGCTGTCTAAAGCTGAGTTTTCATCAAAGAAAACTCTGTAGCAGCGAGCTAAAATTTATAAATTATGTCCTTATTTTAAGCTAACACAAGCCCGAGAAACTTCAAAAGATGTAACTCATGAAAAAATACATATGAGAATTAAAATCTAATAGTAATTATAACTGTGTTGTTGAAAGAGCAGGGTGGTGAGTCAGTGTGAGCAAGGTTTGCAGATGCAGCCTTTAATTGAGGAGGAATTGTTCACTGTAAACCAATTACATCTTATTTTTAATGATAGGTTTTAGAGAACAGCAAATGAGTGTTGTGTGATCTTGGCTGATAGTATGTGCTTTTCTTGTTGGATAAAAACACAAAAGCCTGAGGAAACGAAGTTGCAAACAGCAGTTTCACTTTTTTTTTTTTCCTTTCTCCTCTGAAAAGGAAAAGGTAGTTACGCAAGTGGAAGAAACTCCACTTTTTTGCTGTGAAACTGTTTAATGTTTGGATATATTTTGTCTTTGGGAATGAACATAGTGCTTCTGTTTTGTCAGCCTAGGAAATTGGGTAAAGGGATTGGTAACTTGCAGGGTAGAGGAATGTCCCTCGTTCTTTCTGTAGCTTGGCATTTAATATTTTACAGCAAACTTTTAAGTTTAACATATGTGAACTTGTACTAGATAGGGTTAATAGGCTAGAACAAAAGGTCAAAGCATAAGGCATTAGGCTTAATTAAGGGAGAGCAGGAGTGGCGGGAGTATGTGACAGTTAAATGGGTTTCCCACAGACTAATGTCTGTTACAGTGCAACCATGCCTCAACTTAAGTGGGTTATTTTGTGCAAAGGGCAGCAGTGATTAGCAGTTTGACATGCCAGACGTTTCTGGCCAATCCCATCTGTTTCAGAGGTTAAAAAAGCACACCTTTATGAGCTGATAGATTGATTTGTGTGCCCGTCTGGTAAAGATTAGAAGTCCAAGGCCGGTGCTGTAAATGCCAGTTATAGAATATTGTACTTTCTTAGTTGCTCTTTGTTTAAACTGTTAACTGTGGTGTAATGGGGCTAACAGCTATAAAAGTGACCGTGCAACACGAAGAAGGCCGCGGGGCTGCTGCGGCAAGTGTTTTGAACCCGAAAGGTCCGGGAGGAACATTTCCTCCTGCGACAGGTTTGCTTTGAAGGTCAGCCCGTCGGCTCTGGTCGCCCTGCAGTGCTTGGCTCGGACGGGGAACGGAGCTCGGTGTGCCCCCGAGTGAGGCTTGGGCCTGTTCATCGCAGTGGTGGCCATTCGTGTGCTCCTCCAGAGGTTACCCGCCTCAGGACGAGCAGTTCTCCCGCCCGCTCCTGGCGTGGTTGGCTAGAGGGGAATATCAGTATTTAAAAGGTTTCAGTATTTGTCTTAACGTCATTATGCTCTCGGTATCCTTCCCCCTCTGCTGCTGACACCAGGGTGACACGTGCGTGTTCTGTTGTTCTTTCCTCTGTCGCTGTTGCTCTCTGGGTAGTGGGTTTTTTTTTTTTTTTTCCCCTGATTGTATCATGGGGTTGCCTAGTAAGCCTAAAATAAAATAGGCAGCGCAATAAGTCTTGACTGCGTTTCTCGTCATCTTTATGACTTTGTGAAGTCAAAGTTACATTACTATTAATATAAGACTATTAATAAATCGTTGATGCAATAAAACTGTTTTTGATAATGTTCAAGGTTCATGCATAGTTGAAGGTGATTATCCTATTTTAAAATCAAGTAGAGGTCAGACGGTATTGTAAGACAACTGACTGTGGCCCAAATGGTATGTGATAGCTTCAAGACCAGTGACAGTCTTTCTCACTTTAAGTAAATACATTTATAGTTAACAACTGAATTCCAAATTCTGTATTTTATGGTAACTTGCCAATTAACTTCCTTTGTGCTTTGTGCAAAGCGGTGAGATATTTGTGCTCACTTAAAATGAATGCTTAAAACTTTCGTTTTTAAAAGAAATCATTTAAGGTTTCCCTATTCTCTCTCCTCTCTGTTCAAGCAGTGACACTTGTAGCTAAATATAACTGAGAAGTAAAACTGCATGAAACTAACATTTGGCACCTTACATTTAACGTTTCCACATGAACTTTAAAATAGTTTTTCTCTATGGAAGATAGTGATGACTTGATATCCATAGTAGAAAGACTGGTCCATGTACCTGAGCTGTACTTCTGCTGTAACAGCCATGGCCTGTTCCTGGAGAGATTTACTAATTTGTGATTTATAAGCAGTTTGTCTTCACCTTATCCAGCTTTGTAAGAGCCACCTTAGTTTTTCTTTTGTTCTTGTGAAAGTCTCTTCCTTTTACTTCTCTTTGAAATGCCTAGAAATATTTCCAGTGTCCTTTAGGATGAGCAAGGCAACATCATTATCTTGCAGTTTATTTAGTAACATGGAGCTGAAATGGGCATATGCAGCATCATGTTCTCTATGGAATAATATCTATTTAAATGATTTGGATCTAATACATATTTACATGAAAAAACATCTTGCCCTTCTCTGTGGGGAGAGAAGGTGAACAAGCATAAATTTTATAATACTCATTGCTTCTCTTGCACTAAATCATACTTAAATTGCAGGAGGTTGTTGGCTTGAGAGTTGTGTAAAAAGTGCTTGGCTAGTAAAGTGAGAGTGCAGGGAGATTTATCTAATTTAATACTAAGAAAACGTTGTCAGCTGCAGTGCATTGATATGGGATTTCCTAAATCCAAAAGCTGTACTTTAGATTTTTGTATATGCATATTTGTTGTATTTTCACGGTTATAATGCACAAACTATAATCCTGGAATGATCCATTAGTGCAGTGTGCATATATCCTATATTTTGGCTAATTTGATTGCTATTGATCATACCTGAGCCATTATCTAATATCTTGGGAAATGGGATGGATGCTGTGTCTGCTTTTCTGCTGTTTCAGGGCAGAACATACTTTATCAAGATTCTTACAACAGTATTGTTAAAATATTTATAATTGCTGCTTGAGTGTAATTAGCATTTTCTGCTCTAAGCGTAGCACAGATTGAATAATAAAGGTTTCCAGGTAGCACGCTAAAGATTACATTCAGGACTACAATGCAGGGTGTTTTCTTCTCATATCATAATGATATGGTGTAGTTTTGTTGATGAGAGCGGAAGTCTTGGCAGTGATTTTGTTATTTTAATTTTTAGTGGGCTTGGGCTTCTCTCTGAGTCTATGCAGTTCATGAAGTACAGTGATGTGGAATCAGTATGGTGGCTTCTCTTCTACCGTTCCACTTTCATCATTGGATAAATCTTAGCAAAACTATTCAGTGTAGCATTACTGAATATAACAGGACACTATACCAAATACTCTGTAATTGTCAGTGAATTGGCTGCATCTTTTTAAAATATTTCTTTTTTATTGTGCCTTTCAGTTAGAATATTCTAAAATATTTACATAAAAGATTCAAGTGATTTGGTTGGCTATTAGGCATTAAAAACGGTTCTAAAGTGTCTATTGTTTTCCATTTTGAGTAGTCTTTAAAAAAAGAAAGGATGCGCTCAGTCTTTGGTGTTTCAGAGGATTTGATTTTTTTCATGTAATTGATGAAAAGGTTGCTATCCCTGACCCTTTACAAACTGGGTACAAAGGATGCTGTACCCTGCTTATGTGAACTGACCGACTATGGATTTCTCCTTATTTTAGATTTCCCTACTCTTTGACCTTGTAGTCGTTGACTTTGGTCTGGAACAATTTCAAAGTCATGTAAATGAATGTAATTAAGGTATTGCTTATCATCTTGGAGAGTTCACAGAGATGCTTATTGGCTAGAAAGGTTTGTTTACTTAATATGGAAGGTTAATATAAGGTTAAATTTTACTGTGTAAAATGGCTTCATAATGTTTTTATCTAGCAGCTGAAGAAAATAGTGTTTGAAAAGGCAAATAATAGTCAAATAATTTTATTTGACCTCCATGTGTTTCCTGTAGCTTGCATTATTGGGAAAATTTATCTTCATTGCATATTATTATTACAGTCTTCCGTTCTCCTCGTTCTACAAAGGGAGCCTCTCAAAATTATTTGTAGACCTTTGTGTATGAAAGGAGCTACATTAAGGAAGGAATTGCAAAAATATTTGACAATAATTGCTATAAGTAGTCCATCCACTTCCACTTACATCTTTTGTTCCCCCTCCCTCTTTTTGCCAGAATGGCAATCAGGCTTTGTTCTTCAGTGTTTCTTTTGTCTTTATTCCTAGTGCTGCTGAAATAAGGTGAAAAACCAGCATAAAACAGCAGGAAAGAACATCAGGTTACTGGTTTCTGCCTTCCGTTTCTCAGGCAGTAGAAAGAACAGGGCTCAGACCTCCGCTTTCTCGTCTGTACCCCTCGACTGTGTTTGAACGTAGTGGTTTTGCATATCATTTATGGGAAAAAAACTTCGCTCAAGTGTTGTTCGTTCTTCACTCACTTCAGAGTTTTTGTAGTTACCCGAAAGGTGACTACGTGACAAGCGTCGTGTTAAAAACAACAAAAGAACCCCAAGCCAAACCCTCGCTCTTCCCACGCCTCTTTTATCTCCTGCTCATGGCTGTTTTTTCCAGAGATACAGTTCCCAGCTGGAGAAGCAGACATCCCTGGTGGATGGTGGTGTCCAAGCAAGTGTGCTCTGCCAGTCCTGTACGGGGCTGAGTTTGATGAGGAAGGCCAAAGCTACGTGAAACTTGGAAACAATTCTTTCTGCACAGCTCTTCCTGGAACCATTTAGGCATCGAGGGCTGCTGGCTGTGTTGGGCTTATTTTGCAGAGTACTTGCTCTTGTCATTTGTGTCTCATCTGACAAGAGTAGTATGTGAACTCCTTGCCATTGAGGTAGCTAACTTTCTTCTCCTTACTAGAATTTTATGTGCTAAACTAATTATGCAACAATGAGAATATCCTTTAAAGGCTGACTAATACAGTGAATGGGCTTACCCTGACTATTTATGGCTTGTGGAGATACCCTATAACTCATACCCAAGAGCCTCCTTCCTTTCCCACGTTCAAAAGAGCAAAAGGCCTAAGGTTCTAGCGCGCGCTTCCTAAAAGCGTAACTGGGACAGCAGCTTGATCTTTCTTGAATTCGTCATAACAGTCATAACTTGAAATGATCTAAAAGTGCTTTCAGAAGAGAGATGAGCAAAGTCTCTCTTGGGTGAGATGCGAGAAGGAAGATTAGAAGCTAAAGTTCAAAACCAGAATATAACGATTTAAAAGGGGCGAGAGGTTGGGGAGGAGGAATACTATGGAGGAGCATGAAATCCTTCACCGTTGAAACTGGAAGGAATGGTGCTGTTGACTTCAATAAGGCCAAAATTTCACCGTAATTCCAAGATCATATGTTGAAGTCCAAGAACTCCCTAAATAATGGAGAAGAGGTGTATGGTTATGGGGTGGAAAGGCAAAAACAGCTCTAAAATGTCCTTTGTCTGTTACTTCAGGCCCAATTTATGGGAAATAAGAGAAGAATCTATGCACCTTTGCCATTCAGTCTTGTTTAGCTAACATATGAAGAGCATATCTGCTCCTGACTGCTCAGCAGTAGTCGTTTAAGAGTGCAAAATTTCTCCAATAAAAACTTCCTCTTGCTGCTGGAGGTCAAGATGATTTCTCAAGAATAAGTCCTGGTCGTCTCAAGTGGTGTTTAATTCTCTCCTACCTTAAGTTTTATCCTGCTACAAAATAAATGCAAAAAGAATGTTAATAAACTGTGCTGATAGCATTTTGTAACCTCTTTGCACTCCCTCATATAGGTTTAACTGTTGAGATGAAAAGATAACGAGGTTGTGCGGAATCACATTTACTGTTTACTGAACTCTGGTTTGTCTTTGGTTTGCAATATCAGATGTGAAAGTTTGATCGTGTCTTTTGGATATATAGCTCTTCAACACAGCTGTCTGGAGGTGCTTGCTCTCAAACTGGTGGTTTTGGTTTTGTTTTTTTTTTTTTTTTTTAAGCTAGTTTGTATGTGCCTAAGGCTATCTCAGCACGCGTATGACCAAACTGGTTTTTGATCTGAAATGCGTAAGAGGTCACATTCCCAAACTTTATTTTCTGGACCTCAAGTTATATTGTTAGTCATTTTCTACCATGAATTCCCTTAATGGAAAAAGGGTCCATTCAGTGTGTTCTTCAGGCTTTCCGGGCTATTTGACTTTTGCATTACCCTGCTCTGGTTTTGTTTTCAAAGTACTGTAACGTGCAGTAGGGGAGATGAACAGTGTTTGGACACTAGTTTTGGGGTGTCTAAAATACTGGGTATTTTAGGTTACAGTGCTATATAGTTTCTCCAGCTCTGATGTCTTCAGAGCCTTGTCTAGGCAAATACCAGCTGTATTTTGTCCCTGCAAATCTGAATTTAAGCATTAAAGCAGGTCT
Organism: Limnodromus scolopaceus; assembly: GCA_028565335.1. NCBI lineage: Eukaryota > Metazoa > Chordata > Aves > Charadriiformes > Scolopacidae > Limnodromus > Limnodromus scolopaceus. Next base: position 105,511,837 of record JAOXNO010000001.1, on the reverse strand, counting down.
TAAAATATCCTCTTTGTGCTGATGATCACTGTATTTCGGTGGCTCCTACCTTATGACTCTGTTGTTATTTTTTTTGAGGAAAATTGCATATGCTTCACAAGGTACCAGGAGCACAGGAACAATCAAATTTCCTCCTTGTGGCCTTTTGGGGATATCGTAGGCCACTGCTGTTCTGCTACTTAAGTAGATTTAGGGTCTCAGATATCAGTTACTTTTTTGGATAATGGATTGTATGAATTTAACATATAAGCATGCTCGTCTCCTTTTCTTGTCCTCCTTAAAGGTCACTCACTGTACGGGAGGGAAAGTTGAGTCACGGGCTATAAATGCTTGTAGGTCTGCTATCAGATCTAATTCTTGTTAGCTTATTGCTGTGGCAGGTGGACTTCGTCAGGTTTATCCGTGGTGGTGCTGCTGACCCTAGTGACCTGTCCCATTCCTCTGCAGAAGGTCCCTTCCCTATAGTGGCATGGCCGAAGTCAGGGTGTGTTTTCTCCTCGCCTGCTGCCCTTCCTCGCTGAGCAAGGAGAGTCCCTTTGAAACGCAGCTGTTCTGTGTGCATCAGACAGTTATTTCTGTGGAAAACTTACTCTTTTTTTTTTTTTTTTTTCCTTTCTTAAATTAAAAAAACCCACACCTTTGCCTGTGTCACATGGAGATCATCTGCAGGATTTGGAGAACTCTGACAACATGCCCTGGATTGTAGAAATAGTAGTGGTTGTTTGAATAATTCAGAAAAGTAATATGAAATATTCCTGAATATTGCAGTTACTGTGCTTCAGTATCAAAACTGTAGGCACGGGAAAGACTATTGGAAGGGCATATGACAATGGGTGTGTTGGAGCTGGTGGTACTAGGGACATCAAATACTCTTAAAACTGGGAAGGAAGTAATGGATGATGTCTACTTTTTAGTTCCTCAACAGCTGTCGTGCTAACCTGGGGATGAAGCATGTAGTGTGGGGGCAGCTTTATAGGTAATCTGTGTTTTGGAATGGGTGGTTTGTTTTGTTTTGTTGATTTTTATTTTTTTTTAATCCTAATTTAGATTCCATATTTAAAACATCTTATCAAATGACCTCATACATTCTCATTAGGAAGAATTAGGGCAGAGGGCCACCTTATGACATATTTGAAATTGTAGTGATGAAATTTACTTGTAGAAATTTTAGGGGGGGGGGAAGTAAAGACAGAAGTCCTGGGGGGGTCAGTTGTGATTGTTTTGCGTGCTTTCGTATCTTTTTGATGCACGAGTGCTCTACTCTTTATGGGTAAAATGGGTCTCATTTGGATGCATCAAATGTGAAATTTCTAAATGTGTCACTTCTAAAAACCGTATCTGCAAAAATGATGTTTGGAGGCTTCTTGTGATTTGAAGAATACAAATAATGTAATGCCTTTCAGATGTAATAGATGAGAATGAGTTGGAGAAACAAACACATGGTTAACTTGCAGCCTGCATAAGTAGCCTTGCTAATTAAGGTAGGGGCAGATATAACTATGATTTTCTCTTTTGATTTAATCACTAGACTAATGTATAAATACAAACATTTGTGTACTGACTTTTCTGAATTCTGACTCCCCGTACACCCACTAATAGTGTGTTCCAGCACTGTATTCTTGTATTTGTTATTTAAAAGCGAGTGACTTAAGATACGTAGAGATAACTGGTAATTACTAAAATGAAATCAGGGGAGAAGAAAAAGGTATACCTTCTGTATACTTTTATTAGCTCTCTTTGGTTACCATGTGTGCCTTTGCAGATTGCTCACGTGTAATGTGTGCATAAACCATTTTCTTCTGGAAATGTTGAATTGTTCAGTGACCATGGTGCAATCTGGAGGCTTGTCTCCCATTGGATTTGACCAGCACTGAATATTTTGATGCTCTGTGGTTTACGTGCATTGCTTTCTCTCAGTTTACAAGTACTGTTTGCTGCTCCTGGTACTCCATGCATAAGTAATCTAATTCTGAACTGATCGCAACTACAGTTTTGAAATTATTTGAAGACCTCTGTTTAAGGTGAACATACTGTATTTAAATATTTTTGTCTTAGAGGTGCTAAATGTACTGAGAAAACAGTCTCTTTGTGCCCAAGTGATAAAACCCACATGCCCCTGCCCCTCTTCCCTCCCCCCCCAGTATGTGTGAGGTAAATGTGGTAATTTATGGTTTAATACATTCCACGGCATTCATTTGTGGGCATCATCAGTAGGCATACTCGTGCAGCAAACTGATTAGAAGCAAAGCTGTGAAGAAAAATTTGCCTTTCCTTAAGTGTGTGTAGAGAACAAGATACCTGAGCTATCTGAACACTTTTTTTTTTTTTTTTTGTGCCATCTGAATGTAAAGGAGAGTGCAAATGGATGAGCAGGAGAATGAATGAGTTGAGTCTAACAGTGGGCATTCTTTAGAGATGTTAAAAAAAACCAAAAGGCATCCTTAGCTTCTGGGAAAGCCTCTTAATGCAGTGCACATAAGAATGTGGTAAAGATGTTAAGTATTCTAGTAAGTCTAGAAACTTGGAGGATATTAATACTTGTGTGAGATACTGCTCATGGGTTAGCTGATCTAAAATAGCTGGTTAAATTCCTCCTTTCCCCCCTCCCTCCCTTTTAACCACCATTACAGTGTTTTTTTTGTTCCCCTTCCCTTCCTGTTTGCAAGTAGAATGGGAAGAGCTGGCTTAGAGTAAAGCAACTTATTTCTTCCTTGAAGAGTGCACGCTGTCACCGCTGGTTGTCTGAGGTCTTTCTTTCCTCTCATGTCTGTTGTATACAGGCTTTCAGGTACAAGACCCTTCTAAATAAAAGGATATAAACAGACTTTGGTTAAAACTGTCACATTTGTGAGCTGTATCAGACATAGCTGAAGTTGTAGAAGTTATGATTTAACTTGTAAAGAGAAAACTGCCAGGAAGTTTAGTTATGTATTTGTACTATGAAGCCTGTGGTGGGTTTATTCTGTTGCAGAGGTACTGTCAGACCTAAGCCTGGGCTGGTACCTGACGAAAGCAGGCGAGTATGCTTATGTATTCTATGTTCTGTAAAGTTTGGGCCACGCTGCTGTTTCTTTCTCCTTTTAAGCTTTGCAGCATTTAATTAGATGGCTATATGTCACCTGCTGTGACGGAAAGTACATGCAGTAGCCTGCATGTTGTAGGAAGTTTTGGGTCTTGGCCGTGTAGGTGTAATGCCTTGTTCTCATACACAAGGATGACTCTATCCCCATTTTGGTGTTTCTGCCCCTAAGGGGAAAGGGGTGGGATGCAAACCTGCGGCAGGCTGACTTCCACGGCCCTGCTGCTTCCAGTAGTGGAGCAGATACCCCCATTGAGCCTATCTGGGCAGAGAAAGGGGAAAAAGTATCCAGACTCAAGTTTAAAAATTAATCTAGGAAGGACATTCTAAAAATAGGTTAGAGCATGTGAACATATACCTGTGAGAAAGAGAACGTAAAAAATTTTGGTCCTAAAAGAGGCTTTTTAAAGGGATAGCTGTATGCATATCTTTCAATGTGCCAAATTAGACATTTCTGATGCTTAAAAATATTTATTTCTGTTATGAGGGAAGCCTGTCTTGATTTGCTGTCACTGTTTCCTACTGTTCTTAAAGCTTCAATACTGAGTGTGAGAGACCATCAGACTGAAGTGGAACACACCCAAAGTTAGGGGAAATAACCCTACTGCCTACAGAAAGTGAAATTTTAGAGGTAAAAGCTGAGTTTGTGACCAAACAGTTAACACTTTTTTTTTTTAATATGCTACCTAACATTTATTTCAGTTGTTCCTTATAATAGCTATATTGCAGTAAATGTGCCTTCTCCAAGGAGAACAACCAGTCCCTTAACCGTACCATGTACTGATTCCAGGGGGAGCTCAGCATGAAAACTGGTGAAGCTGTAAGGTCTTCTGTGAGTTGGTGGTTTAGTTATTGTAATTTCCTTTTGCAGGAGCAGATTATACACAAGGAAAAAGTGATTCCCATCCTACCCAAGTCTAACTGGTTTTTGTTTCGTATGCTAATGATTGTTTCATAGTGCAGAAGCACAGAAATTGTAGCTGGAAAGTGTTTTGGAGTGTAAAACCACATGCATGCACTAACACAGAGTAAGAAAGGGACTGTTAAAATTTTATAGGTGTGAGACAAAAGCATGGGAACTTAAGTTGGCTCGAGCATCCAGAAGGCAGGACTGTGGGCAAGGGTATACCCCGTCCCAGAGATCTATGCCAGCGTTTCTGGGTGGATATTGAGTCTAGCAGTGACAGAACACCTGGTTCCAGTTGCATGGAGGCATCATTGAACAACAGAGTACAACAGAACGTAAGAAAAGATGCTACTGTAACACGGCCAAGAATGGCAGCATCTTCCTAGCAGCGCAGTGCATTAGACCAGCTGGTGGATTGGTCAGGAACAAAACTAAGACCAAGGTGAGACAGCAGGTAACCCTCTCACCAGACATAGTCTTTATTCGGAAACAGAGTGGATAGCCTTATTTGGGCTTTTATCTTTTTCTCTCTTCTTGCTAGACTTAGAGATTAAAAGGCAACAAGAACCTGACCTGTGTTTTAGTTTATGGAATTGAAGTACTTCTCTTACTTGACTTCTTAATACAGAGGAAAGTGCTCCCTTATCCGTGTGTGTGCCAATGCAGTTGGGATTCAAAGTTGTTAACGATGGGGGTTGTGTAACCTCTGCTAATCAATTTTAGTTTTTAACTAGTGTCAAATAATATGAGATTTTGCTTGCACAGAAGGGTGACATTGTGTATGTGAAGGAAAGCTTGGGAATATTCACTTAATTAGATATGGAAATACAAGAGAGTAGCAAGAGTGAATTCTTATCTACAAAGACCAAGTACGCAGATTGATATTGCAGCTTGGTTTCACTGAGCAGGGAAGTCCTGTCCCCGGCCCATCAGTCCTGATGCCTCAGTGGTATGGGCATAAGATGGTGGTATTGCTCTGCTGGGAGCAGTTTAAGGGGGTGCAAATATTTGTCCTAGTAAAAATATACGTCTACTGTCTTCGTTACCTGAGGTGGCTTACTGCAGAATCAGGGAAGAGAGTGCTGTTACTGATCAAAGGGTCAGGGGGAGGATGTGATACCTAGGGAAAGGTTTGCATGAGGGCATAAGCAGGAGCAAAGTGGGGGACTGGAAGTGATGATTTTTAATTTTTTTTTTTATTTTGTTTTATCACTGTCCCTCTCCCCTCACCGTAGGTTCACCTGAGTCTATGGGCAGATGATCAAGAACAGCAGCAAGAGATGAATAACCAAAATATGAGTTATTAGGTGATTCTCTTAACAAGAAAAGTATTTCCTTCCAAAAGACTGGATCAGTTTTGGGAGCTTTCTGTTCTCACCCCCCTGCTTTGTCCTCCTTTACTGATTTTATTTATATTTAGCACCTCTTCAAAGGAGAGAGAGAAACATAATTGCATATTTAATAGAGGATGTTTTTGAGTAAGGCTTCGGAGATACCATTTACCTGAAAGAAATGGAGTTAGTGTTTCCCACTCTTGGTGGGCTGGATGGGCAGTGGGAGATTGGAATTGACA
>JAOXNO010000001.1:105485559-105504187 GCA_028565335.1 Limnodromus scolopaceus | reverse complement strand
GCTGTGAAACAAGTCTTGCATGAACATCAGCTTGGATGTATATAATGGAATATTTCTGGGTTTTTTGTTTTTGTTTTAATGGTGCTGGATAGATTCTTAGGAAATGATTCTTGACACAATTTCACATTTTTCCCAGAACTATTATTCAGAGAACTTGGGCAAAGTGTAAAGTATCTTCACTGACTAAAGAGCTTGTATTTTGAGGGGGTGCGGGAGGGAAGGGGAAAGAGGGGAAGTATTTTTGTATTATCTTTGTATTGAGTTGTCGATGGTCCACAGTACTGCACATGCTGTAATTGCCAAATAGTTGGCTTGACTGATGAATTACTGCTGCCAAATATTGTTCATTCTTTCAAAAGTATATTTTGACACCTGTATTCTTAAACTTTTGTATAAAATAATACAAATATTGTTGGACTTGCTGTAGACTTTTGGTTTTCCAGCTGTGTTTGGGTCTACATGTATCTTTTGGGTTGTATGCTAAATATTAGCTCAGGGTCTGTTGCTTGAGCTATTGTATTACAGCACTGTAAATAAGTTTTTTAACAACACAAATGAGGACTTAAACCAAATTGTGTTTGCAAGAAACTTCAGACACTACAGTCATACTCTAATATAGCTATCTACAATAAAATTATTTTTTCTGGCACTTGAACATTTAAAAAGCGTTAAGATTCAGCAGTGCTTAAATGCAAAGGAAAATATTGATTACAATTTGGAAACCTATTATGAGTTATGGAGTACAACTGTATATTTTCATCATTTACTGTTTAAAAATTAATCTGTTCCTTTTATGTCTGTTTCATAAAAGACTGTGTTGTTCAAGCTGTGTGGATAAGTAAGATGAGCCCCTTATTTTCTCTTGGAGCTGTAACATTGGAAAATACATTAATTGCAGGGGCTTGTGGAGTTGCCTCTTTACAAGAACTCATAATGTACTTTAAAATTTTCGTCATCTACTGTAAGTAATATTTTGGAAAAAATTGGAAGAATGCGTGGAAGGAGATGAAGCATCAACTTGAGCAGTGGTTCCAGAATCCTTCTTGTCAGTGGCTATGATGATAACTCTGGGATTGAAAATGTGAATTTGAATTCTCTCTTTCTTGTTTGCATTAGTAAGGTGCACTCTCAAAATTGCTACTGTTCTTTTAATCAGTCATTTTCCCTTTTAAAAAAAAAAAAATTAAAAATTGTCTGAGGTCTTTGGTATCAGATTAATGTTTCAGTTCTTTAAATCCTTTATTTTGGTCTTTGCCTCATCAACAGCGATAGCTTTCAGTGCTTTGTTACTGTGTGGTGTGTGTCTGGCCATCCCCTCCCAAAAATTCATGTATGTTTCTTTGTGACTCTCCTTGGAGTGCTGATCCATCTCGCTACTGCTTTCTCTTTCTCCGGATTCTTACTTAGCACTGTCACCTACTTTGTCTTCAAAAAAAAATATTGCCCTGCAGTTGTTTTTCTTTCATATAATGCTCCAACAGAATTGCATTTTCTGTTTAAAAAAAAAAAAACAGAAAGGAAAAAAAAAAAGAAAATAAGCAATCCTTTTCTTTTTGAGTGTAGTGGGGTGGGTTTTTTTGTTTGTTTGTGGTTTTTTGGTTGGTTTTTTTTTTTAAATTATATTTTCATCCAACACTCTCACGCGTGGCATTCTAAAGCACTTGTTGACTTCTCTGGACAAATGAGAGTCACCCGGTCTTGTGCTCTTGTCAATAAAAAGATGGCTTGCTTTTCCAGGTCGTCTTTCCTTTCCAGTTGGACATCGCACATGCTTTGCCTTCGGAGTATGTAGAGATAAAAGTAGCAGCAGAGGTAAAGCACTGAGGGCAGGTGGTACTAGTTTACTAGTAACTGGAGTATTTAATCTGTTGTTTTATATGTGTTCCATAATTTGCTGGTTTTGTGAGGTTTCTAGAGGCAGCAGTTCTCCAGCCTTCTGTATCAGGAGACAGGAGAGCGGACTTCAGGTGGTTCCGTGTCACGGAGGCAATCTCTGACTCTGTGACCTCTGCGTGAGGGTAGAGGCTAGCCTGTTCTCGAGGCAGCTGCACTCCATCACTGCTATGAAGCTTCGGTTTGAGAAGTAGGCAGCTGCCTGTGCAGAGAGGGCATGGGTGGTAAGAACATGCTCAGGCAGTTCTTCAACAGCTGCCTTGGCTTCCTTCTGGCTTCTGGGTACAATTCAAGGTTTTGGCCTTGGTTGCTTTTAAGCCTAATGTGACTTGAGCTCCGGCTGAGAGGCTGCCTGCTTTTTTGATCCAACATAGCAATTAATGTCAACCAGGATGCTTGACCTAGATCATCCTAGTTTTTAATGTCAAGTAGCCATTGGCAGGAAGTTCTTCGAGAAGGACTTCTGACTGTGGAATGCATTCCCAACCTGGTCCAGTGGAGTCAGCTTGCTGAGTGGGCTCTGTGCCAGACCGATCTTATTTCTTTGCCTATGGAGATGAGGAATTGTTCAGTGTGTCTCCTGTTCTCCTTTGCCCCTGAAGAAAGGCAGGTTAATGTGGGTTTCTAGTCAGTATACCAAGATTTTCCACTTGAGCCATGTGGGAAGACAAGTGAAGTATATTTTAAAGAAAAAATAGCATACGTGCCTTTATACATAAAAGGGCTTTTTTTTTCCTGAGAGAATTTAATTGAACGTTTTGCATGAAATGAAAGCAAAAGATGTTTTCTCACACAGCCCGGTTTGAAAGTATGGCAAGTTAAATTTAGATAAGTGCTATTTTCTTTCAGCTTTGTGGAAGACTCTAGTGTTCGCTGCCAGGCACAGAAAGCTTCCTTCCTGCTGGGAAAGGAGATTTGTCAAACCATTAAAACCATCACCAAGTTCTTTAAGCTTAAAGTACCCTCCCCAGGCCTCACAGCTGAATAGATGCTAATAAGGTCTTACCCAATGAGAAGATGTTTGATGCTTTTTGGCCTAGCCATGCTATTTCTGATGAGGTTGGTCATTTCAGTGAAAAAAAAATAAAAAATTAAAATGCTCAGGAGCAAAAGTAGTTTTGAGAAGGAGGGTTTTTTTCTGGAGTGCTGCATGACTACTGCACACCAAAGCTGGAGTGAACTGCTGGAGTATAAATACAGTCATAACTTTGGCCTGGAAAAATTCTGTTCTTTGACAATTGCTGTGAGATGTCTGAATGTTTATTGGCAAATGCCCAACAGCTAACTGAGCATGTTGAAGGGTATAACCTTGGCAACCCCAAGCACAAAAACAGGCTGGGCGGAGAATGGATTGAGAGGAGAAGGACTTGAGGGTGGTGGTTGATGAGAAGGTCAACATGAGCTGGCAGTGTGCTTGCAGCCCAGAAAGCCGACTGCATCTTGGGCCGCATCAAAAGAAGTGAAGCCAGCAGGTCATGGGAGGTGCTTCTGCCCCTCTGCTCCTTTCTGGTGAAACCCCACCTGGAATAGTATGTCTCCTCAGCGCAGGAAGGACATGGACCTGTTGGAGTGGGTCCAGAGGAGGGCCACAAAGATGATCAGAGGGCTGGAGCACCTGTCCTATGAAGACAGGCTGAGGGAGTTGGGGTTTTCAGCCTTGAGATGAGAAGGGTCAATGGAGACCTGATAGTGGCCTTTCAGTATCTAAAAGGGGCCTAGATGCGGAGGGACCCTTTATCAAGGAGTGTAGTGATAGGACAAGGGATGATGGTTTTAAACTGAAAGAGGAGAGATTTAGATTAGATACTAGGAAGAAATTCTTTACAGTGAGGGTGGTGAGGCACTGGAACAGATTGCCCAGGGAAGCTGTGGATGCCCCATCCCTGGAAGTGTTCAAGGCCAGGTTGGATGGGGCTTTGAGTAAACCTGGAAGGTGTCCCCGCTGATGGCAGGGGGGTTGGAACTAGGTGATCTTTGAGGTCACATCTATCTAAAGCCCTAAACACCAGTTCAGGGAGCCGGGACCAATTTTTAACAGTACAGCTACATCATGCCTCTTGGTCAGGTGAGACACTGCCTGGTCCTGGAGGCTGAGGGAGTTCAGCTTGTGTGTCTGCTTTGGACAGAATAGACAAAGTCTAACCACCTTCTTTTCCTGAACACATTTTAAACTTTTTCCAGTGAATCTGGTTTCTGGAAAGTTTAGGGAACACAACTTAGGTAAGAAAGGAGAGGAATTAAAGATATTAGAAATAAGGAAATTTTTTTTTTCTGGAAAAGGTTAGGGAATAAAACATAAGTAAAATCAGAGAACTTGAGAATATTTATAATTTTAGTTCTTGACTCTTCAATGAAAATGAGGACTCTAAGGAAAAATAAGAGGTAACAGATGATAAAACCTGATCGGGTGACTTGATTCAAAGTCAATTGAAGATTCACTGGTTTCAGCAGATTTTGGATAATAATTTTTTTTTTTAATAGCGTAGAACAAAAGAAAAAAGGCTTAAGAAATGGAAAACTTAAAGGAAATAAACTAGAAGAGAATATATAGGTCACACCTAAAGGGAAAGATCTGTTGTTAAGGCTTTTTTGAAGACTGGTAAGGAAGAGAGGAAGTTTCTATGCTAATGAGAAGAGTTACTACCCGGGGTGAGGCAATTCTTGTGACATCTGAGGGGAAAAGTACTGAAGGAATAAGCGCAAGCTGCTGAATATGTTGAAATAAACACGCTAATTGGTGTCATGTAACTAAAAGCAGTTATGTGAAGGACTGGGGTTATCCACTAGCAGGCATCCACTGTATTGAGTAGGAAACTCTTGAGAATTTACAGACCAGTATTTAGTTATTGAATCTTAAATGGAGGGGATTAAGGTGGTGCTAGGACATAGCTGAGATAAATCCCACACTATGTAATAGAGGCTTACCTCTCGAGTGGAAGGTGAGGGGAAGACACTATACATGTTCAGCAAAGAGAAACAGGAACCCTGTAGAACTCTCACCAGGTAAGGGGACAAATACACACTTAGGGTGTGATTCATTTGACCTCCTTTAGACCTGTGTTATAGGATGAGTTCAGTAGAAGAGCCTAGTTCTTCCCGTGGGCTGTAAAGGGAGACTGACATGACCTGTTCAGATACAGACACCTACGTTGTAAACATCTTTATTTGGTCAAGTGAATTCTGGCTTGGCATCCACATCTAAGAATGGAAAGACAAAGGTGCTCTGTTATTATGGCTTGTGGTTAAGTGTCAGATGCCCTCCATCCTAGTTGAGTAAAGACTTAACACCTTTTCAAAATGAAGCTGGCATTCCAGGGCCTCCAGAGATCTGCCCAGGTAGGACTGATGATTTATGCTGAAGTATTGCAAGGGTATCACCTCTGCCCACAACTTCACACAACCTTCGCCCAGGGAGGTGTATCGGGGAAGCAGAAGCAAACCTTTTGTGAGTCCTTGCTCCTCTTGTGTTGGTGTGTGTGGACACGAGCGCTGGATTGAGATACGAGACTGCATCCCTGAGCATCACTGGCAAGAAGCGAGTGCGTGTATGGTCCTTGCAGCTCTGGAGAAGGAAGCACCTTCAAAAAGCTGGAAGTAGTATCCGGTTGAATTGCCCCCACCTAGCAGTGATTGATTTACGGGTGAGCGTGCGTAGAGATGACAAGTGGTCAGACGGTGAGCTCCACAGGGACACTACTACTGGAGAGCAGAGTGTACATTCTGGTGACAGGCTTGGTGCTTACCTGTAAATCACCTAGCACGTGTTTGGTGGGCCATGAAAAGTAAATGATTTATTGAAGCCGGTTCCTGGGTGAAATTGGAATGTTGCCTTGTATTGTTAAATAGGGCCAAATAAAACGCAAGAACTCATATTTTGTTATTACTAAAAGCCAATAATTTTAATCTTTTGTTTGTACTATAAGTAATATGTAGATGTTACCATTCTCTTTCCTGTTTGTATTGTATCCATACAAATCTGCTTTAATTACCTCCAGATCTCGAGATTTTTGTTATTTATGCTGCAGAATTCCTAAATAAATAAATGTATATTTATTTTAATTGCAAACTCCATTTAATTTTTTTCCTGTCAGTTTTTCTTGCTGTTTGGAATACCAGCATATTATATGGTGGCTGCAATGTTAGTTCTCTGGGTATGTCTCTGGAACTAATTTTTTTTATAAAGCAAAACAAAAAAGCTTTAATAATCTGTTATTGTGAAATGTGTTCAAGTTAACTTGTTCAGGAAGTTTTTGATAGGGAAGTTAATAAAAAAAACTGTTTTGATTTAAGTTGTATTAAAATTCAAGGCAGTGGATTAATCCTTTTTTAAGAAAAGAAGGGGTGTCAAATTTAGTGTTATGACTATTATGAATTATTTTATTAAAATACATTTAAATAGGTGGCCTCATTGAGAGGGTCTTCTTTTTTATTTAAAAAAAACCATAAACAGATCATTCTTATTGTTGCACCTATTTTCTTAAAGTGCTCATTGTCTCTGTGCAGGCTTATTTTATAATTATGCATCTGGTAATGAAAATAATAATTAAATTCTTTCACAATGAAACTCTGATTGGGGGGAGCGTGGGGGCGGGGAAAGCTCATGTACTACTAGCAGCTGGATTCATACCCAGTAAAGCTAGTTAATTGAATAGTAAGGCTGATTCTTCACCTGGTGTATTTAGAGCTTAAAGTTATATTTTAAAGTGATGGATCTCTCTTTCTAATTGGCACTCCATATTTGGAAATGTCTTATTTTTTTTATCCTTTTTCCTGCCACCCTGCTATGCCTTCTCCTCATCCTCATGTACATGGTCTGACCTTCAGGCACTGAGAAATTGCTCTTGTACCAGGGCTGCAAGTGACCTAGGCACTGACTTGGAAGCGTGTGATGAAGATGCTACTGAGGAGGTTGAACAGGTTTGAGAGGAGGTGGCTCTGTTAGTCCACAAAGCTCACAGGGTGAGGAGCCACGCTGTACGATGAGACCTTAAGAAAGTCTTTCAATCATGGGGAAGATAAAGATGTAATCTTGAACGGAGTAGCACAACCAAACTGATGTGGATTAAGATACAGCTATTTGGGGGTGTGTGTGTGAGTACTGATTGAAATATAGGAAATAATGCAACAGTTGTGTTGCAACATGGCTGACTAAAAGCATTTGGATTAAATCTGATTTAGGTCTTAATCTCCCTGCTTTCCTGCTTTTCATTTTATTATTGCGTATTTTATTTGTTTGTTTGGGATGATGTGCTTTCTTCGTGTTTGGTTTTTTTTTTATTTGAATCCTTGCCGCCTTTATTTTTTTTCCTCCATTTGTACTACTTGACCTAACAGGTATCCCTGAGCGCTTCTTACTTGCCTGTGTATCCTCTGCATCTCTTCCAGGGCATATTCAAACAGGTCTGCTCTTCAGTTAGGTCTGGAAAATAAGAGGAGTAGCATCAAATGCTTTGAGAGCTTAGGACAAGCTTCTGACAGAGCCCAAGCTCAGCATAGCCCCAGAGGTCTGTATTCAGGTCATCTTGCAGGCACAGATTAAAGCTGAAATAGTCTCACAGCCTTGGACTGCGTAATGATTCCCCTTGTGTAACCGAGGGGAGGAAAATGAGGTGGGAAAGACGTCAGATCTGGCTGGGTGTGCAGGTTTCAGCTTGGGGCAGCTGTAGTACCAGGGAGCATCCTTTTCAGGATGCCTTTCAGTCGTTTCTGAGGCTTGTGGTGGCCTGAGTCCATGTAAAATGTGGTTTTTTGGGAAGGCTGGTCCAATCCATGCATGAGTGCTGCATGTTTGGTATGGTGTCAGTTTTTTGTAGTGTTTTAATAAAATGGATACGCAACCTACTTTTTTAATAAAGGCAAATGCCATACAGTATTTAAGACCTAAAAAATGCGCTGAAGTCATGGCATGTAATATTAAGACTTACCTTGCATGAACAAAAGGCCAAGTGACTGATTTGAAGCTGCTGCTCCATCATTAACCTGGAAACTAATTTTGGTCTGTCTTGAACTCATTTAAATTTTCTGCTTCAGTCACCACCTGTAGTAGTTGATTCCACCACCCTTAGCATTAAATACTTCTGTGGGACCTATCTATTTACTTGTATTTTCAATCAGTTGCTTTCTATAACTTTGAAAACCTTTAAATCATCTCAGAATATTTTATTTCCTGGTGAGGAATCAACCTCGATCCTTAAATCTCTTTATTACAAATGTCTGAGGTCATGTATCACTTTTTTTTTTTTGGTCTTTTGACATCTATACCCTTCTTTAGATCAGAAATGAGAATCAACAGTTTTTCCTTTGCTTTCCTGTGGCAGCTGTATCCTTCAGATATTTTTTAGTGTGGAGTATTTGAAATACACTCCCTCCCTTCTCCCAGAAACTTAGAAAGATTTGGTGATGAAAAGCCAAGTTTTGGCATGGCAAAATCTGAGTTTCGATGGAGGATTTGCAACGACGTATGCCCATGGCAAAAGCTTTGATATGTGAGACAGAACTTGATGGGAGAATGTAATTCTCTAGTTTGGTTTCTGTTTTTTCTCTTTGTTACAAGAGAAGAGAGTAACTCAGGTGCTTGGCTGTGCTGGTGGCTGCTCTGGAAGGGTGGGCCAGCAGAGCCCAGGTCTCACCTCTTACCCGCCAGCCTCCATGGGAAGCAGCTTCATCGTCCCGCGTAGGTTCCCTCTCCAGGGAACAACTTTTTCCCTTCTCAGGGGAACAGCAGTCTTCAGCCTCTTAAGCTCACTGGCTCAGTCACAGACATCGCACCAGGAGAACAGGAGTGTTCTGGCCAAAGAGCATCCCTGTGAGAAATGACTAAACAAAATTCTGCATCTCTCTCTGTAAAAAGCCACCATATATATATATCAAGCTACTCACAGAATTTTTTTCTGAAATGAGTCGCGTTTTGAGAGTGTGCAGTAGAAGACTGTGTTCTGTGTTTACATTCACAGAACTAAAGTTATGGTGTGTTACATCTGGCTAAAGGGAAAAAGATCGTGTACGGGGACATCGTAAAGTTCAGCAGGTTGTACGCCTTACTTGTTGAAGCTTTTTAATTGTTTTAAAAAGAGCGTGGAAATGTTTTGTCCTATGTACTTTTTTTGGCAGCAAATTAGGGATAGACGGCAGGAACAGAGACCAAGGTCAGAGGGTGTAAGTGCCGTGGGCAGCTGATGGAGGGAAAGAGCTCACTCGCTTCTACCATAGAACAACAGACCTAGACCCAGAAACCAGAGTTCAAATCAATGTCTGGGTTTGTACTGTGCTTTTAGTGAAGCCATACTGACTACTACTTGGAAATTGAAACCCTAACTACTCCGGTGGAGGAGCTCCGCTGTGTAAGTACAGTAGAAAACTAGTCAGAGGTTTTGGCCCTTTACTACCTTTTTTCTTGTGGGAGTTGGTAGCGTGGTGTGTATAATGCATGTAATGTACAACCAGTGTTTCTGTATCGGTGAATTATATTGTGTCACATTTATATGTCAAGATAGTGGCTGTAAGAAAGTATGACTTTAGAAGTTGTGTACACTTAAAATGAAACAGGAAATAAATCAAATAATGCAAACAACTGAGAAGTAGAAAGTTGTTTTCTTCATGGGTGGATTAAAGAATTTTCTGTGTGTTCTTTACCATTATGAAAGACTAGTATATCCTGTTTCCATGTGGTTTGTTAAATTTTTATGAGTAATTGGCCAAGTTAAATTAAGTTCACATTTTGGTTATGGTGTGGTGTGTTGGTTTTTTTTTTTTCCACACCACTGATACTTGGCTTTCTAGAATGAATTATGTTCTTGGAGGACATCTGATACAGTTCATCCTCAAAAAACATATTGGGAAGGGATTGGTTTTTTTAAAATAATAGAATACAATCCAATAGCTTTGTTCCAAAAGCACATGTCAATGAGTCTTTTCTGTTCTTGAATTTATGCTTTTTCTCACTTACATTCCTTGATTTCCCTGTCTATCTAAGGAATGGGAAGATCTTAATATTTTTTTGATGATGGCTAATAGATGTCTGTGGGTTGTGTTTGGTTTTTTTTTCCCCCTCCTTGTCAATCATGATCTCTAATCTGCTCTTGAATGTATGGACTCAATTTTGCAAGTTTTGTGTTTGTCCCATCATCCTCCCCCTCATGACTAACTTGTGTTGAAGCCAGTAGGTTTATTCATGTGATTAAATTTCTTCTGCTCAGGTTCAGTCGCTGTTGTCTTTGTACTTAACAATCCATATGCTTGTTGTAAGGTTCAGTAAAATATAGGATGATTCCATAGGCAAAATTCTTTTTCTGTACTTTTAATTTTGAAACCTCCTGCTGATAAATCAAAAAACTGTGGCTAGAAGCTTACCTGATTGTTGTTAGAAATTCTAGCCCTTACATTTCAGAAAAGTTTGTCAATAAGGCAAAAAATAACTCAGTGCTGTTACTCATATCTGATGACAAAGAAACATCTGCTTGAAGAGCTTCCATTGACTCAGGTTGAATAGTCTGAACTGTGCTAAAACCAGTTGTACAGTACCAGGGTGGGTTTTTTCTTTCTCATTTTGAAAGAATCAAAGATAAATGTCTTGCACATTAAGGAGATGAGCTATCATAAAACATATATGGATAATATGGCAGCAGTCCAAGAGCATTAGTATGCATGCCCTGATGGAGTTGTGGTGGCAGCTAGCAGTCACTCTCCACTTACAGTTAAATGCTACTCAGTGAGCGTGGAGAATCTTCCTCAGTGAACTGTACCTGCTTTGAGAGGAAGAAACACACCCCAATTTAAGGCATTTCTTGCCTGGATTGCCGTGAAACCTGTTGATTCGGAGAACTAGTGCTCAGCCTCTCCAGGGAGCAACACTACTTATGGAGAGACTGGGCTGCAGATGACAGTGTCTGTGACCATGTGGATAACTGCATTAGGGTGGAGTTTGTATATGTTGTAGCAGAAACGTATGGGTAATATATAGTCACGCTGACACAGGACTGGTCATGCTAATAGATATGCCTCTTAATGTATGTGAATTTTGCTCCATGTGACAGTTCCATGAACATCGTTCATCGCTACTGCGTGATAACCTACGCCCAGTTTTTTGATGGAGGGGAGGCTGCAGGTTCTTATGAAACACAGCGGTGGGAAATCAGATATGAGAGTAATTCCTCTAGCCCTTGCCTGCTTCCTTCCCATATCTAATTAGGCATTGGGGAGGACAGCAAGAAGTGGGCGGCCGGCCAGATAAATTGTTACAGTGGATTGGATCTGGTCAGCAAGCTGCAGCTTGGGCATTCCGGTTTGGATTACAAAAAAAAAAAAAGGGCTTTATATGAATTTCTGACCCAGCTTGTCTTGAAAGACATGTACATTAGAGGTTGATGGTTGTTATGTTTAAAGACCAGGTTCTTTTTCTGTTCTTAAGTAGAAGGCTTTTGGAAGATCTTAGTTTCTTTTCCATCATTATCTGTTTATTCCCTTAGCTTAGGGTGGGAGTAATCTTTAGTGCTTCTCTGCATTATTACATGCCTCTTGCAAGTGTTCAGGCTTTTACTTTATTATCCTTTGGAGACTCTTTCACAGAGAAATGAACCTTGATGTCGGGTGGTAGTGAGCATGAATATTCCAGAGCCAAATAGCTGCTGCTGTGGAAAACCTCATACATAAGAAGAGAATTAAGGGAAGGAAATTTTCCATGAGGTTCTTCTCACAGACATTTCTCATCTGTCCTTTATATTCCGATGGTGAATGCGACAGATCAGAGGAGAAGGTTGTTTCGTGAGCGTGGGAGATCCTTGGGTAATGTTGGGATCCACGACGTACAGCCATCGGTGTAGGTGCACTTTGTATATGGCTGTTAGATTAGGGGGATACTATAATCTTAATTTTGCTTTTGTGAGTGAATAGATTTGGTCCTTTTATTTTTTTTAAATGATCAGTACTTTATTGATTGGTGATGCTTTGTTTGGTGCTTGTTAATACTAACACACAAAACATTGCAAGGAGGAAAGGTTTAGCGTTTTCTGTCGATTCTCTCCCTAATATGGCTGATCCATTAGCCGCTGAAAGTTGCAACAACTTGTAGGATGACATCTGATATTTGTACAACTATTTCATAAGAGGATGTAAGTTATATTTATAGTAGTAACCAAAACATTCTACCTCCTTTGTCTTTTTGAAATTAGTTCTCATTTTGCTTTTTTTCCCCGATAACACGTGTTCTGCTTATCCATGGCTTCACAATATTAGTTCACTTATACAGCAGGGAAGATGAAATAATGGCATAATGTTGGTTTTCATGATTCTGGATGCTATGTGTATTTCTAATAGCTCAAACAATTTTTTGTGATGTTAATGAAAGTTTGGAGAGCTGAAAAAAATTTAAGTTGCTTTTTGTTTGAAGAAAACAATTGTTCTCACAGTATTTTCGTTTAGCAAATCTGTGTCTTATGTAGTTTCATGGCTCTTGAAGAATGCGGTTTATGCCTGTGTTTGGCACACAGGCATACTTGTTAATCATCCACAAATGAAAATAATTGAAAAGTGACAGAGGTCTTGTAAATGTTTTGAAATCTTTGGATTCATTTAAAAAATTTGTGAAAGCTTCATATTTCTGATTCTTTAAATCAATTAGCCTAGGGAGGTAGGGACAGTTGTACTACTGGCAAAATATTAAGAATTAGACAAACTTGAATCAACAGTTTTACACTTTGAGAAACTGGAGTTATGTTTTGTGGTGTGTACTAAATACAAACATAATGTGTCTTCTGAAAAAGCAGGACAGTTTTAGTGTGCTCTGTATTTTCCTAAGCCAGTAGTTTGGCAAGATCTGCTGTAGTTTAAAAAATTGTTATGTGTATGGAGCTGTTGTGTATTCGTTTTACTGAGGCAATGTGTTTGGTTTGAGGGTTTATGTTTACTGCAATACAAATGAGAAGCTTTGTTTCTAAAAGGGTCTATCTAGTGTTTCTCAGAAAGGGTGGAGAAGAGTTCAGGGTAATTGTATACGAACTTTCTTTCCCTTCTCTTCTCTTTTTATTTTTTGTTATTTAAGAAAAAAAATAATTACTCATTCTGATGACTCGGTCCATACCTAGCACTGGCTTTGACTAGGAACAGCATCCATCTCACTTGCTCCTGTTAAAGGTTCTGTTGACTTTAATGTGAGATGAGTTATATGAGTAGGAAATAGTCAAGAGGTCTAAAACTTACAAAGGTATTAAAGATTCATGAGCATTCAAATTTCTAAGCTTTAAAAAAAAAGGGAGGGGTCCTAGTAAATTTAGATGTATGCAGCAAAGTGGGAGTCCCTGCTTTGAGTATAAGGCAATGCACCTGCAAGCTTAAATTAAGAAAGTTGTAAAGTGAAATAACAAAATAGTAAGAGAATACGCGTGGTAGGTGGATTTCTGACACTCGCTAGCTGGAGAACAGGAGAGGTTTGAGTCACTGCATGACCTAGGAGTTAGTATTGTTGAAGATAAAAGGAAGCCTGTTTGGGAGAAGTTGGCAACTGAGAGTCCAAATGCACTTTATAACCAGAAATCACTGCTGACTACTGTTGGCTTCGGCTATTTTGTTGGACACATGGCAACAATATTACAGTGTGATCCTTGCTGGAACTGTACGAGTGTAATTAATTCTTCTTGTCGGGCCTATCTGGCTGTCAGCTTCTTATTCTCTTCTCAAAATGATCTGGAGTACCAGGATAAAATACGCATGTCTAACGAAGACACACGCATGTGGAAATAAAGTGCAAGTATACAAAAGATAGTTGCCTGCCAGACACTTCCAGTTTTTTGCTTTTCATAACTAGGTGCGTTTCCTGTAATCACTATGCTGCTTCTTGCTTTGTAATGATACCTGAGATTTCCAAACACAACAGAAGAGTATTTAAGCAAGAGTATTTCAAGGTGAATAATGACAATGTAATGTTTCAGTGATGATACAGAGAGACCAATGTATTTGTTTAAAAAAACAAAACACTTCTTTTTTTTTTTGTTTGTTTCCCAAGCTTGTGATGTTTCTTTAGCAATCAGGTGTGGACAAATAATAATAGTTAATATAGCACAATCAAAAGTGTAAAATAGGTGCTTACTTTTCCACCTGTAATCCCACATCCTTAATTGTAAGAAGGACGAAGTGATAGAGAAGCCTAAGGAAGCTGTTTAGGGTGGTGAAAAAAAGAGGATAGGGAATCTTCCTTAACTATATGAAAGCATCATATAAACAAACTAGTGGATTTTTATTGTTTTGGGTTTTTTTTGTATTGCAAATTGTTGTTGAAAGTAGGTAGCTCCCCACCTCCCTTTTAAGTGCAAATATATCTGGCAGAGCAGGGGAAGGAGCTCAGAGACCTGGTTCTGTACTGGATACCTTCAAAGGCTGAGTGGGAGGTGTAGTTTAGACTTTGAGATTGCAGGAGTTGAAACTAATTTTTACATCATGTTTTTACCTTCCAGATATGGGTGGCTTGCAGAGTTTGAAGGCTAAATTAGAGCCTACAGTAGTAAAGGTAGCCAAGTAGAATTATTAACAGACAACTGATTAAGGCAACTTTAAAGGATGTTTTTCACCATTTAAAGATGTTTCCAGACATCACTTTGCTCTGAAATGCACTTTAAAAAAAAAAAAAATCTCTGCTCTGCAGACAGCCAAAAAGCTGTGCTTGTGAATGTTAAAAATGACCTTGAGCAGAAGAACTCAAAGGTTGTTCATGGCTTTGTACTGAATAATATAAACTGGTGCAGCAATGAGAAAAACCTGCAGTAAGGTTCAGGGCCCTCATTCAGCAAAACACACAATCTTAAACATGGACATGGTCCTTACTCTTCTGTGAATACTCATGTAATTTCTGATCAGGGCCCAAATTAAATACTGGAGTAAAGCGTATTCATGAATATGTGTAATACCAAGTGTTGATAAATTCCTTAGATGGGTATCTTGAGATGTCTGAAGCAAGAAGTGAACCCCCCAAAACGAGTAGTGCTTATCTGTGCAACTAGTCAGCCCCACTTCCTTGAGATGCACCTTGTGGAGAGGTGCCCCTGGTTTGGAAGTTACTGCTTTTGGCAAGACATCGGCAGGAGGTTGCTGCTGTGAGTATTTGGGAGTTGTTGGGAGACCAAAATCAAACATCTGGTTTTATTAGCAATGTATGGAAGATGCCTGGGTTTTAACTAAGATCTTGATAGAATAAGGTTATTTCCTTCATAACTCTATAAACAGTGAAAATCTGTTAAGCCTTCCCCCCCGTCTCCCCCAGCCACGTGGATATGGAAAGAATCACTGTGTTTGATCACTTCTGTCTACCTTGCTCAGTTCTTATTGCCCTTAACTGTTACTCTGAAGCAGTAGTTACAATGTTAATTTCTTATATAGTAGTGTAACTAGTATATTCCATACTAGCGTAAGAATGTTAAGTATACATGAAACTAGTATGTTAATAATAAGGGTTCTCTATCTTTGCTTCTTTACATCTAATTTCTGTAAGTTTAGTTTAGATGGGTGGAATTCACATAGATAATTAAGTAGATGTAGCTAACATTTCATAATACTATTAATTTTCGTTTTTCACGTGTGTTTTTCTTTATAACCATTCTAAGGTTTATCTGTGCTGATGCTTTAGCTGTTATTTCAGTACTTTGTATCTGGGGATGCTTCCTTTTTCATGAAAACCCACTTATTTGTACTGAATTAGTACTACTAATTTATTAGTATATTAGCACTATAAAGAACAATTTATCAAACTTTCTATTTAGTCAGGTTACTTAAAATGAGTAGCCCCCCTTACCTAATTAGCACTTTAAAAACATTATCATTACTTTACACTATAGCTAGCTCATAAACAGCATAACAGAAAGTGTAATAATGAGAATCATAATTTACAACACTTGTCTCTAGAAAATTCTTGCGTGCTGTGCTAGACCAAGGGCTGCTTTGGATGCTGCTGGGAAGTTAGGTCAGCAACGTTGGGTGGCATGGTCTCAGGACAATTTTTCAACTGTTCCTTGTTAATACCGGTACTAATGGGAATATCTCCGTTTGCTCCCAAGAGAATGTTTTTGTCAATAGCATCTTTGCTTTAGCAGGTATGGTTTTATTTAACAGTGGGGCCCGGGTGGGAAGAGAATACATTATATTAAATTCTGCCATCTTTATCCTTTTTTTTTTTTTTTTTTTTTCTGTGTGGAGGTACACTGCATATGCTTAAAGAACATTAATGTTGTACAGTCAGAATCAGCAGTTAGAAGGTGGCAGAATTAAGGTTGGGCGGACAGCCTGTGCCTGGATGGTTTGTAAGATGCTCGTCCTGTCCATTACAGGGCTTGTACGTGCTTGTGCGAGCACGCCCGCGGAGGGAGCCACGCGGGTGGAACACAACCTGCCTCTGTGCACTCGCCGGCCGTGAGGAATCGTAGCCGAAAAGACCATTTTTTATCAGAGGGTTAGAAATGAGTGACTGTCTGACTTTATAGATGTTGCGGTGTGACGGTGATTGTGTGTGTGGGCGCGTGGGTTACGGCTGTAGCTTTTGAGTCGCGGCTCGGTGCTGAGTAACTGCACTCACTGCTTCTGTCTGATGTTCTTAGGACAACCTGATTTGGAAAGTTTTCACTGGACTGTTGTGGCCCTGGAAGAAAGCTGCTAAGTTGTATTTTTGGGTTTTGGCTTCTGCTTTTGGCAGGGCCACACAATGTGTCCTGTACTTGGCAGCAACGACTACCTGGCTTGAAAGCTTTCATTGCATCTTTAAATCAGCCTGCTCCAGCTGGAACATTGCAACATGAGTTCATTGTTTTTGTTTTGGGGGTTTTCACAACACTTAATGTTTGGAAAACCCATAATATATTTTTGTCTTGTTACATGTTGGAGAAACTTAAGAAACGGCGGATGTTGCGTGGCCAGTCCTGTGTACCGTGAAAAGACTTCTTAGTATTTTCTGCTAGGCTAACATGTAACATGTGAACTACTTAAACTGCTCTCTCCTAATCCCTTTTCCTGGTAACTCTGGGGTGAACTGGAAAGTTTTCTAGGAAATGCAGTGTAGGCCCCAGTACTGCAATAATTGTGTAATAGGTGAAGTGATCAAACTTTTTTTTTTCCTAACCACAGTTGGCTGCCTGTATGGCACCCTGTCATTCAAAGGCCACAAAAAGGACACGTTTGTGCAGAAAGATCGATGAACCACATGTATGGATCTGCTCAGTCTGTTTGCCACGGGCCAAGAGGTGGTGGAGAAGGCATGTGTGGTGGCCTGCCACCTCTCGCCTCCTACTCCCCTAGGGCGGTGGAGCAGAGGCTGGCAGAGTCCATAGGGCACAGCAAGCCTTGAGACGGCTCTGAGTAATCACAGGGGTTGTTCTGACATCCAGGCGCTTCAGGAACGCTGTGGCCCTCTGTCCAAGCACAACAAACGCTTTGGAAACCTTGGTAGGTCTGTGGAAAAGCGTCTGTGTGGTGCGAGTTCCTCCTCTGCTGATACAGAAGGCACCGTTGCTGATATTACTGAAAACTACCGCTTAAAATGGTTAAAGCCTTCTAACGAGGAGGATATTTTGTGAGAAGAGCCGTGGTTCTCGGGAGTGTCGGAGTGAATCTATTTTAGTGGCAGGTGGAGGGTAGTGTTGTAGCAGTTGTGACATAACTGCCAAAGCCGTGTCCTTCTTCAGTAAACTTAAATGTGTTTTGTTCCCGTCTAATAGACTATAGTACTTAAAAAATGACTGTAGAAATCCAGCCTAGCTGAAGCACTCAGTGCTCAACCAGAGAAGAATCACAACCCCCTCTGCTGGCATGAGTGGCTCCTTCTTCCTCTCCTCCTCAAGGGCTTGCCTGGCTAATATCTGAGAAATAGTAAAAGACAGTTCTGAAGTGCGACGCTGGCTCCTCTCGATTAAGCTGAGGTTATTTCCACCCATTTGCATTTATTTTTTCCTGCAGAAATTTGATGGTGATGGTGTTATTGGTCAGATTAAACAAGAACAGATGAGGAGAAAGTAGTGATGGCTTTTCTTCGCTTTCAGGTGTGGGAATCCATGTTACTTTAAGGGTACAGAAGGCTACTCCTAGTTGGCAAACTCTTTCTCACTGAAGTTGGAATTGGAGGGTCTGTGTGCAAGTATGTTTCTGGAGGAAGCGTCCATCCCTTCGATGTGCTGATAGTTGCGTTTGAATAATGCTGCCAAATCCATTGGGTAAACTTGTGGTTTCATAGGGTAACCGTGTGTTCCTAGGGCCTTTCCTAGAGGTTGTCTCTGTGCGCTTGCTCAAGCTTTTAGAAAGCCTCTGTGCCGCTTGTCAGATGATGAGCAGGCAGGCTGGGTGATTAATTTATTTGGTTTGGGTTTTCCCAGCGTGTACAGTCATGCTCTCAAACTCTTGGTAGGCCTGTCATACATCCATATCCTCTACTCTGTTTCCTTCTTGGCTTGGGATGACTTGAGAAAGAAATAAGAGGTTAAGATGAGGAATGGACGCTGTTTAATTTATTCTCATAAAACATGCGTGAGACAGGTGGGAAGAGTTGGGGTTGTTCAGCCTGGAGAAGAGAAGGCTTCAGGGAGACCTTTATAGTAGCTTTCCAGTATCTTGGGGGGGGCCTACAGGAAAGACAAGGAGGCACCCTTTGTCAGGGAGTGGAGCAATAGGATGAGGGGTTTTAAACTGAAAGAGGAGAGATTTAGATTAGATACTAGGAAGAAATTCTTTACAGTGAGGGTGGTGAGACACTGGAACAGGTTGCCCAGGGAAG
>JAOXNO010000001.1:105406876-105485550 GCA_028565335.1 Limnodromus scolopaceus | reverse complement strand
AAGGCCAGGCTGGATGGGGCTTTGAGCAACCTGCTCTAGTGGGAGGTGTCCCTGCCCATGGCAGGGGGGTTGGAACACGATGATCTTTAAGGTCCCTTCCAACCCAAACCATTCTGTGATTCTGTGACCCTGCCCCGCTGAAACACATCATTTCCTGGTAGGTGCTACCACTCTTACTCGGAAAAGTAATCTTCACCCACAGTATTTACGGAGGGGCCGGGGCCGTGAGGTGCCGGTCACCCCTCTCTGCCTGCGGGAGGTGGGGAGAGCAGGGGAGCGCCCCTGCGTGGCTCCCTCACAGCCCCCGGCACCGGCGGGGAGACGGCAGGTCTAGTTGCGGTGGCGGGGGGAGGAAGGGATGGGGATGGCAGTGCGGCTGGAGAGCCGGCGGAGCGCTCGGTGTCGGTGACAGCACCGTTTCTGGGAAAGGGCTGTTTACATAAATGCCGCCTTTCGTAACGGCGGCGGCGGCGGAGCCGGCGGGCCCCTGGCTCCCCGGGCGGCGGAGCTGCCCCGCGGCGCGCCCGGGATGCGCCGCCGCCCGCCCGGCAAAGGGTTAAGAGGAGACAACATCCTGTCAAAGACCTTGTTTTTAATTTGGCCTCTCACACTGGCACAGATCCGGCTAAGAGCAGCCCAGATTAGTTCGGAAAAAAACCTTTGAAGAGATTTAAGATGTCCTTCAGCCAGTTTGAAGGTTTTTGTCTTGCAAATCCAGTACAAGGGCGCCTGCAGGCATCTCGACCCTTGCTGTGCTGCTGATGCAGCTCAAGGTCACACTAACCCGCCCTGTGACATTCAACAGCACACGCACACACACACAAAATTATGCGGTGAAACTGCTTCAGCATTCAGCCAACCAACAACTTCCTCAGTTCCTCACTAAAGGAAGAAGTGCATATTTTTTTTTCTTTTTGTCCTCTTTTTTTCTTTTTTTTTGGCTTCGTAGATTTTTGCTGCAGGAAATAATCCAGGATTTCTGGTGTGTGTGATGACAAGGTCATTTCTTAATTAGAACACATGTAAAGAACAAAGCTAAATGGCTTCAAAACAGCTTTGTAGTTGATGGAGAGGATTTAAATTATTTAAAGAGATAGTCACCCAAGTATGATGGAAACTGAATTCTAAACACATTAACTCTTTCAGTACTCTATGGTTTCCATATGCTACTCAAAAGAAAATGTCAAACTTGATGAGCATTATTGCAACTGCTGTTAAATGAGCGTTTTTAACATCTATTTTTAGTTAAGGTTGTATTATGCTTTCTCTTATCAAAGTCATGAAAGCAAGATAGCAAGATCTTACTACTTTTTTTTTTTTTTAAACAGTGAAGTGTTCCGTGCTGGCTAGAGATCAAGAGATAGCCATAGGAAATTACTTCTTGGAGATCAGCGACTTAATTTCTACTCCATTTCATATTTTGTTGAATGTATTAGCATGAGTATGTGTGCGTGCGTGTGTATACGTGTATGAATTACAGTGCGAGTATACAGGTAGTATTTCAGAAGGGCTGCTGGCAGAAATTGGGCTACTGTACTCAATACTTGATGTGGTTGCAAGGCATAAGAATATGAACAATGTGGAATGAAAGGAGAGAATTGACAAGATAAATGGCAACTTTGCTTAGTTTGAAATTAACGAGCTGGCTGGAAAGATTTAGCTATAGGAGGCATCTTGGAATTTGATTTTTATTCCTCAGATTTGTTTGTTTCTTTGACTCAAAGCACCTAAATATAAAGGCATTGGTACAGCTGTCTTAACCATGCTTTGGGATGGCTGTATGCTAATTACCCATCCTTTTAATCTTGTCCCCCTATATTTTTATTTTTATTTTTTCCTGTTCTGTTTTCTAGACTTGTTCTGTCAGTGCCTGGGGGCTAGTAAGGTGACTGCCTGTGGGTGGTCGCCCTGGGAGTGCAGAGCCCAAGGGGCTGGTGGCCAGTGCTTGCCCCTGGAGCTCCGCTCCTGCTTCCGGGGGGGCTGATCCCAGGGTCCCCCCACCCAAGGAGAAGCTGGATTTACTGTGGGCTATAGGACAGGGCTATGTGTCTTTTGGTATCAGCATGCAGTAACTTCCCAGGTTGGCTGCTTAAGAAAATTGGGGGGGGGGGGGGAGGGAATGTTTAGAAATTTTTCACAAAGGGTGGAAAAAAGGGGTAAAAAAAGCATTGAATAGAAACAGAAACTTTGCTGGCAAAGTTAGGGGTGTATGTATGCTCAGAGGTGCCACTGCATGATACATCAGAGAATTGAAATGTGGAGAAATGTCTTCCCCATGTAGCCAAAAGTCTGGCACTTAACTCAGATTTAAGCATTTCAAGCGTAAATGATACAAAATTTACAGAGAGTTTATCACTTGTTGTTTTGTTTGTTTGGTTTGTGTTTATTTTTTCTGGAGTAAATCTTGTTCAGCTGGAACATGAGAGGCAGCAAATGTCAAACGTGGGGCTGAGATGGAGTATGCTTACTTGAGAGACTGTGCTGGCTCTGAGGACCTCCTTGCGAGAAAGGAGGAAACTGCATTTGCCAGGATAAAGAGGGAAGATCAGGCGCTACAACTTCTTTCCTCTTTGGGTTGCTTTTTTTCCTTCCCCTGTGCTATCTGGCTCGAATAAGGCTTGTGGGAAGAAAACGATGGAGGAAAACGGGCTCCACGCAAGAAAGATGGATAGGACGGAACTGATGTGCTCGGTGAAATCTGTACATTCCTGCCCTTGCCTGGGGCGTGCCGTGCCCTTAATATTATGGGAGACCTAAGCTCACCTGCTAGTAATTTCTAATTTACTGTCCTAATTCATCGATTTGTTATCACTAATTGTACTTCATTTACTTCTGTGTAGTTTCCAGTACCTAAAGGGTTGAAAGGTTGCTGTAATTGGCACCCGCAGCTGCTCTTTCTTTTGACAGGGGA
Source organism: Limnodromus scolopaceus (assembly GCA_028565335.1). NCBI lineage: Eukaryota > Metazoa > Chordata > Aves > Charadriiformes > Scolopacidae > Limnodromus > Limnodromus scolopaceus. The sequence goes on along the minus strand of JAOXNO010000001.1, from coordinate 105,482,639 downwards.
TAATTTTGCAGCCTATGCTTTGTGTGACAGCTGCCTAATTGGGCATTCTCCCCTTGTAGCAAGCCTGCCTCCTCCAGCCTCCCTGCTGACAAATGGTGGTGGATTATAGATGAGGACACGCTGACCCGTTCGACCTTGCTGAGACAGCGGGGAGGGGCCTCCTGCTACTTGAGGGAAGCTTTGGGTCATTTAAAGGACAAGGTCATGAGCCAGGTGGGGAAATGACATGATATCACATGACAATAGCCCGATGACACGGTCAGTATGTCAAGGACGAACTCATCAGTATTGATTAACGCTGCTTTTTCCTGGTGGCTCTGCAAAGCCACTGATACTTCAAAAATATTTTGCTAATTTATGCTAGGGAAAGTGCCAAACGCTATTTTCAGGGTTATATTGGGGAGTATCTGTACAGTGTTTTCTTCTCGTACAGAGCACATGCAAAAGCAGGGTTGTTAAAACCTCACTGATGGTAATTCATAGGGTTCATCTCGTTTGGTTTTTTTGGGTTTTTTTTTTTTTTTTTGGTAAAATGTGCCTCTGCGTGTACTGTAAAGAAAATGCCAGGAAGGATACATGATGGGGCAGAACTTAAGGAGCAGGGAGGCAGGGGTGGGGGGGAAATCCCCTGCTTTTACATTTCAACGTTTCACTTTTCACTCCTACTTACAATGCACGTGTATGAACCTTTATGAAAACACATCTATCCGCATATGTATGGCTGGCTGGAATGTGGGAGAAGTGTTTGAATAACAAGAACCAAAGAGAAAAGTTAAACATAAATTGAACATTTGAAGAAAAAGTCTCGTATTAGCTCAAGGGTGTTCCAGTTAAGATAATGCTTTGCCTGCCTTAAGAACTAACACAGTATCCAGCTATGCCAGGCAATAAAAACCTGCTAAGTGGGCTTTCGAAAATGTTGTGAATACAAGTGACAATATTTTGAGAGCATCTTCATGTTGCATTTCTATGCTAATAAACTTCAAGGTAAATGAACAGCTTGTTTGACATTTGCTATGTTAGACAATAATAAAATGCTTTCTTCTGGAGTAATTAGACTTGATAGATTGATTACGTTAAGAGGTAAAGATAAATACAATCAAAAAGAAAACTCTCTCGAAGGGAGTTATTGCCTGGTTTTGAACTTTAGACGCTATGGTTCTGCTTTAGCCGATGCCTAATGGTGCGTCTTGCACACACACGTGTGTGCACATGCATGTACACGCGTGCACGCACACGTGCAGGCACGTACAGACAGGCACGGCGTGCACCGAGTTTCTGAAACAGCCTGTTAAGCCGGGAGAGCAGTGTTCACCCAGGAGCACGGCTCCCGTCTCTGGGAGATCTGATTTGTTGTTGGAAGCTGTTGTGTCTGAACCTCCTCAGTTCACCAGGATGTAATTTTACTCCCCCGAGGTAAAAAGCCGTCAGTGGTAAAGTGTGATAAATTAGTGCACTCAAGTAGATGCGCGTGTGTGTGTGTGTGTGTGTTTAATTCTGACCTTGCCGTGCATGTGTTTAGCTGCTCTCGGTGCCCGAGTCAAGCCTGGTGGAGGTTTAATCCTGTGCCCTTGTACACGTATACTTGATTAGTAGTTGTGGTTATCTCAGCAGAAGACATTCCGCCCTCCGCCTTGTATTGGTCGGGACCCGGGCATTGGGGAGTCAAGTCGAAGGAGAAAGAAAAGAGATTTTGCATTAGTATTCTATGAAAGCCTTACTGTCTGCAGAACAAATTGATTGCTACAGTGTACCTGTGCTTGGCACCACTGCTGTGAAAGAAAGGTATGGTTGTAATCTGTTTTATTGTATTACATATTGTGACACTCCAGGAATGCTTAACATTCAGCTCTTCTGTGGCACATGCTAGAAGTCTAAGTAAAGAAAAATATGTGAATGAATGAAAAGTATGCGAGGCTGTTGTTATCGGCAGCTTTGTTTACTACGACGAACCAAGTAGCCCCTGCTAATGAGACAAATTTATTTTATGTGCCAATGGCAACGTAAGGAGATGGATAACTGAATTCTCTCTGTTATATTCAGTTACTCACATCTGTGTCAGTAGTTGCTGCGTACCTACACAGATAAAATACTAATTAACCCTTTGGGGGGGGGGGTTGATTTAGCTTTTTAAATGTGAAATATACTTGAACATGGATGTGTTTGCCTCTTTAAAGAAAATGTGGCGTTTTTCCTAGTTTTATAATCTGCTGCACTGGTCCTACATGGGAGGGGGGAGTATGTGAGGGGAGGTATAAAAATAAGAAAATCTGAGATGTGCTGCTGTGATGAACAGAACCAAGAACAAAGCTGAGGAAAAGTCTTACAGGATTTTGAGTCTTCATCTCTTCCCCCCCTACTCCCTGATTCCCCAATAATTTGTAAACGTACACACATATCTTAATGAGAAAGCTACTGCTCTTCATTTCCTAACTCAGTTGCAGACTTTGTACAGTTGATTCTCTGGTTTTCTAGGTGCTTGGCTGATGTCAGTTGTGTGTTTGATGGGAAGTGTGAAACACTTCATTAATAAAATTCCGGCTCTTTCACAGAGAGCTGTGCTTAGTGCTTCATTCTTGGCATCGCTCAAGTTGTGCTGGTGATTATTTGGATGTTTGCTTGTGGTCACTCCGAAACATCTGAAGTATCTGCTCTTGTCATGCAGGCATTCCCGACTAATTAAGTTTAGGACAGGTGGCAGACTCATCCTGGGCATTTAAATCTGCATGTAAACCTAATCTAATAACTTGATGAGAAAATGAAAATCCATCTTTCTTGGTGTGTTATCACCATGCACAAGCCACAGTGGTATTTGCGAAATCCTCTCTCTACTCTTTGTCCTGGCAGGTGACAAGTAAATGAGTTGCTTTAAGGAAATGAGAGACTTGGAAAAACGCTGTATGCTGAGGAGCAGTCATGCACTATAATAGTTACTTCTGTCATATGGCCTTGCCGACTTAAGATTAACACTTTATAGATGTGTAGTACATTTATATGAGAGTACCCTTGAGCTTACATTTTACACCTTGCAAAGACTGTGAATACAGCCTTATGCATGCAAGTTGTTGATCTTCAAGATCCTTTGACAGCTAAGAAAATTTCAAAGAACCCCAGATAGGAAGGCTCTGTGATGTGACTGTACTCAAATAATGACGACTTTAATTACAACTAATTAGTCAAAACTTATTTATTCAAATAAAATATTTTGCGAGTGAGCTATTCTTCCCTCTGGGTGTTTTTTTTTGGAAATATAAGCACATGTTGTAATGATAACAAAAGTCGGTAAAAACAGTTGTACAATCTGCACAGCAGATCGCAAGATCAAGGGACTTGACTGTATCTAACAAGATTTTGGAAGTTAATTTCAGTAATACTGCAGAAATGGTTAAATCTTATCCTAAATTCTGTATTGGCTTTTTGTAGATTTTAACCAGTTAGTGGCAGGTGGTTGAGTTCTGAAGGAGGTGTTAGATAAATACAGGGCAATACTGCATTTCAATGCAATTAACTTTTGTTCATAAATAATTCAACCTATGACTTTAAATAAATGATTAGAGGAAAAGAAAATGACATATGATTAAGTCCAAGTCCTTGAAAACATTTTACCAGTCAAGATTGCTGTGACTGCTTTGAGACTTCTTATAATTCCTCTTTTGAGTAGAGTCAGTTCTGGGAGTTGTGGTGGTTTTTTGTGTGTATTTTGTTTGTTTGGTTGTTGGTTTTTTTTTTTTTGTCAATTACTAGAGTATCAATGGAGATATGGGGTAGATTCTTTAGATCACAGTTAAGATGTCTAATGAATGTGTAGTTTTGATACCTCAATTTTCCTGGTGCCATGGAATATATGAGCTTGGGTTTCTTTTTTCTGTTAATGGAAAGTAGAAGGATGTTTGCAGAATTAAAACTTCTACTGCCAACTTTACTGAATGAGCGTATCTGATAATACTAAAATTTTGATGAGAATTTTGGAGTACCACTTGGCTTGGACCGGACTGCTATTTTTGGGGGGGGGACAGTCATGACACCCCAGACAAAACCCCCCAAAAACCCAAGCAAATAAAATTAATCTGATTTTAAAAATCTCTTTACATTGGAGGCATGCAGTTGATTCCAGCACTGGTTAACTTTGTAACACCCACTGCCTTTCATCTGGAAATATTTAATCTAGTTTTAAGTAAGAGTTCGTGCTTGAACGTATCATCAATTTGGGCAGATCTTAGAGGCGAATACCAGTTTAGGTATGTGTTTGAAAGGTATCTGTGTCCTGCTTGAGATAGAGAACAGGCATTTCACAATCTCCACCCCCTTTCCTTCTGTTATCATGCTGTACCATAGTAAAGAAAAGAGGAAGTTAAGGCATTGCATAACTTCTCAAAGTAAATAGATTTTCTGTGCAGATACTGAAGGCAGCCTTAACTCAACCAGATTCCTGCTCGTGCTAAAGGCAGCTGTGTAATTAATGGCCTTGTGTACTGAACTGAGACTGCTGCGAAACCTCTGGAGGGATTTATTTTGTCTGTTGTGTTGGTTAACTTTCCCTGGAAATTAAAAGTGTTGCTGATACTCCCCACCCCCCGTTGGGGTGGTGGGGAGGATTTTACAAGGTCTAATGAAATAAGCTCTGGTATCTTTCTCTTGACCACTGGACAAAGCATCTTTAGCAGCAGAATAGGATTGAATGGTTGAAATGGAGTCATTAACAAAAACATGATCGGTCTTACTTGAGGAGGTGAGTGTGGTAAGATAAGAAGGTGTAAAGTTGTGCTTCCAAGTTTTTGTGTGTTTTTGAGATGTTCTCATTGTAAGATCATAGCAAGAATTGGGACCTGGTTTTGGTACTAGCTCAATTGCCTATTGCAACTCTGGTAAATGATCTAGAGTAGACAAAATTATTAATCTTATTTGTCTGATCTATTCTCCTGAAGCCATTTGAAAAACCTGGGGCTTGTTAAAAGTTGCAAACACCTTTGTTTTCCTTTGTTTGGATATTTGCTTCTGCAACATCAGCCATAGGTGGCACTGACTGTTGAGGTTTGGGATGCTTCCCCTCCTCCCAAATTTACATATTTCATAAAGCCAACAGCAGCCACTTGATCTCTTTTCTCTCAGTCTGGTAAACAGTACACATGGCAGGTATCTGCAAGTTCTACAAATGACTAAGTATAGGAACCAAGTTACTTAGGGAGTTTGGTCAATTTGGAAACTTCCAACTTCTGAAGTTGATGTTGGAGTTCGTGAGAACTCATCAGGAAAAATGTTACTATCGATTAGTAAGGGATGAATATTCTTCCTGTGCTTTTTGGTTCTGTTTAAGTGGGAGGCAAACCTGTTTCTGCAGGCTTAGCTCTAGTTAGTGGTGGGATTTGCAGGGGATGCTCAATTGGGCTTGGTGTAATTGAGGGTTCCAGAGCCTGGGCACCATGGAGCAGTTCAGCACGCTCAGGAAAGCCACCTGTCTGTATTCACTTGCTACTGCAGCTTCAGCCTTTCCTTCATAGCTCAACTTCTAGCACGGGCTGCTGGAGCTCTGTTTATACTGGTGTATGTATGGATGAACACACACTGTTTTCTAGTCCATCTGAGCAATCCAATGCTGTGAATGTCTTGCAGCTGAATTAGACTGATAAAAAGCATGTTTTGGACAGCTTTGTAAAGCAAGGAAATAAAAATGGACCTGTTTGGGAAGGAAGTCCTTAGGTATGTATATGCACATTTATACATACTTCACTATGAAAGATCCTTGCTTCAGGATAAAAAGGATTTTATTGTTCTTGGTTAGAAAAGAGGTGGGAAGTGGGGAGTGGCTCAGAAGAGCCACTGCTGCAAAACTCTTATCTGCTGCTGTGCAGTGGTCTTTCCAGCTCCAATCAACTAAATAGTGCTTGCCCAGCTCATTAGGACTGTTTCAGCATGTCAGATCTCTGAGAAATAGGAAAAGTTCCTGGAATTACATTTTTGATCCTAATGCCGTCATTCATCTTTTCAGTTCAGTACTGACACAGTTGTTTTCTTTGAGAGAATGTCATTTCAGCAGGTATAGTGGAAAACCTGGATTAACTGTACTTGAATGACACACATCTCCCCCTAAGGGTGATGGCAGTGCTGGTGATTTTTCTTCCTTTGGAAGAAAAAGGCATTTACCTGGCATGCAAGTCCTTTGCTTAAGTAATCCCCACTGTTTCCTCAAGTTTAGTGTATTCAATTCTCAGTTTGTTTCACCAGTAGAAAAAAATAAACCAAACACCACCGCGCCCACGACCTGTAGAGACAGAGTATCTTGTAATTAAAGGGCCAAGCTGAAATTTAGAAAATCTTTCTTCCTGTGCTATGGATATGGTCTTCGTGTGACTCTGGGCAAGTTACTTAGTCTTCCCCTGTGCTCACTGTTCCTCATGTGTAAAGTGGGAGTACTCCCAAGGACTGCTGTGGTCTGTTCATTGATGTTTGTAAAGTGTTCTGCTTGGTTCAAAGACAGAATAACTTTTTTCTTGCAATGTTGACAGTGCCCAGTAGCCTTCAGTGTGGTTTAGACCCGCACAGTGCACATAATGAGAGGTCCTGGTGAACAGCAGAGGAGTAAAATTACTATGATCAGTCTGTAAAGAGCAGCGGCTATCTAATATCAGATAGTTAGATGTCAGATCGAAGTAGGTCTTCGGTAACTGAAATGCCTCTTACTTGTCATTAGCTTGCTTGTGGGTTGGGTTTTTTTATGACCTCGTGTTACGTACAAGTAATATGGAATTGAGTTCTGTAGTTCACTCAAGTCTGAAATAGTTTGGTATTTTCCAGAATCATGTAGTGGATTGATAGTCCATGAAAATCCCTTCTATAGTTAGGAGTGTTGCCTACTGTCTGCAGCTTGGTGGTGAAGTACATCAAGGCTTTTTTTTAATTATGGAATTTTTAAATTATGGTTGTATGTTGCATTGAAGAAAAACAGGATGCTTGGTCAACTTCAGACATGTCTTCTTGGCTTTTCTACCTGTGACTATCATTTTAACAAAGAAAATAACTTCATGGAAGGGTAGTTCAGATGCATGTTTTGTGTAATTTGCAAGTGTGGACTCTTGCACATAGTTACAGCTGACAGACTACAGTCAATGGAGGAAAAAGTCTCTTATCAACAGTTCCCTGCTCCTGCAAGCATATCTTCTGTTCTCCACAATTTATGAGGCTGCTATGTCAAAGGTTTTTGTAGCATTCAGCTACTCGTGATGGAGTGCAAACCAATTTGAAATTAAAAATGGCTGGATGAGCTTTACTATGCAAAAATTAAACTTGTAATTAAATTTGCCAATTGAACAAAGAGAAATGTTTAACAAGAGAGGTTTTAGTGGCAGTACCTAGAGCAGCAAAAATTTTTGCTTACACATCCCTATCAAATAGTCCGGGTTTTTTGGATGTGTATTAGGAAAACAGTCATAAATACTATTACCTTTCTCATGATTGATACCTGTGAGGAACATGCCTGATGCTTGCTCTTGGAAAATATCCACTTGCTTTGAAGTAAAGTAGTTAAAGGTAAATATAAGAATTCATGGAAAACTCGAGAGAGATGCTTTCAAGTAGTATGTTATGTTCAGGTGTATTAGCAAAAAGGAGGCTGTTGTTATTCCATGCTCTTTAGAGTCATTCATGTCTTAACAGGCAGCTGCCAAAAATAATTTACATTCAGTGCACACTTTGTTTCTCATACGTAGAAGTGATTACAAGAACAGTTTAGTCTACTCATTTTCATTTTTGTAATCTTCCCCCTCACCCGCCCTAGTATAAGTGGATTTTTTGATCTGGATGGTGATGGATAAGGAGTATCTTACTGATTTTTCTCCTTCCCTTCCTCCTGCCCTTATCTCAACAACAGGTTATAGAGCCAAGATGTTTTAGATTTTCCAATCCTCCCTCTTGTTCCATTGGTCAAGTTGACTATAAAAATAATGTAACCCCTGAAGATTTTGACTTCTCATCCATATGCATTGTAAAATGATGTTTATTGCAGTTCAGTGGAAAAACTTCCTACAATGGGGGAGAGATATAGCTGGAATTTTAGGAACCACACAACCTTGAATTTCACCTCAAGCTTTGTATTTCAAGGAAGTAGGTTGCTTGTATCCTTTACCAGTGGGTAGTACCCTACATCATCTTATTTTTGCTTTTCTTTGTCTTGCTCTTCGGGGCTTCACGCTTGTGAGACAATGTCTGAGGCGGCTTGGATAGCCTCACTGTCTTCACCTACCATTGACGTTTTTCCTACTTATGCCTTCTTTTCCCCTACCACCCTTCCTTTCTGCTTAATTATCCCTGTATCTTGCCTTAGTATGTAAGCACTTTGGGGTTGTAGTCTGAATTTACGGGAATATAAAATGTTTTACAATTGTAATTATGCCATGCAGTGTTTCCCAGCAAATGTCAAGTTCAGACTGACTTGCTCTCGTAAACCTGGCAGCATATAAAGAAGGCAAGTGGAATTTGCATCCCAGTAGGTTATTTTAGGTAAGCCAAACTGTTCACCTTCAGAAGTGCTACAAGCAAACTCTGGGTTACGTGATTTAGTAGAGACATACCAAAGAGACTTTGGAAGGAAGGGTTAAGTTTTATTTGCAATAAAACTGAAATCGGAGGTAGACCCAGTAAATCAAATCTCTCTGATGTGAGGAGCAGGAGGAGAAATTATGTTCCCAAAAAAAAGTGGAGAACTTGCAGAATTAAGTCTGCTGTTTGGGCTCAGAAGGTTATTAGTTAAGGCAGCTGAAACTCAGAAAGTGTACTTTGTTACATGGAAAGAAGCCTGGGTTTATGTTTAACCAATCCCTGGGACAGGTACTTTGTCTGCCTTCACCTTCCTCCTCAAAAGTTTCCTTGTTCATGTCATCTTTGGCACCATTTGCTGTCATGATTAAAAATGAATAAATAAACGTTGTTGCTCTGAAATTAAATTTTCCTAGGAGCAGTATTTCCTTTCCTTCTCTGGTCTGTCTTCCATCCTTGTCCTCTGAAGTAAAAACAGATTGCATCAAGGTAGGGATATTGTCGTTGTACCAGCCAGGAAAGGAAAAGAGCTTTCACTGGATTTTTAATAGCAGCAGCTCAAGAGAAAGGGAGCCCTTTAATACTGTATTTTAGCCCGTCTGTACCCTTTTCTCCCCAGCATTAATCTTTTCCTTGTGTTCTGTTGATCTTCTAGTGTGTACCGCTCTTTCCTTCCCCTCCAATCATATGTAGTAAAAAAAAAAAAAGGGATCAGGTGAAAACTGTAACAGCAACATGCATTGTTGTACTGCAAAAGCAATAAATGCATTTTTTTTTCTTTTGTAAGAGGAAGGGAAAACATTCTGGAGGCCAATGTTGCTCTAGGGCTTCATTTAATTGTTTTTCAGCTGAACTCATGTTATGTATGTCTTCGGCGTCTCACAGGTGCTGATATATTTATTTTAAACTTCATATAGGCTATGATAAGGTAAAGGGAACAAACAGTATGAGGGAAGGCAAGCAACGTACATCATTTGTATTTTGGCTTGTGGTTTTGCAGGAGGTATTTTGGTGGATTTGGATTAATTTTTGCTATAGTGATTTACTGTTGGAGGAAAGGAAGAAATAGCCTCCAGAGTGTAGATGATCTTCGCCTGGGGAGCAGTGCAGAAGCATAATGGAATTTCCTGTGTGAGAGGTGCCTGAGTATTACAGTAAAAATGAGTGTTTGTGGAAACAAAAGGGTAAGGAAGAAGGACACAATAAGTGGTTAGGCTATGTGGGTAGAAATGAAAGAGTTATTAATGTCTGTAGAACTCAGATGAGAAATTTTAAACTTAATCTCGAGCAAGAGGGAAAACAATTGAAAACTTGAAGTAAAGGGTTATATGGTCAGAGTGTCTTGAGGGGAAGAATTACAATAACAGCTGTGTTTTGTGTAGTATGGAAGGGTCATTGGATGTCAGTAATGTTACAGAAGTGTGGGCTGTAGAAGTACGGAGCTGAGAAAAGACTACATGTCAGAGTAACTTAAGGATAATGGTGGGGAAGATGAGTAAGATTTTAGAAAAGCAGAAGGCAATGGCAAGGATGCGTTGTGTGGTGGCAGTTTTTTTGTTTGTTTGTTTTCTGTCATCATGAGTAAATGGATAGCAGGAGTGTCAGAATAAAGATAATCTTCTGATGACAACTTTTTTTGATAGCGGATAGTATTAACTGGGCAAGGATACCTCTCTCCTGGCACATTACACTTGCCATCTTGTTCAGCTCAGTTTCACTGGTCAGGCTCTGATACTGTCACAGACTGACCACAAGTATAACCAACTTCATGGGAAAACTCTATTTCAGTGTGTTGGTACCCTGTTAAGAAGTAAGACAGTCTCCCTTTGATGAACTAATACTGAATTAACAGAACTACTTTCCTGTTACGGCAGAAATAAAATTGTTTTCCACCATAAGTTTCTACATCCTGATTATAATGTATTTATTTTTGGCAGGGTGGAGCGAAAAGCAGATTCACAAAGATCCAGCACTGACGCTTGAAAGGTACGAGTTTCTGCCCCTGACCTAATGTCTTGGGAAGACATTAACCTGTATTTTTTTCTCACCCCAGGAATGGAGTGGTAACTTTATCTAATTCACACTAGCTTTGGTTTTTATCCCTCTTAAGAATTCTGAGTCAGAGGGTAGTTTATTTCACATCCTCAGATAGTCTTTGGTCTTTCTCTCCTGAGATTGTTAGCTTGGCACCCTAGTTAGCAATCTGCTAAAAGTTTCCTGGGAAGCTGGAGACATGATCACCTGCCCACTAGAACTTCTGGCCTTTTCTCAGCAAATGGATTTTAAATTGTATGTTTTTAGAGCATAAAGTTTCTTTGAGAAGAGTGGGGTTTGGTTTTGGGGGCTTTTTTGGGTGTTTGGGTTTTTTTGCTGGGTTTTTAGGACGTTTTCCCCCTCTGGTCTTCCTTTATTGCCCCTCCTGGTTCAGTATGATTGGCTTCTGCATTGATTTGGTATTTGTGAGTCATCTTGTGGTTCTGTAAGATTGTGCAGGTATGTATGAGCCTGAACTGCTGTTGGATGAAATCACATTAATGTAGTCCTCAGTGGAGTTCTTTTAGTATCATTCACTGGTGAAATTCAGCAACAGGGGTTGAATGAAAACCATCTTCTTTAGCTTTGTGACAGAATTGTTATAAAGGCTCTAAAAGAGAGAAGAAACAAAAAAAGGTACAGTTTAGTAAGCATACAGGCAGTCAATGGAACTTATCTTCAGGTCGTTGACAATGTCTTACTATATATTGATTCAGAAAACGCTGGAGTTACTTATTGATGGTGTATTGAGCTGGGAAATGACTCTTCCAGATACATCAAGGAAAGATGGCTTTATATAACACAAAGGACATGGGTTGTGACCTGTCAGCCATGCTCAGATCTCTACTGTGGAAGATTAAGCTGGAAATAATGCCTAGCCTGATCAGCTGAATCGATACAGTTGTGGTCATGGATAATAATTACTAGATAATGACTTTATACTGAGTGATACATCGTTTAAGTTACTTTGGTTGGAGTTTCATGTGTTTATTTGCTAGGTTGATGACTTCTAGATCTTTTGTTTTATGACAATTTCCCCCTCTCTCCGTACTTTATCAGTAGACATTTAAGTGAACAGATAAAACTGTAATTACAACTTGGAGGTGTTTCTGTGGGTTCCTCCTCCCCAAAGCTGAGACAAGCTTTACAGAGGGAAATTCACCACCTCCCTCCCACTGCCTTTCATTGTTACCACTAGCCAGTTTTGTTAGATGATGAATGGGTATCAGACTTCCAGCATGTGGGAAACCAGATCACCTGCTTATGGTTGGTGAGTGTTGAACAATTTGAGGAGTGGGAAAGCTGGAATAGCTGATCTCGTACATCTTGTTTGGAAAGGCAAATCCTACGCTGTGTCCTGAATAACAGAAAAATACTCAAATTTTGAATGCAAACCAGTTTGATTTTAGTAGTCGTGATGATGCTTAAACTGGTCTTTTTCAGTACGATAGACGTCCATCTATCACGTGCCTAATTCTGCAACCTTAATATAAGTTGTATCAATTAGATGCCTCTCTCGTAGAAATCTGATTGTGTGCCTAATCTTGACATTATTTTTTTGTCCTATTAAAATCCCTAGATCTACTTATGTTAGTAAAAATAACTAATAAGTAAAAAGAAAATGCAAAGTTAAAGTACTTACTATGAAACTATTAATCAAAATGGTATTTTAACATTTTTTAAAAAAACTTCTTGACTTGACATTTCACACATGTAAATATAACTACAGACAATACTTTTTTTATTTTTTAAATAAAATAGTACCTTTACAGATTGGGTATTGGCAGTCCTCCAGTGTTTCAAGATAATCCATTGTTGTGGACTACTTGGCTACTGAATTGATCAGAAGTACTCTCTTCTTTGTGCTAGCTGTCATATCCATTTTTGTTGCTATATTGGCTAGTAGTTTATAACAGTTTGTCATTACCCCCTTATCAAAGAAAGCGCACTTGAAATGGTTTGTGTTAGACTCTCTGTGTGGGAAGCTTTGGCTCTGCCTGTTAGAGCTCCCCAAAGAGGAATGACATAAAATTGAGTTTCAGATGTTTTCTCCGTGGTGTTACAGCAAGAAAGAGAACCGAATCTACCACTGCCCCCTGATAGCAGCCCAGCACATCTCTGCTGCTTGAAAAGTGGGGAATTTGATCCAAAATTCAGAACTAGCAGAAACACCTTGCTGTTGCATGTTATGTATGTCAAGAGCATGAACTTCTATTTAACAGAAAAAAACCCGAAAACATAACACCCCAAACAACTGCTGCTGACTTGTTTTATTAAAGGTTTGCTTGTGATGATTAAAGTTTCTTATAGTGGAAGCATGAGAGAAGACCGAATGAACAGTTATTCACTGTAATATAGCTCAATTAAAGTAAAAGCTTTTTCAAGTGTTAGAATTTTCACGCATTAATCAGTAAACTGAAATAAGCTATATGACTCCAAATAGACTTGGTTTAGAATTTGCAGTGTTGGGTAGCTGTACTGCTAATAAACTAATGCGTTTCTTAAAATGTTTTTGGTTGTGAAATGTCTTATAAGCACGTTTTTCATGTGTGCTTGGTTCTCAGAGTAAGTTGCCAATTTGTTCACGGATCTTGAATGAACTTCTGTTTTTTAAAAAAAATCTTGAATAATAATTGCCTGATTTTTTTTTTTTCTTCCTAACACTTCAATGCAGTGAGAAGCTTTCTCAGCATCTCAAAGTAGGAACAATAGAAATTCCACTTTAAAAAAATCAGAAAAGCGGAGGGGTTGGGGGTTTTTTTCCTATTTTGCTGAAAGGATTTAGAAAAAGAGGGGCTAAGGAAGAGCAGAATTGTATTGCCCCAAGGTCTACAACTTAACTCCATTTGATCTTAAACCAGTGACTGTTTTAAGATCTGGTGAGTCACTATCAGGGCTAAAACCACCTATAGCGTTGTGCTAAGAAGCTCACATCCCAGGCTTCAGGAGTGATTTGTATCTGTCTCTAGTAGCTCAGGCAATACTATAGCATGAAAGGGTGACAATCTAATTCTTGTGAAGGATGTTTTCAAGAGGGAGGCATCTTTCTAAACTTGCATTTGGTTTTTTTTGGTCTTTTTTTCATTTAAGGCCTCTTTATTAGTAGCTGAACCAAGCCAATCACACAGGTAGAGTGCTGCAAATGTAATGCCTATACAAAAATGAAATGGAGAAAAATCAGTAAACAAATGTTGAAATACAGATGAAACAAGATGCAGGAGGGTGTGATGGCACGAAGGTTTTACTGGCAATGTCTGAGATGCCCACGTACAAGTGAGTTACGCAGGTCACCCCAAATGGGTTCCAATAAAAGCTTTATACCAACACGAACAGCCCTATTTATAGACACAGCTCTCTGTCTAAATATAAACTGCTCCCAGTCGTGTCTAGACTAACATCAGAGCTGTGCTGGTGTTGAAAGTGGGGGTTCAGAAGTAAGAGTACAAGCCACACTATTCTTTAAATTACTGCTTGTTAATAACGAGCATCTAAACTTCATGGCAGCGATACACCTTTGAATGTCACGTGACGTTGTGTCGCCCAAGACACCTTTTCTTCCTCTTGTTTAAGTGTCAGAAGGTACGTCTGGTGGACGTGACCTGCAAGCTAAATATTCTTCAGCATGTGTTTAAAGCTTTGAGAATGTATCTGTGGGTGGGTGGGTGAATGGATGGATAGATCAGTAAATGACTTTCGTTGCTAACTATTTTCAGTGGCTGAGTTTTTAATGAGTCTTTCAACTGTTGCTACTGTGTTTAATCTGCTCACTTACTCAGCGTTCAGCATTAAAGCAGCCTTCTAAGAGGTAAATGTCCTGATTACAGAAGAGGTTAGTTTGATTGTGTTCTGCACAGACCTTCTGTTACGAGTTTTTGTTTTGTTTTTTTTTAATTGAGAAATGTATGCTGTGCACACAGGTAATTAGGATAGATAAGCAAGTGTTGTGTTTGGAAGCGCACATCCAAATATACAATTGCTATATTAAGATAAATAACTTGGACTGCATGAAGCAGTAAACCGAGGTCGTGATTCTCTAGCAGTGGTCTTACTATCATGTCCTATATTTCTGAGTGGGTTTTCTGTTTGGATTTGGGATTTAATATGTATCAGCACATAGTTTAATAGAGAGACAAGGATGGCAAAAAGTGTCTTCCACAACCTTTTCATTTAGCATAAGAGTTCTTCCTTAGTTCACTTGATACACTGCCTAAAATCTCCTGTTAAAATAAGTAAGGAGAGGGCAGCTGCCCTTAAAGGTAGGGAATACTTAAAACATGTAGTATACCAATGTGAAGAAAATGTAGTGGTATTTCTGGTAAGTGCACTAAAAAAAAAAATATCCAGGAGCTTTGATCAAATGCCAGCTCTTACATCAGTCCTCTTTGTAATCTTTCTTGCTGATCTGTGACCTTGACCTTGTGTTTGTGTTTGTATGTCAAATCTATTTTCGGGATGGACAAACTAAGTTCAGTTTAATAGGATTTATGCTCCAGCTTCACAGGATGCCTTAGTAAAATAGAAAAATTAAAACATTTAAATTAATTACTCTATTACTAGTTATCTTTTCAGATTTCGGAGGGTTTGAAAAGAACACATTGACTTTTTTTTTTTTTTTAAATCTGTTTAGGAGATGCTTCTTAAAGAGGCATCTTTATCTCACCCACTAACTCCTCCAAATTCAGCGCAGACCTTCTGCCTGGAGGTGGGCTTTCTGCTTGGAGAAGTTCGCCGGTGGCAGTGCTCCTCTTGCTTTCATTTGGTTTAAGTGTGGTTCAGCACTGAAAGGAGGTGGCCCTGCTCTTTGTCCTTCCTGACACTGCTCTCATAGTCTTGCATTCCCACACAGTGAACTGTGAAACAACCACTGGGCAGTATCTTTGGGGTTTCTTTTAACGGTGACGAGGTCCTTAGTCCAACTTGCCTGGCAGGAGCTTTCTACAGGAACGCTTGTGTCAATGCAGGGAAAGTGTCAGGAGCAAGCAGCTGCAGATCTGTAGACCAAGACAAGGGCTGTGTGATTTGACAGCAGCTTCACACTTAGATCAGACAAAAATTCTAGTGGAATCATGTTTTTGTATGCATTTAAATGTGGAGCTTCTGAACTAGTTTATTTTATTCATTACTAGCGCTGTTCTTCATGGCAACTGAAATGGTCTTTTTTTTCTAGAGATCAAGATGGTGCTCACTAGCAGCCAGTTAGACTCTGATGTGCTGGCGCCTCTTGTGTTCATCAGGACTCTTGAGCTCAGGCTTAATTTTAGACATACGCTAACGTGGCAGCAAAGTTGCTCGGTGTAACTGACACTTTAGGCATGTGGCTTTATAAAGGCTTAATGAGGTTGTTGGTTTGATAGGCACTACAAAAGATGGGCCCAAATTAGCAAATACTTACGTGCAAGTATGGAGTAATAGATTTATTTTTAATAGGTCTTTTATTTTTGGGGTGATGTTGTAATATGTAGAAAATCACACACTTTCTTCAGAAATTTATCACACATCCATGTTGTTTTGGTCTATAAATTTTTTAAATGGGTATAAGCACCTGTTTCAACTGTGAAACAGAAACTGTGAATTGACATGAGTGGAACAAGCAGTAACAAATAGTCTTTTCTTGCTAATTTGCAATTATTTCCTTCATGCAGCACTCATGAAAGACAGATATAAAACATTAGTAAGAACTCTTTTCCACAACATGCTGACAGTGTATTATCTTTCTTCTTAAAATACTTGTCATTTTTATCAAGATAAAATTTGAGAAATTACTTCAAAGTGTATGCCCTTATATTGAGGGGTAGTTAAACACTTCCTTCTGCCAGCCGTCCACTCTTCCTACCATGGCTTTGTAGCAATGAATAGTTTTCATCGGTTTTTAGCTGAGTCAGTATTGTAGTTTTTCTGATTTGACTCATGGCTAAGGTTGAGTTGCAGCCAAATTCCTAATGTTTGAGGGTATTATTAAATAACTGATCATCTCTGTATACAACTGTATGACTTAACAGGCTTTTAGTATTTTACTTAGGGTTTTGTGTTATGAATGTTTTCAGGGGAATTCTGGCACAGTGGTAAGATAAGGACGTTCTGTGACATTTCTGTACAGGATGTCATTAGCCTCTTCTCCCCAGGTTTCACCAAAGCTGATTCTTGTGTTGTATCTTTAATTCTGCTTGGTTTTATTGCTGTTTTGGAGAGAAAAAAAAAAAAAAGTATTGTAATTGAACTAGTAGATACCTTCTTGCTAATGCAGATTTTTCCTTTCCTACTTAGCTGAAATTACATAAGCCTTTTTTGTGTCCGTACCCTTCAGAATCATCATCTACAATAACTTGAAATCTCTCATTACAATAGAAACTATATTGTCCTTCCACTTACTTAAAGCCCAAATGACCTAGGTCTTTAGTATGCATTTATGGGGCTTTACATATAATTGAATACTGTGCAACTGTGATTCTATACTTCACCTTGCTATGGAATCGCTGTGTATTTATGTTCAGTTAGCTCAAACCTACTCTGTTGAAAAGTCTAGAAAGTGGCTTTCGTTTGTAACTGTGAGATGCTTGATCCCAAGTGGAACACAGGTACTGCTGTCAACATAAGCTGGACATTACTTCTTAGTACTTTGTTGCAATTTGGTCTCTGTGAAACCAATTCTTGGTTAAAATAACGTAAAGTGACTTTACCATATGACGAATCATTTAACATGTACGGTTACTCCAGCAAATCCAAGAAATACACAGTTTTATTGTAGTACTGTGAATAAACAGCTGTATCTTTAGATCCCTCAAACAAGCAGAAGGTCAGAGTTGTGTGGAAATGCATTATCTGCATGCATTGATCGTAACTCAAAAGCATCATTGTCCAGAACAGGCCATTGATTTCTTCACTGTATATTAATCAAGTTTCATTCTTGGGGAGCTGACATAGAGTTAAATGCATAATCAGTGATCTGTTTTTAGGTGTTGGAGGGAATGGGAATCTGGTTGTTAGTTTCCTTTTAACAGCTTATTTATAGGGAAGTGGATTACAAAGACTGGAAAGATGCATCCTCTGTCCATTCTGTTGTACCTACCAGTGTGTTTTCCCACCCTCTACCCTGAAAATAGATTTAGGTATATGTTTTTGTGTCTGTTTGTCTTGGTCTCTGAATAAGAAGACTCAATTAACCAAAAACCTTTCTGCTTACTGTACTTTGACCAACGTGCTACCCCAAGTTAGTTGAGATCTAGCGATAAGTGCTTCTTCTGGATTCCTGTCCTTATTGCGGGTGGGGTGTAACTTTTCTGCCTTATCATTTGCTTTCTGCTCTTCTTGCCTTCAATCGCAGAAGATCGTTGAGCAGCAATTCGTGGGGCAGTTTGAGATGTCAAATACAAATGCCACCTGTGAAGGAATCAAGTAGGTTGAACATCTGTTCCTCTTCGTACAACAACTAGCAAAGAGTTGGCAGAGAGTGTGTTTCTAAGTTCATGCCTGAGTGTTAGCAGAACCTGATGAAGAAATGAACTCAAAGATGTTCCTCCAGTAGTATTTGTAAGAATAAATATATGTGTGTGGGTCTATGCTAAGGAATTGACTGAATACTCAGTTACAGGGGCAAATTGTAAGTGATACGAACAGAGTGGGGTTTTCCACATCTAAGAGTGATTATTTCTGTGATGTTCAATACTTGTTAGAATAAGAAATACTAATTTAAGGTAGGCTGACATTATCTATTGTTTGAAGAGTGCCAAAAGCATGGAAAATGGCCGCACGTGTGGTTCGTCTCTGAACTTAGTGGAACTTCTTAGCAGGAGGTTCTGACGTGCAGGCCAGATTTGGATTAAGCTGTGCACAGCGCTTGAGTGTACTTGTGTAAACCTTGTAGCGCTACTTAGAATCATAGAATCGTTCAGGTTGGAAAAGACCCCTGGGGTCATTGAGTCCAACCATCAACCCTACTCATTCTCCCCTACACCGTATCCCCTGGCACTGCATCTAAATGACTCTTAAACACATTCAGGGTTGGTGACTCAACCACCTCCCTGGGCAGCCTATTCTAGTGTCTGACCACTCTTTCTGTGAAGAATTATTTCTTAATGTCCAGTCTAAACCTACCCTGTCGAAGCTTGAAGCCATTCCCTCTTGTTCTATTGCTAATTACCTGTGAGAAGAGACCAGCACCAACCTCTCTGCAATGTCCTTTCAAGTAGTTGCAGAGAGTGATGAGGTCTCCCCACAGTCTTCTGTTTCTCAAACTAAACAGCCCCAGCTCCCTCAATCACTCTTCACTTATTTCAGCTGTTCTGGGGGTTTGCTTGTTTTTTGGGTGGTGTTGGGTGAGGGGTGGTTTTTTTGTTGAGTGGGGTTTTCTTGGTTTGGGTTTTGGGTGGTCTTTTGTTTGGTTTTTTTTTTTTTCCCCCTCTCCTTCCTGCTGGGTTCGTGAAGTGAGCTTTGAAAACAGGAGTTGTGTGGAAGTGAAGCAGAGCCGCCTGCCTGTGGCCTTGTGCGCGAGCTGGACGCTTGCTCTCGGGGACAGGCAGCTGGCCTGGGTTGAGTGCCAGCCTGGGACAAGTGGTGGCAGAGGCAGTGTGTCGAAATACCCTGCTTCTCGGGGCAGGCCAGCCTCCTCCCTTGCTGCCGGGCTGGGCTTACAGTGGCACCTGAGTTGCCATGGCACGGTCATGGTGCCTGCGGCACGGACATGGCTTTTTTCTCCCAGCGCCCCTGCTGTCGGGCGGCTGCCCTTTGTGCTCGTGCTGTCCCCTCTCGGGGAAGAGCCGTGTGTGTCAGAGCTAGATGGGCGGCATCTTCACAACGTGCTTCCCCAGGGCTGGGTGAAGAAGCTGCCAGATGCGGCCAGTACTGCTCAGGCTTTCCCTCTTCCACGTGAGAAGGCCTGGCTGGTGACTTTGAGGCCTCCTGACTCCCGCGGCTCTGCTGGCATGGGCCTGCCTTGCTGCCCCTCTCCCCCGCCCTGAAAGGCCCTCTGCATAAACACGAAAATCTCTCTGACATTTCCACACCTCATTTAAGCAGACAGTGGAAATATTATATTCCCCCCGTGATATATTACATATCGTCCCAAAGCTCCTTGTTGCTGTGAGCTGGTGTTGCCATGGGCTGGGTGAGTCAGAGATTCCCGGACGGTGGAGAATCCCATGTGAAATCTGAGGAGCGGAGGGACTCGGAGATGAGGTGTCCGAAACCCCCTTTCCACACCCCAGAGGGAATATGTAGGAGCGACCTCCCCTTCCTTATGTGCCTCTGGGGCCACAATTAACAATGACAGTAATTAGCATTTACATCATCTTAGCAGTCTCTTAAAAGCCAAAGTAAACCTAAGTAGTCTCTACCACCAGAACAGTTGGGGGTTTTTTCTTCCGCACTGGGTTGTTGGTTTGCTAACATTTCAGTCCAGTGCTCTGTCAAATCTTATTCTCCCAAGAAAAGCGGTTTTTTGTGCCTACTGCGCTGTTGGTTCTGCGTTCCTGTCAATTTTATGTGACTTAGGACTTCTCAGTTTCTCAGTGCTTGCATGCTTTCGTAAAATGGTGGATTCTGCATCTCTTTGAGCTGTTGCGTCAGCTGTTATGGGATCAGCTTTCTGACAAATTAAAAATTAAAAAAAAAATCCCTGGAACTATTTAAAAGACGTGTAGATGTAGTGGTGAGGTTTAGTGGTAACTTGACAGTGCTAGGTTGACAGTTAGACTTGATGATCTTAAACGTCTCTTCCAACCAAAATGATTCTATGATTCTAAATCCTACCATATTTAAGCTGCTAAAATCATCAGAAGGTTTTGATTGGGCTGGTTTAGGCCTATTCCCTTCCACTCACTCCCTTTCCTTCCCCCAGTACTGGAAAAAAAAAACCAAAACAAACAACCAACACCCCTTTCTGTTTCCTAAAACTTGTCAGTAAGATCAGAACTGTGTTTGGCAGTATGCAACTTAATGAAACAATGGAAACAAGGCTTTTCCATTTCATATACTTGTGCAGGACTTAGTCTTGAAGCTGTGGCTGTTGCTAACCCTGCCGCTATCAAATATCCCCCCAGAAAGGGAGTATTTTATCAAGTGAGGAGGGATGCTGCCTTGTGCTGTGGGACTGTGCCAGCTGGGAGGGAGCACCCCTACCGGGGATGGGGGATGCTGGCTGTGGGGCAGGGTCAGGGCCTCGGGAGCCCCTCCAGAAATCCTGCTACTGCAACATGATTCCCTGTGTGCCCTCTTCTGACTGAGCTGTTCAAAAGTGATAGGTTATCCTTTCCACGTTTAAAATGTCTTTTGGAGTCAGTTAGTAGACCTACCGAAAGAGTGAATAACATGCCGAGCTCCTGGGAAGAAGCCTGTTTTTGCTTTCTCAAAGTGATATCCTACGATTGTAGGAGGGGAGCCCGATTTATTTATTTTTTTTAAATGAATTTATTGTAAAAAGGCTTGTTGATTCCCAAGTTCTTTTGAGTGCAGCCATGGAAGAATTCACCCATTTATTGCTGAATTCTGCTCCGCCATCTGATCACTTTTGCCTTTTTTTGTCTTTTTCTAAATTACATTTGCGAAGGGAACCTTCAAAATGTCTTGACAGCCTGAATCAAAACTGTGAAGAGGTCTCAGCTGCTCCATTCATCTCAATGGATTTCTGACATAAAGCAGGGATTTAGCAAAGCACTCTAATACTCGATTCTCTTAAAGCACATGCTTAAGTGCCATTGAAGTACCTGCACGTTTGTGCAGCTCTGTGGATTTGCTGCTGTGGGTGGTTGAATCAGGCCTGTTTCCCTGCTTACACCCTTAGCAAAGAGAGTCAACTGAAGTGCTTATACCACCACTCTGAATACATCCTTCCTGCCTGCTAAAATCAAAGTAGTACAAATTGAGTTTAACAACAAAATAATTCTGGGACAGCTAGTCTCACTTTCCAGAGTCATTTTAGTTCACTGCAAGATTCTGCTGCAGTTTACAGTGCATCTAGGAATTTTTTGGAGACCATAATTTCATCGTGCTCTGCAGCGTTTCACTGCAGACAGCTATAAGGATGGGGAATCATTTAAAATGCTATGTTTTAGGTGCTTACGCAGTACTATTCCTGGAGCTGTTGAGCAACGCACAGCCTTTAATGTATTTATCGTCAATTATCTTTCTGAAGTTTGCATCTATTATTACTCCATCTGGGAAAACAGGGTACAGAAAAGTAAAACCAGAAATCAGACAGCCTGTCTGCAGCACAGCAAGTAATTGGACCCCTGGATCCCAAGCTGCCACTGTAATCACTGTACTGCATTCCTCAAATCTGTAATAATTAAAATGACTGACTGAGCCATTGGTTAATGTGGTGGGCTGTAGGCTTTCCATTTGGGAATATGAGAACAGGAAGGCAGTGAGCTAGTGAGAGACTTTTTTTCTGGCTCTTTCGGTAGTTTCTAACCATTAGAAGACTGAATTTATTAAATAACTAAAGATTTTAATTTCACAGACCAGTTTGATTTCAGCTCTACAAATTCATGCTTTGACTCGACTAAAAATGTGACATAAAATTACTACAGGAATTTAATAGTCATTAAAGAACTCTGAAATGCAGTTAATAAAAATGTTTTATCTGTGTATATGTATACACATCTCAACCTCTAGTAATCATTCTAGCAATGTGCGTGAGTTTGGATAATCTCTCTTTTACTAAAGTGTTCATGTGGGTGATCTGCTAGCCATTGCTGCTTTCCTAAACAAATACCTTAATAGTTTTTATAAGATTTTTTAATAAGATCTTGAATTAAGACCACAGAAGAAGACACCTTGATAATACGAAGTTTTATGAGTTATCTCAAATTAGATTGTGTAGTCCTACTCAAATAATACTAGTCTAGTGTTGTTAAGTTACTGTGGTGCTCTGTTCCATTTAGCAAAAGGATTTAACTAGAAATACTAGTCTGGGATATTGGAAAAATGTCTATGGATATAATTTTGCTAGCTTAAATTGTGACCTGTTCTTAGATGGCAGGTGGTGATTATCTGTTTTGTTAACTAGGAGGCTGCTGTTTGTTTAGAGTCTCTAATCAGGTTTTAGAGCTGAGGTATATGTTAATTCCAATAGTTCTTTAAAAAAAAAAAAAATATATATTCCAGATTAAAAAGCCATTGGCTTGGGTGTTGTTATGGTTTAACCTATTAGAAGATGTGTTCTTAAATTTCATTATCTTTTGCAGCAGTAATACTTTATGGTAAGCAAAGGATCTTAAAGTTTATTATTATCATTCTTTTAAGATCTTTATGATGGCTAAGTATATCTGTAGTTCGCAAACAAAGAAAAACTCCAACAACTGCAAAAGTAGAATTAATATTCCAGGCATACACAGTTTCTATAGTTCAGTGTACATTTTAATATTCTCTTATCTTCCCTATTCTGCCAACAGTTTTCTCCCTAGGCACGTTTTAAAAGGCTGTAGGACTGATTTCCCATGGTGTGCTCCACTTGGGGAGCGTCTCCCCAGGTTACCACGTCTGTGCTGTGAATCCGGCTGCTGCTTTCGTTGTGCCTAGGCAAGCACGGCTTAATGAGCTGTGGTTGGTGCCTGTTCATGGAGGTTCTGAAATCTTTCTCTGCAAAACAAGTGTTTTATTTATTTGTTAGGATACAGAGGTCTGGGAGAAGATAGTTGAAACAACCAAAAGTAGTGTATATACGGTAATTTCATGGTCAGTAAAGCATGTCAACTTTAATTTATCAATTAATTTTGTCACAATAATTTAAAATAATTTTTAGGTCTAGGGATTCATAGACGTCAGAGGTTAGTGTTAGAGGTTCATTGCAATAAGGTTACTTCGGCCTTTATCGGGAAATATGAGATGTATTGATGTAGGGCTTCTCCTTTCTCTTCCTTCTGCCTTTTTTCTTCATGTTCTTTTTTTCTTTCATCAGCTCTGCTGTCTTCCAGAATAATATTTAATAGTGAGAAAAGCTATTAACATTTCAGTGGGTCCAGGGAAATTCTCTGGTATGGTCTATGTGTTTTTAAAAGGTTGCTGAATAGTTACCTTAGCAGACAGCTAAACATTCATTTCCAAAGCTTGTTTGGTTTCCATATGACCATATTCTGAAGGTGGAAGAAAAGTGTACTTGGTTCAAAACTTGCTGGAAATGCTTAGTTACTGCATTCAAACCCTGAAATGTACTACTTGGCTTTCCATCACAAATAAGATGTAGGTTTAAAGACGTTTTTTTAAAATACAATTTCAGTTCTTGACAGATGACTTCATGACACTTGTGTATTGTACATTAGGTCATGTAAGGCTCTATAACGCTGTATTACCTGTTGCAGCACTAGATCAGAACAGGCTTTTTAGAAGGATTGTTGGTATCCCATTCCTTATGTGTTAAGTGCTTTTCGTATTTCGTTCTCTTTAATGAAGGCTCCTTTTTATCAACCCGATTTTGGTGAAATTATCAATATTTCCTTAGCACTGAGTAATTTTTTTTTAAAAAAAAAAACAAAAGGTAGCAGAACACTTCTTAGAGTAAGTATCGATGTAAACTGTACTGGCTACAAGTGTCGTCATCTGCAACAGGCTTTTTGAGTACCCGATGGATTTGTGTAAATGCATTGTCTTCTTTTAATTACCCAGAGCCGTAATGAGTCAAGTTTTACTGAATATTGGCTTAATGGTGCATTTGTTTGGGACTTTATCTTAAAGGTGACCGGCAAGGTTTGATTTTATCAGACAGTAGTAAATCTTGAAAAAATTTCAATTTTATTCTCTTAAACACAAAACACGAGGTATCAAATGCTACTCACTCATTTTTAAGAACAGCATGCAGTCAGCTTAATTCCCTTTTGAAATATGAAAATGTGCATGCAGATAAACAGTTTATTTTTGGAAGCTGGAAAACTGTATTTTCCAGATGAAGTGCACTCCCAAATATTTGAGGAAATAAGTCTAGCTATATTGATGTTGCAGTTGCTGGATACTTGTTATATTCATTGGAAACCTTGGTTACTTTCTTTTTTTCCAAGGATTTGTTATTTCTGATTTTAGTCTATTTTGGGTTGAAACTGCAAGCGCCCACCCAGAGGTACACATGTTTTTGAAGGAACAGTAGGATGATCAATGATTTTTAATTAGGCGAATCCACATTTACGTTGTAGTTATATATTTGAGTGAATACTGTGCCTTCTGCAGGTAGTTATGTAAATGCTGGTTAATGTAGATATGTATTTGAGACAAGTACTGAGACCCCAGCAATAGCTACAAACTTTTCATTTTATATTTAGATACGTGGATGTACACATTTACACTACAATGCATTGCTGGTATTATTTTGGGTTTTTTTTTGTGATAGCTCAGTTTTTAGAGTTGCTCTAAATGACTTAAAACTTAGTAAGGGAGTATGTGTGCAGGGGGATATATGGGCTGCTAACATTATGGCTACATAGTTGTTCTTCTGATTCTTTACTTTATTTCAGATCTGATATTTTTCTGACTTCTCGTTGCCTGTAGCTTTTGAATTAAAAAATAGCCTCTGGGAAATCAATCATAAAATATGCATTCACTTTAAGGAGGCAAGGATTTCATCTGTGTATGTCCTTTTAAAACTTGTAAATACAAGTTTTCAATGGGCTTTTAGTCTGTGAAAGGAAATTGCAGAGTTAGACATGTGGAAAGACACTTAGCTTTGCTTGTGTTGAATATTTATGCCCATTTAGGACTGAATGGGTGAAGGAATAGGCATGTGTGGTGTAATGATCTCAATATTGAACTGTGTTGACTGTCTGAACTGTGCATGTTATCATTGACCAGTAATATAACTAAAACTGAAGAGATGCATCAAGCATAAGCATCATTGTTGTGCTTTTTCAAGCAGCTTTTTATAGCATGCTGCCTCATCCGAGGAGGTATTGAGTAGAGATCGTCTACACTTTTTGGAAATAACAAGACTTCAAGGAAGACCTGGGTGGTTGTTTTTGGTTGTTTTTTTTTTTACCCTTATATGTGTAATACATGGAAAGAATGTAAAGGTAAAAATCTTCCAGCGAAGGGAGGATTTTTATGTCAGGTTTTATATTGTATCAAGAACATGAGCACCTTTTTCACCACTCCTATCACACGACTCTTCTAATGACTTCCGTTAGTTGGGAGTTGTAAGAACAACAGGTTTCTTCCCTGTTGTGCTGTCATAATAGATTCTGCATTACTAGATAGTCCTGGGCAGCAGTGGCAACCTGGGTTCTACTTCTAGTGATGTCGTCTACCTGCCAAACAAAAGTATACTCATATGCTACCTCTTCTGTTATTTGAAAACAGATTCAGCATGAACCTCAACATTGACTTTAGGCATGTCTTTTCCCATTAATGCTCTTTAAAAGCGATAGCCTGCATGTCCTGTGTATTTACATAATAAGAAGAAAGGTTGATGCAACTGTAAAATAATATCAAATGTAATTTTTTAAAACTATATTTAGAGTGCTTTAAGATTTTCCTTTCCTGGCTGCTATTCCTTATTTTCAGCCGTAGGATAAAGAAATTCCATGAACACTTGTAGTAGCTATACTTAGGGTAGTTAGGCTTAATTTTTGTATAAAATATTCTGTCTCAGAACTGTTTTCACAAGTTCTTTAAATTAGTTACCAGGTAATTTGTCCATTACTTGACTTTTAATTTATTCTGGAATGTGGTTATTGCTTAGGTATCCTGAATGTCTAAGACAATGTGTGGGTCTTTTTTTTTTAAAAAAAAAAGGGAAAAAAGTAGTCTTATGCAATTAGATCTCATCCTAAATCTTTTCTTTCTTGACCACTTGTTTTTTGTTTTGTTCTTTTGTTTTGTTTTTTTCACTTAGGAATTTTATATACTTGGTGGAGATGGAAAAAGATGAAAAACAAGCTGACTTCCTGGAGAAAGAAGGCGGCAAATACTTAATGGAACTTTGTTACTGTGGAACCACGTTTTGAGTGCTCCTCCTAGACATCTTTCAGAAATATTCTAGTTATCAGCAGATTGATATGATTGGAAACCTGGGTCATCAAACAGTATACACTGGAAGAATCCTGCTTGGAATATGACATTTTTGTATTGTTTCTGAAAGTCTGTGAGAAAAAACTATAGACACCTACCTGTTATTTCTTAACTCTGCATCTCCATTTAGCTACAGCAAAACTAGTCTTTGAAGTAAATAGAACCAGAGCCCTTTTGGAAACTCTTATTGAACATGACTCATGGAGAAGAGCTTGGCTCTGAGATGCACCAGGATTCTGTTGTTCTAACTTACCTAGAGGGATTACTAATGCATCAAGCAGCAGGAGGCTCAGGTACTGCAGTTGACAAAAAGTCTACTGGACATAGTGGAGAGGATCAAAACTTTAAGATTTCTGGAAATATATTTCCCAGCTGTCAAAGTAATGGTCCAGTTCTTAACACAAATACATATCAGGGATCTGGCATGCTGCACCTCAAAAAAGCAAGACTGTTGCAGTCTTCTGAAGACTGGAATGCAGCAAAGAGAAGGCGGTTGTCTGATTCCATTGTGGATTTAGATGGAAAAAAGGAAGCTTTGTTAGCTGGCATGGTTGAAAATGTGCCTAAAGGCAAACAGGATAGCACATTACTTGCCTCTTTGCTTCAGTCATTCAGCTCTAGGCTGCAGAGTGTTGCTCTGTCACAGCAGATTAGGCAGAGCCTTAAGGAGCAAGGGTATTCCCTTAGCCATGATTCTTTACAAGTGGAGAAAGATTTAAGGTGCTACGGTGTCGCATCCAGTCACCTGAAGACTCTACTGAAGAAGAGCAAAGCAAAAGATCAGAAGCTGGACAACAGCCTGCCTGATATAACAAAGAACCTGCCTAAGGAGAGGTTTATAGAATCTCCTCATGCGGTGCAGAGCGGACCTAAAGTGATAAATGAGCCACTGTCATGTGCTGCAAGATTGCAAGCTGTTGCAAGCATGGTAGAGAAACGATCTAGTCCTGCTGCCTCGCCGAAGCCCAGCGTAGCATGCAGCCAGCTAGCTTTACTCCTTTCAAGTGAAGCTCACTTGCAGCAGTACTCCAGGGAACATGCTTTAAAAGCACAAAATGCAAATCAAATAGCAAGTGAGAGACTTGCAGCTATGGCCAGATTACAAGAAAGTGCTCAGAAAGATATTGGCCAATTTGGTTTAGCAAAAGGAATGACAAGCCATCTCAATGGTCAAACAGGATCATCAACCAAAACTGTATCTAGCAAAAGCAATATGGCACCGTTTCAGAGCTCGGTGGGAATCATGCATTCGCCTGCCAAAAATGTGGGATACAAAAGTACTTTGGAAAGGAGCAACCTGAAAACCTGTCCCAGCAACAGTTTGCTCTTGCATCTCCTGAAAAGCCAGGACACCACCAAACATGTAAAAGGGCATGAACAGAGTGAGAGAGCCAGCATTTTTGAAGACAGCAGCACACCAACAACGGTTGATGAGTATTCAGACAACAACCCTAGTTTTACAGATGACAGCAGTGATGATGAAAGCTCCCATTCTAACTGTCTTCCTATAGACCTATCCTTTAAACAGAGGACGGATAAACCAGATGCAGGTCCTCCTGCATCACTGGATAACCTGACTCAGTCCTTGCTTCATAACTGGGATCCCAAAGTTTCCTCTCCAGAGAACAAGGAAGACAAAGACACTCCGAAGGCTTCTAAGCTGAATCCCCACCAGAAAGTAACACTGCTCCAGCTGTTACTTGGGCATAAGAGTGAAGAAAAGGTAGACAAGAGTAATGACCCTCAGGGACCACACAGTGCAGCTGATGTGGCAAAATTCACTGTACAGACTGGTAAAAGGACTCCTGTTACTGACAGTCCCAGTGCAAATCGAATGACTCCGTTAAGCACTCCACCTTTGCTGGCGTCTACAAAAGCAGACTCTCCTATAAATCTCTCGCACCAATCGTTAGCCATCAAGCGTAGCTCGCCACCGTATGCCTGCAGCATCCAGCCAGACAGGCTGGTGAATCCCGCATCTAAACATTTGATAGACCTTTCTAAAAGCAAAGAAATTCAAGGAGCCAAGCTGAACAGGAACGATAGTCCCCAGAACTCTTCGGCTTTCAGTGCCAGCAAGCTGTTGCAGAACCTCGCTCAGTGCGGCATGCAGACTTCCATGTCAAGCGAAGAACAAAGAGCCGGCAAACAGCTGCTAGCAGGGAACACAGATAAACCTGTAGGCTTGATTGATAGATTGAACAGCCCTCTGCTTACGAATAAATTGAGTACGCATGAAGAAAATAGCAAAATATTCAGTTGTCAGCCTGCACCCGCTGAACAAGGGCTTCCAGGTTCGGAAATAGAAAATCTCCTTGAAAGGCGCACTGTCCTTCAGCTGCTTCTCGGAACTCCCAATAAAGGTAAAAGTGAAAAGAAAGAGAGGATGCTTTTAAGAGATGAAAGTTCTTCAGAACAGACAGATAAGGCTTTGAATGAGCAAATATTGACGGTGAAAATAAAAACTGAACCATCTGAAGAATCAAGTGTTCCTTATAATTCAAATGCGCAACAAGTGAGAGAATGCAAGGGCAACAAATTTCAAGGATTTGTCCATTCACTGCAGAGAAACACAGCTGCTTCTCCAGCATCTGAGGAGTTGAAATCTGAGCCTCTTTCGCCTCAAGATTTCTCTTTTTCCAAAAACGGCCTGCTAAGTAGGTTGCTGAGACAGAGTCAAGACAGTTACCCTGCAGATGAGCTGGACAGGAGTCACCGAAACAATGACCTGACACACCTTGAGTCAAAGAGTCTTTGCACAGTACCGAAGAAGAGGAAGCTTCACGCTGAGCCTTTGGAAAGTCCGTTAAAAAAGATGAAAAGTAATGTGTCTGATGCTGCAAACAATCATGCTTCCCCTACCGAGGCACTGTACGGGCCTTTGCTGAACCAGCAAGAACTGAAATTCGGCAGAAGTGATGCTGAATTTAAATATGCTGTAAGTCACGGTTCAAATAACGAAAGTGAAAATAGGAGTTGGTCTAGAGATAGTAAAGGCTTTAATGTGTTGAAACAGCTGCTTCTCTCAGAAAACTGTGATAGAGATCTGTCACAACATAGGAATAACATACTAACAGAGGGCAAGAAAAAAGGAAACAAAACCAGTGCAACAACCAATAAACCTGAATTCAGCATTTCTTCAGTGGGTGCATTAATGGGAAGCCCTGTGCAGCAGAACAATTGTGTAGACCATAGAACATTTCAGTATCCCTTAGCAGTCAAAAGTCCTGCTGGTTCCCCCTTCCCTGAACACATGGGAAGTACAGTATCTAGACTTGAGTCCGACCAGTTTAGCATGTGTCCTGTGCCCAGTGAAAAAGGGCCCATCAGATGGGTGATCACAGGTATGGACAAGAGTGATTATGAAAAAGACTCTCCGAGACTGACCAAAACCAATCCAATATTGTACTACATGTTACAGAAAGGTGGCAACTCTGTTAGTAGCCAAGAAGCACATGACAAAGAAATCTGGAATGAACCTTCATTTACTGATAGTTCAACTCATGTTACAGTCAAAGAGGAGTTGACATCTGATGCAGAGCTTAAAACTCCTTTTAGTAACTTAAGAAGCCCTTACAACAGCCATATGGGGAGTAAGACCTCTCATCAACATGGTGTGAATGGAGAAGCGCATGGACTTCTGGAAAAAGTGCTAACAATCAAAAAAGAGCCAGAATAAACTACAGCCTCCTCAATGAGTTTACAATCAGTGGTTTTGAATCTTTGGTTAAAAAAAAAAAAAAAGATAGAAAAAAAAAGAGTATGAACTTGACTACTGTATAAATTGAGCATGATTTTAGAAAAGCATGGTCTAATTGAAACGTTTTCATTTGATAAACTTTTTATTTTTCTGGTGATGTTATTTAAAATACATGTAGATAAAATTTGCTTTACAATAGATTGTCACAAGGAAACTAGAAAGGTTGTAATTTGTACAAGACATTTCTGTATGCATCAGATTAAGTTATGAGTACTCTTTGATCAGAGTCTTATTTGGATCTGCAAGTTTTTGGTATAACATAAAGTGTAAGCGTACAGCCTAGGTGGTGGTAATGCTGCGTTTCCTCCCTCCCTGTAAAATAATCCTTATTTTTTGGAAGCCTGAGCATAGAGACAGTGTACTTTTTTTTTTGAATGTTTAATATGTTTTGTGAAATTTTAAGAATAACTTTTAAGAAATGGAGCAGTCCGTCCAAGGTATTAGCTCGTCATATTGGAAAACCTGTGTCAGTGTTAATAATTGAAATGCACTGAAATGTATTTTTTAGTGCTTCCAAAATTTTTATTGTTATTTTTAAATCTTGTTTGTGGTCCTGCCAGAATAGTGGTGTAAAATCTATTTTTCTTCCTTGCCCTGGTCTTGACAAATGCCTTCCTCAGAATCCTTAGCCATAGTTGTGAGTTACTAGTTACGATTAAGGGTTTTTTTTAGGGTTTTATACAAAAGGCTGATTTTCATAGGCCATGCAAGTACTGCATGAGTCGTCTTAACGGCGCATTCCTGTCACTTCCCTGCTTAAAAGGGGAAAGCCAAAATGCCTCTTGGAGTAGTGCCATTAAGAAAGCTTAGTAGATATATTTGGTGAGGAAAATAGCAGAAAGTTTGTGAAGCGGATGAGCAAATTGTGTCTTTAGTGCCATCCTGCTTCCCCTGCAGAAGAATACCAACTGTGCTAAAGCAGCACATCAGGCTTCCACTCAAAGATGGGATAGGATTTTAATGAAAAATGTGTTGGCCTCTTCCTACAGCCAGGGAAAAGAATCCATATTCTGCCAATATTTATTACTCTCTGAACAGCTGATGCATGATTTAATGCACTACCCTTTCACTGCAGAAAACCTGGTTTTAGAATAATTTTTCAGGTTGCCAGGTTGCACTGTGGATGAAATTGTGGTTTTGTCATGTTCTGTAATGGATAGTGGGACACGTCTGAGAAATCCTCCTCTGCCCTTTTCCTCAGTCCCCACCTGTGCTGTGATTTGTAACATCTGGCAAAACCAGCCTGAGATGGGAGTAACTGAAAATTGCGGTCAAAGCTGAGACACCTTAAAAGAATTTGCTGGCTGGGGAAGAGGCACGCGGCTCTGCTTTCCTGTTAACACCGTCAGTGTTAACTCCA
The DNA here is from genome assembly GCA_028565335.1 of Limnodromus scolopaceus. NCBI lineage: Eukaryota > Metazoa > Chordata > Aves > Charadriiformes > Scolopacidae > Limnodromus > Limnodromus scolopaceus. The sequence goes on along the minus strand of JAOXNO010000001.1, from coordinate 105,450,972 downwards.
TTTGCAGCCCTTATTTCTCATGGGGGAGGAGGAGGACAAAATCCAGGTCTTCTAAATTATATGCATTATTGGCAACCGTAAGTTTTGCTGAACTTTTACTCCCCTGAAAAAAAAAATGTTCTCTGTAGCCTCTAATTTCACTGATAATCCCCTATCCCATCAGCAAACAGCAAGTAGTTGGCTTGCACAGATAATGAAAGCTACGCTCTGCTTTAATTTTGACAATTTTGACCATTGAGAGCTGATGACATGACAAAACTGCTGTCCATCTCATGGTTGCATAGCAGAGAGGAGAGATGGGGCATTTTGCTCTTTTCCTTTCAGGTTTGGTTTTGGAGATCCTTTTCCCAGATTGCTGGCTTGCCGAAACAGAGCGAGCTGTTGTCCCCTTCTCGTTCTCCACCCCCTGCCTGGGATCAGTTTCCCCTCTTTCCAGTGCAGTCCCTACTGAAAGGGACTTCTCCTGGCTGCCAGCTGGAAAATGCACCACTATTCTGTTTTACCCCCCTGGGGGGGATACCTTCTTGTAGGGAACACAAATGTTTGGCAGTATCCGATATAAAACATTCCCCCTGGTTTATATGAGAAATAACAGAGCGATTTAAAGATATATTTTTATGTTATTTGGGTGAAGCGTAATATATTAATGGGCTGTACAAAGAAGATTTATATTTTAAAACCTTCACACAAATCTAATATCATTTTAAATGTCATTGTCTGAAGTATAATATAAAAATAAAATTTTGTTTGTCTTTAATATTGCATTTATAAGTGGCCCAATGACAATTCAGATGTCTCATAGAATAATCATTACCGAGATAAAGTATATTTTGGATTGACAGTGGAACTGAATTCTTTTTATATGAGTCAACCCAGCAGAAATATTAAAAAGATGGTATTTGTTCCATCCATTAAATGTCTCTTAAAGTCTTAATTGATTATTTTTCTTGAAACAACATGTATATAGCTAGGAAATATATACAATATAGAATAATAGATGGTCCCCAGAGTAAATACAGGGCTATAATTTGCTTGAAGGGCTCCACAGAAAAATGAAGCTTGGATGGATGTGAAACAGTCTGGTTGGAAAAATTTCATCAAAACAATTTGAGATGAAAAGTAGGGAGGAGAGTCTAACCCTAACTAAAAGTAATATTGGAGTCTAGGAGTGTGCTTACCTATGTATTTATTCTATGGTAGTCTATTGTTATAATATATACTTTTGAACATTTAGTTTTTAAAGTTTTTTAAAACATTTAAGTTAAAATGTTAACAGTTTGACCAGTTAATGATTTAGCTTTCTTTTTAGGTGATATTAATGAAAGGGTATTACCATTCTCACAGACGTCAGTAAACTATAATACACAAAAACTTAAGTTTAGGACATGCCGTTCATGGAAGAATCTTACCTCTTGTAGGCGTTGCAATCTCAAGCAGCAAGTAACGCACCAGTGAGGCCCTTGAGAGAGGGTAGGGCATGCCACCTGAAAGCTCTTCAGTCGGCTGCAAAGAGGGCTTCAGTCTCCTATGTGAAATTCTCCAGTATCACTGCTGTTACCCCTCCCTAGGGAAAAGAGGTCTTCTTTAAAATCTGCCCTGTCCACATTTACAGCCTTTAAACCTGAGGACCAAAGGCTCTTTAAGCATTTTTTTTTATATCTTGTAGCATGGGTGAATAGAAGGGGGTCACCATTGTTTTCCTTGGGGACTTCCATCAGAAAAGGGGGTGCAGGAGCTGGGTTTGCCGCACCAGCAGAAGGCTTGGGCTGGCCATGTTTCCCCAAGCAACCCAAAGATCCTTGATTTCCACCAGTTCCTATAGATGAACAATAAACCAAGATCATCTGAGTAATGCTTGGTAGTCTCAGCAACTCCTGTCTCCTCGGTTCAGTAGACATTCACTGCTAGGCTATGCATTTCAGCTGTCCCCAATATGCTTCCTCAGTCTGGGGGAGTGGAAGCTTCAAAGATAGCTGAGGAGGCTGAAGTTTCAGCTAGGCTTTTAGACTACAGACTTGGAGGAAAATGGGGCCTTATCAGATATTGGCAGGAGTGGCTGTGTAGGCGAAGAGGTGCAGGAGTGATGGGTGCTGTTGTGTGATCTCACCATCAAAGGAGCCAGGGGAGGAGATCAGATCCCGATTGTAGCTGCTGAGACTGATGGGAGAAAGCTGCCTCCACCCTGTGAAGAACTTAGGGATGCGTCTGCTACACTTAAGTTGTAATTGCAGCCCCTTGGGACTTATACCTGAATCAACTTTAACCTCACTTAACTCAGAGTAGTAGCAGGAGCAGCTGGGTTGTGAAGTGCCCTGGTGCCTTGCTCAAGGGGGCACCTACAGGATCGTGCTGCTTCACCCATTGTGGTGGTGCAGCGCTCCAACCTACCAAGATTTGGGGATTGGCTTGTAATTGCCAAGCAGATATGCCTTTTCTTTCCAGAGGAAAGCATACAGGACTGAGAGAACCAGATTGCTAGTGTCTCCTCTGCCAAAGTTTGAGGAAATGATGGGGGGGTAACGCATGACCACAGAATCAAAGGTGTTTTGCTGAAGGGCTTCTCTACTGATACCATGTAACTGGATGGCTCAGCTTGAGAAGCTTATAAACATTACGAGATCAAAAGGGAATTCAGCCATAACTTTCACTTTTCTTAGCCATTTACTCTTAGTAATGTTTTTAAATTTTTAATTTACAAATGTTTTTAAAAGAAAGAAATGAATGGTTTAAATTTTCCCGGTTAAATGTTGGTGAAAGTATTACAGCTCTCATTGACGTCAGTGACATGATATTACCAGTTTGTTCTCTGCCACATCTTACAGAGGAGTAAACTGGTAAGTATATATTATATATATTTATATATAATGTAAATATATTGACTTGTTACACCTATAATATGTTGAAATTGGTTTTTAAAAGGTGATGTAAATAGTGGTTTCCTTAATGAAAAATACATATTTTGTATTGTTCTAATGCAAAGGAAAAAAAAAAACACGTTTTAATCTTTTTTTGTTATGTATATTCCATGTATAAGTGTAAATATGATCACATAGGTTTAAAAACTTTTGCATGTATGTATACAGTTGCAAGTCTGGAAGAATGTATAGAAAAATACTTTTATTTAAAGTTGTGATTACCTGCTGCATGAAAAGTGCATGGGGGACCCTGTGCATCTGTGCGTTGGCAAAAAAAAAATGTCTTAAGTCAGATCAGTTCAAAACACAACAGTATTCCACTTCTGGACATGACTTCTGCTGTGGTATTTTAGCTTTGTGAAAGAATGTGCTTCAAATCAAAAGGGTCTGGGGGGGAAAAAAAAACCAACAAAAAAACAAAAACAAATGCAAACCTACTTTTAAAACATGAAGTATTCGTACATCAATATTCAGTCATGTAAGTTCAGAACTCCATTTTGTGTATTTGAAATACTGTACCAGGACTATTGCATCCCTGTAAAACAAAGGAATATTAATTTTCATTACCATACATAAGAATTCGGAATTTTACCACAACCAATTTTATTGTGATGTGTCTTCAGTAATTTATCTAACTGGTCTCATTTTTTTATTAGAAATTAATTTCCTCATGTGATGTCACAAAACTGTACATACTGCAGTGTGAAGTTTTTTTAAATCTTTCAGTGTTTACTTCCTGCAGAAGATTTGAATAAATGAGAAAAATGCATTGTCTTGATGGTTTTTAAATCTGCTTTATTTCATGTGTACTTTCTGTTATTGAAGTGTTAGCGGGCTCTTTGCATCAATGCTATTAATATAAACTTGTGACAACAAAAACATCTCAAGGAACTTGGGGGACACATAGCCTTCAACAAGGCCACTGACTGGAAAGGGAGAGTCATGGAGCTGGAAATGAAACAATCTAAATCAGATTAGCAGCTTTACTTTACAAAGCACTGTACTATGCTTTATTCAAATAGCCTTCTGCTTATTAATTGCAAGTCAGTGACCATCAACTGGAAACCTCTAAGTGGGAATTTTCATGTGAAAATCCTGTTAAACAAGTGTTGAAACATTTTTCAGATCCCCTGCGCAGGGCAGGAAACGTGTGTTTTCCCACTAAAATCTCCTTTGGTCCATACCACAAGGAACACTTTTTAGTTGTATTCAATTTAAGTTCTTAAACATGTAGAAGTGAACACCATTTACCTGTGCAGACTATACGAAGATTTAACAGTGCACTTACATCATATTTTGCAGCTTTTAGGTTAGTTGATGACGTTAGTGCAAATGGTGGATTTCAACATGAGTGCAAGTACTGTTTCTCTGGAGAATTTTTGTTCCAAGATGCGTAGGGACGCTGTGTCTGAAGCTGTACAGTTGCAAGCAAACACTTGGGTCCTGACTGTCTTGGATAACAGTAAAAGCTATTTTCACCAATCATCCTACATTTTCTGATCTCTTAGCAATAAATATGCATGCATGAGGTTCTTTGGAAGCTTTCTGGAAAGCATAAATCATAATCCATAAAATTGATTTAAAAACAGTAATTCCAACTCCATAGGTCTCAGCTAGGGCTTCATGAAGTATATAGCTGAGCGATTGTTGGGTATCCTAGATGGAATAGGATTGGGATACTGGCTGTCTTTGGATATGTCATCTTAAAGTACTTATATAATGCCACCAGTGGTGCTTGGCTTCAGAGGGAGAGGACCCTTGACCCAGCTTCTGCATAGCCTCTTCTCTCTGCAAGTAGGCTTGCCCCTGATTTGAGGGATGAATGGCTAAGCCAAAATACAGCCGCATGAAAAAGCAATATACCTAAGGAGCCGATCTAGGCTTCTTATGGCAGTGCAGCTTGGAAGTAATTTCTGAAATATGTGCTTCCTCACTGGCTCAGTTCCTTACCAGTGGGATATGCTTTTATTTGTGATGCCCTAGGACAGTTCCTTGGAGCACCTGAATGTCACTGATTTTTGTTTTATTACTCAAGGGGGATTTTAGGCTCTTGTAACTTCACTATATTTATACAATTTTATTTTTTTTTTTTGTGCTGTAACACAAGTGAAACTTGCTTTGTGTCTACCAGAACAAACAGGGCTGTGGAGTTGAGCATGTGGTATGCTAAACAGCCTGTGGAGTGATGAGGATCTTGAACGGATGTAAATATTCTAGGAAACATTTCACTCCAGGTGAACATTACCAATATTTGCTTAGTGATTCATAATAAACTTGCTCAAAAATGCCTCAAACCGCCAGTGAACTCTTTCCAGACAGACCTGTGGTCATGTGGAATCTTCGTGATCTTCAGTTTGTTCCTCACAAAATGAAAGCTGCACATGATGTTGATGATTTTTCACAGAACAGCCACTGGATAAAAAAAAAAAGAAAGTTTCTGCTTCAGAGATTTCAGAATGTGTGAGGAAAAGAAAAATAGTAATTGCATTCAGGGGACTTGGCAGCCCAATCTTATGCTCCTCAATGAAACTAACTCTAGTGTTGTGGGCATCAAGGACAGTTGTGGACTCAGATCATTTGCAGGCCTATGCGTTTTTTATCAGGGTAGAAAACATTGTTGCAGTAATACAAACACATCTACACATAAGAAAAGTAAAGCAAATTATTCTTCATTAGCTGTAAACTTTGTCAAGAAAAATGCGGTTTTTGAACTGAAGAATACAATGACATTGTTTTTCTGTGTGACACAACTTGGCGCATTAGACACGTGTAGTGCACCCATGGGAGTGTCTGTAGGGACTTGATATGAGCCTCGAGCAATGGCTGTGACACGTAGGTAATAATTGTTGATAATATTTTTGTTTCCTCTTGATTGTCAGAGTGGCTCCAAGGGAGCATGGCAGAAGCTTGGGGCATGAAAATCCTCTCTGCTGGTAAATACCAGTGCCGCTAATGAAAGAGCATGTGCCGACCCGAGCTCGGAGCAGCTCACTTTGATTTGCCTTTTTAAGGACTGCTTGCTCTTAATGAATAAAGTTATTTGTCACTTTTTCAGATGACTTTTCTGATTAAACTACTTAGAATTTAACTGAATGCAAAATGAACATTATTGACTAGCGACTGCGCCAGTTAGATAAGCTTGATGCCTGCCTCCGCAATTAAACTCGGCATGTGCCTTTGGTGCATCTTGGTGTGATGGGGAGACATTTCCCCCCTTCACAGTGTTGGATGATCTTGATTCTCTTTGCCCAATCTGGTTTGGTGAGGTAGAGATACTTTCATGCTAAATAGGAGGCAAACTGGGCTATTTTGTAAGTTAGTGGGGGCTCTCTGGTCCTGGTCTTCACTGAAGCTGGTGTTGACTTTTAGTCACACCCTTTTGTACGCTCAGAAATTCTCTTGAAAATTGCAGTACAGACCTCAAAGGTGACTTCTGCGAATGAGTTGTGGGTAGCCACTGGGCATAGACAGACCCAATCTGTTGCTGTTATCTCTATCTGCCTGTCAGCACCTTTGTAACTCCAGCAAAGTGTCGTCATTTTCCAAATTCTGCCTGACTAAAACCCATGTCCAAACCTCATTGCCAGTACTGAGAGAAAGAGGTGAAATTCAAGCATGTTTTGGAGTTGGATGCCCTGACGCTCTGTCTCTTGTATGGCATGGCTTGGGAAAAGCTTTTCTAGGGGTTCTATGGAAGATAGAAGGAAGTTCCTCGAATACGTCTGTTAGCTGTTAGAATTGTGCAATTTTTTTTCCAGATGTGTTATTCACATTTGGCTCTGAAAGAAATTCTCGGGCTTTTTTTAAAGAAACCTAAGTGACTCTCCTGTGCCTCACAAATGGCTCAGCATGTGATTCGCCTTTGGTCACCAAGGCTGTGTTCCTTCAGTTGCTACATGCTGGTACGTGTCTGCATGCCTGTTTGCTATGGCAAACCAGTGGCTTGGTGGTGTTACTCACCTCTTGGGGCACAATTAATTTAAGGGGAGGAGGAAGAAAGAGGGAAGGAGAATATTAGGGTAGCAAGGTGCAAAGATGTTGTTCTCGAAATCTTAGGATAGCAAGCTGCAAAGATGTTCCTCTCAAGTGCCTTTTACTTCCTAATCCCACCTCATTTTCTTCTATTCAACGTGGTCACAGGGAGCAAGCCTTCATTAGCATCTGCAGCAAGAATTTGATATATCCAGGAAACAAAAACCTCACGTAGCTATTCATGTCATAGATAACAGTAGCTATAGTTCAGTGTCACTGCTTAAATCTCAGAGTATTACCGATGCAAGTTTACTTACTTCCTAGTCCAAAATCCAAAGAAGCCTTACATTTTATTATGCAGAACTACTAATAACTCCTTGGACAGCTTGTAAATATGCTTGAAAATCTGAAAGGAATTAATTTAGTTAATCCTTCCATGTAGCGAAGTGTCCATCTCTTGTACAAACAACTGCTAACTCTCATGCCATTTTTTCCCTTCCTCTTCCCTATTGAGTCCTTTAATCTCATTTTTAAACTGGATGGGAGCCCAGACAGCAGCCATGAAGGGCTGAGGAGGCAAAAAAAAAAAAAGAGTATATTTTTTTAAAGAAAAAAAGTGCTTTGAAATAAGTGTTTGCCTAAAGTACTACCTTATGTGTTGACTTTATTGAATGCTGTATCTTGCTCTCTCCTACTGAAATTATTCACCCAAGGCATTGCATAGCGCCTGTATACTGAGCAGAGAGGTGATGACCTCCAACAGCACCTACCCCCAGTATCTCTTTCCTTTACTTCAGAATGCTGCTTACTATGGCAGAAAGAAGCAAAGTGTATGTTTTCCCCAAAAAGAATGCTATTTAAGAGTTTTCAAAAGTGACACAGAATAGAAGGTGCAAGAACAGGACAGAGTAAGAGAAGGAAAATGTGAGAGGGAATTTTTTTTTTAAGCATCCTCAGCGTGGCCCAGCTGGCAGCCTGTTGCCTGCTCCCATTCTGTCCCACCACCTGTTTCCCAGAGGGAAGGCACCACGGCAGTGCAGGCAGTGGTTGCTTCCCGGGGGGCCAAATGCTGCTGTTTGCATGAGATCTGATGCTGGGAGCTGGTGGCGGCTGCTCTCACCGCTGACAAAATGGGAGCAGCTGCTGATAGAGGAAAAGGCACTGAAATCCCCTACTGAAAAGTCTTAACAGCCCAAAGAATCATCCTGTATTTTTGCATAGCATAGATTTGCAGTTGTTAATTTAGAAGTGGAAGGAATAATTGTCTAGAAACAGACAGCAGTTTTGAATACAGACAGCAGTATTGAATACATCCCACTTTTTAAAACTTGCATGGAAGGTCTAAGATTAGTTACATAAAAAGATGACTTTTTTTTTCTATCCAGTGGCTTCAACGGATTTTTTTTTCATTGTCTTCCCACATCTGCTTAGCCCTTGAAAGCTTAGTAAGAAAGGTGCTATTCCAGTTTTCCTGTCATGTTTGTCTCTCTTTTTACATAAGCATTTATGTTGTGCTTACATTAGAAAAATATGGCTTGCTCTCCCTTGTTTGATTTCAAACTGTGTAACGCTGTACAATTCTGCCTGCAAAATGTCTCCTGACAGTACCAGGAACCTCCTGCATGGAACAGAAGTCTCCTCTGACCCAGGCTAACTGTTGTTCCTCGCTGCTAGGATGCCTGGAGCGGTAAGTGGTAACGTTAGCGATGTGGGATACTGAGCACTGCATAAATTTCTGCCTAGTTCAGTTTTTGTTTCTCCCAGTTTGGATCAAGGGGATACGGAAATTTTTGACAGTACATAGGGCATGGGCTGCAGGAGTAGCAGCCAGTTTCCGGGCCTCTACTGTATTCGTGTTACCCTGCATTAATGGCACAGTTGTGCCAGTGTCACCCTTTGAGCATGTGCCCAGTTGGCCCAAAGCAAACATAATTATACTGGAGCTGAGATGGTGCTGTCCATTTTGACGTGGAATGTCGCTGCCTGTGGTGTGCAGCCCTGTGCTTTGCAGGAAAATAGAGGGTTTGACGTATGATATGACACTCTTGACAACTGTAGAAACATCTGTAGGGTAGGGTAGTGCTCCTTGTTTTTTGGCAAGCAATGCTGGATGCTTGGAGCTTGCACTCCTTCTCTGCCTTATGCGCCATTGCATGTATTTTTTCTGGACTGGGAACCAGGTGGGGAAGAATTGGATGAATGAGGACAGTACTCACAGGGCTAAATCCTGTCTACAGAGTGAGCAACCAGATGAGAGAGCTATGAAGCACAGAGTCCTCTGTCCAGAAAGGTATCAAGGCCAAGAGACAGTTACAGAAGTCGACTGGTCAAAGAAAGAGTGTTTGGAAAGATGCTCTATATCTTTTCTATCTAGTACGCAAATTTCTGGTACTACCTGGGACCTGATGAGGATTAAAGGAGGTAACAAAAAGGGGCCTTCTGGCCACAGCTGCTGCTGCTCAGTGGGGTGGGGATACACAGTGGCCAGCTAGGTAGGTAGCATCCTGAGCCTGGAGGGAATGATGACTGTGCTGGGCTTCCTGAAAGAGTCCACGATAAAGAGGGAGACAGAGAAAAGGACCCTGGGAGGAGTATTGTGGTACCAGGGTGCCTTGCTTTAATGTGTATAAAAGCAGAAGTCCCTGTCTGCTATGTTTTCTTTTTCCATAGGAGAAGTTACAGCTGCTACATCACCGTGTTTATTCAACTTCAGCAGCAATCACTGCAGTCTTCCTGCCATGAGCAAGGGTTGCTCTTGCCACGGTATTTGGAAATACTATCCAAATACTACTATCTCCTACTATCGGGTGGTCCCTGCAGCCTGTCGCGACTGGTTGTATTTCCCACCACCATCCTCACCAGGAGAAGAGGGATGGTCCCCAGATTAATGACTGAGGAACCCCAGGTTTGCATTGTGGTGAACTGTGGGGTTTCATGAGATTTCAGCTGGGATATATGGCCATACTGTATGTCAGGATTTCTGTGTTAAATAGACCAAAAAATACTTGTCCTTGTTTTAGGGAGACTTGGATGCTAGTAGAATATGGACTGTACGTGTACCTGAGATAGACAAGAGAGTATCATTTGTCTTATATCAAGTTTTGGTGTGTTAAAAGGCATAGCATGTGGTTTGGCCTTCCTATTTACCGAAATGTGAGGTTTCCCGTCAGATGGGAAAATCCCTGGAGATGATGGAACTGCTATGCTCTGGTAACCTGTCTGACAGATTACAAATGATGGATCAGAAAGTAAAAGGTAAACTCCACAACTCTGGTCTCTTTTGCTTCCTATCTGCATCAGTTATTTAAATTACACTCTCTGGCCCTGCCCCTGCTTTGGTCATCTCACCTGGGACCTTTGAGTAAAACTAGGTTAAAATGTACTTGTAAGAGGAATATTTTGGAAATATAACTCAATTACAATGCATTAAATAAGCAAGTTTAAAAGCCAGTGAGGATGAAGAAAATGGAAGAAAGGTTTCTGAAGCCAGAGAGTAACCTAAGTGGAAGTAGGGCACCAGCTATGATTTGTACCTGAAACTTGTGAAAGCTGACCCCAGGCTTGCGATTGTGTAGCAGGTCTAACCCCTAATAGGCTTGGACAAGTAAATAAGACCTTGCAGCAGTGAAAGTGCCTTATTGTGACTATGCTTGTGGGAGCCTGATGACAGTGTTTTTTCTCAGCTGGGCTACACCTCACTGCTTTTTCCTCAACATAAAGCTCCTTTGTTTAGGCTTCGTTCCAGTGTTCAAGATTTCAGTGTATTTTTAGCAAGTTGTTTGTTTATCATCTGCCATATATTTCTCATATCAACAGCAGGGCAAGTTAAACATGGGGTCTCGTGTCTAAAATAGCTTTTCTTGAAGAACGCGAACACAAACAGGGCTCATGCACTCTGATTAGGTTTTTTTTTGAGGAAAGGGGGACTTTTTTCTAGGAAGAATAAGAAAGTGGAAAATCTTTAAAGCTGATCGTGTCTCCAGCTAATCCGAAATGTTTGGATTTATGTGCAAAATTAGGAATTTTGGTGCAGGGGATTGTTTTAGCGTTTATTTCTGTGGAGAGAAATGTGAATGAGCACATGTACATAAACGCATGCAGAAGATGGGTACAATGGCTCACGCAGACAGAAGAAAAATTAAGAAAGCTGACAATGCAAGGGCTGTTTTTTTTTAAAACGGTAGGGGTGTATAGTGAGCATTCTTGTAGAGTAGCCATTATTTATTAAGTAGAGACAGAGAGAGTGGAGCTATACAAAAATATAATGAGACATGCTTCAAGGAATTTGCAGGCTATTACAAACTCAGAAAAAACACTGCAGGCACATAAAGTACATTAAGTGCTGGTACAAGTTAGCAGTAGTGAAAGAATCTGGCTGAGGTCATTGTTGAAAAGTATTGTGAAAAGAGTAAGTCTGGAGGAGGAGGAGAGGGGAAAGTCATCTGAGGTGAAATTCTTTGGAAGACTTAAGTGGACCTGGCACCGGCTCCTCTGCATGGGGTGGATTTTATCCTTGACACTGGGGAAAGATGACTTCCCATTTGAAGAGGCTGTTGGGGAGAGGAGAGAAAGAAAGCAGGTTGAACTGGGGGGAAAGGTTTTATGGTTGCATTGAAGGCAACTTTTGAAGGCAATAAAGGGAAGATGAGAGCAGGAGGGCGAAGAGGGAAGAATTTGGATGTGTTCAACTACAAAATAACAACTGAGCTTGGTTTGCACCTACTCAAGAAATACTGGTGATATATGGTACTGAGCTGATTTTCAGGAGTTGAGTCGAGCCAGAGCCTTCAATATCTTCTGAAATTTGGAAAAATGGTAAATAAAACAAGAGTAGAAGAGGAGGGAGATTCATTTAATCGATAGATTTACTACCTCGGCATTGGTATTCCTTATTTCAGGAGGGAGTGTGTTGTTTCTTATCTTGAAACATGAATGATTATCTATAGATTGTGTTACGGAAGTGATCAGAAAAGGGCCTGTTGCTGTGAGTTTCCCTAGTGATCCCTTAAAAAAATATAAATCTATCAGCCCAGAAGTAAGTATGAGAAAAAAACATGAAGATCAAAAGTGGGGTGAGAAAGAAGTTACTTTATTAAATTGCCCAGAGGAAAAAAAAAGTTGAATCCCTCCCTCCCGCCTTATTTAATACATTAAGAAATCTAAAATGTGCATTGAGGTGTTTGGCTAAAAAGCTCTGATGTTCTTGGAAATGCTGCTGTGTCCATGCCAACTCATTTGCAGCTTGTGTGGGTACGTCTGCGCAGCCACAGCGGCAGAGCAGTGCCGGGCTACACAGAGGTGCTCCCAGGGCTTTGCATGCGACTGGCCTCCAGAATTTAGCAGAGAAGCAAAGTGTCATCTGGATCTGAAAAATGAGCAGTAGCGAGGTAGAAACAGGAAAGGCTGCGTGGAGAGAGCTGACTCCCAAGTCCCTGGGTGCTCCCTTTGTTTATACCTACTTGCTTTTAACTAGCACAGAAGTATAGTCTGGTGTGTGGGTGGCCCCCGCACTGCAACCCAAGGCAAGTCTTTGCTTAGTTAAAGGTTAGTGCTGACAATACCATCTTATCACTGCAAGCTGGAAAAAGTGTAGTGGGACTTCCTACTAGTGAATTTTAGGGAATTTTCCTGATTTCTGGTTTCCAGGGACAAGAAAATAACAAATTGCGGCTGATGTAGTGTAGCTATTGGGAGGGTTTCAAACACCATGGTTTTGTATGGTTTGATGAAGCAGATGACCTTACCTGCTCTATAATTTACAAAAGAACCTACCCACACCTTCTCTTGTTCCATAATATTACTGTGTGTTTGTTGGGGCTACACACATACCATGGAGCCAAGCAGCTACAGGTAGCAGATAAGCCTGGTTGCTCTCTACAACAAACTGTGGAGAGAAGGGGCAGGTGACCTTTCTTCAAGTCTTCAGATCATGAATTTCTGGATGGAACTCTTTGTCCTTTTTATAAATCACCCAAGAACATCTTCTGACCTTGGATTTGTTAAGCTATGAATGCCTAGCTTTCACTTTTCCAACGTAAGAACAAAGCAGGCTTGTTTCTTTTGGGTGTGATCTTTGGCTCTCTTTTGGTGTAACTTAATGAGTGTTGGTAACACCTCAGCTCTGCAGACTGACCTCACTTACCTTTTTTATAGAGAACATTGAGACTTGGACTAAACAGCATGGCATTTAGATATAAATGTAGGTAAACTGCATGTTGTTCTCCAGATATCTTATTATGCATTTAGTGGGATTTGCAATTATCTTCAGTTTCTGCATTCCTCAAGTCCTCAATTTAGAGCAGCGACTCTGGAATTTATGGGTTCCTGCATTTATTTCATAACAGGGCAGACACTTTTAAGTCAGTGAATTCAACCATCCTGACAAAAAAATTGCTTTTTTCCAGTTGTCTTTCATAGGCTTCTTAGAAATTTTCCAGGATGTTCAGAGTCCCTGTAGCCCTAGTAGAAAAATATCTGCTGTTGAAAGACAGTCTCTCAAGATTATTCATGTACAATGAGCAAAAGATGCAGGAATACTTGATGAAATGAAAAGAAATATTTCAAAAGAATTTAGATTTCATTCTATGGCAGGTGACTTCTCACCTATTTAGCATGTTAGTTAGTGTGAATGTAAATTCTGTGCGTCTCCTCAGCAAAATCTGTTTAGAACAACCCACACAGATCTGGAAGCACAAACCTGCACTTTGGGAAAAAAAAATGCAACTGTGGACTGTTGCCCCTGCCAGATTACAGGAGTTTATTACTCTTAGGGGAAAGCTTAATAGTCTGTTAATTGAGAAGACAGAAGATCTTTTACACTTGGCTGCACACTATTATTAGGAGCATAGCAATAAAGGGAGCAAACCTTAGCCTACATATTCAAGAAAATTTTGCAAAATAATTTTAACAAGATAGTGATGGATTATCTGTGCTACACTGTGTGTGGTTCTCTGCAGAGCACAATAGGGCTAATAGTAATAAAAGCATTGACTACAGACAGGGATTTTGCTGATTTTTATTACTGCCGTGGACAAGGTGAAGTTGCCTAAGCAAGCCACATGGTTCTTCAACGTTGTGTGAGGGCCAGACCTGTGAGAAGAACTGTGGGTTTTCTGGTGCTTCTGACTTATTCCACAGAGTTGTAGAGTTGCAACTTCATAATCACCATGGTAGTGTGGAGCCAGGCCTAGCTTGCAGAAAATCACCAATTTATCCAAAATCTCACCGCTTTTTAAACTTTGAATCTGGACTGCTAGATCGGAGTGAACGTTGAGTTCCTTGAAGGTACAGAACAGTTTGTTCCAAGGTTTTGCTCGCTTTGTATGCAGGCGAAACTGCTGCTTTTCAGAGTGTGATCTGATGGTACTGTGATTCACACATAGTAGCGCTGGTACCATGACAACTCCAAACTTGGAGTGCTTGTGAATTTCAATCTCAACTCCCACTGCCAGCCCCATCTTTTCTAATCCCCATGGTTTGGTTTGGTTGTGTTGGGGGTTTGTTTGTTTGTTTGTTTTTTAAATGGTACAGTGTCACTCTGAATTGCTTCTACAGACTTTAATGCAAGTTGTTTCTGCCCCAACTTAAACAAAGAAAAGCACACTTAGCATTAAACTTGCAAACAATTCTGGGTCTTACAATTTTATACCTAAGTGAATTACGGCTCTGCAAGCAAGAAATGATTTGATAAACTCGATTGTGATTGATTCTTATCGACTTAAAAGAAGTCAGGCATACGCCTGTGCTGCCAGTATGAAGTCTATGAAATTTAGATCTCAGGCATGCTTCTGAGGAGCTCCTGGCGTTTGCATGTGGCTTTGCCGGGGCAGCTGCCTGGGCCCACATCTCCGCTCCAGGGAGACACAGAGATCTCTTGCAAAAGAAGCTGTGGGCTTTTGAATCTGCATATCTAAATCCAGTACGTTTCCAATGGATCTCTGTCATACACCATTTGGGAGAAGATTATTTTAAAGCAATGTTTAGAGAGACTGCACTGGGGGACGTAGAGAGCGTGCAAGCGTTGTGAAGCAAGGGTAATATTTCTTTTTATGTTTGTACATTTCTTGTCACTGTGATTTAGAGATGCTACCACAGGGTTTTTTTAAGGTGTTTTTTTTTTCCTACCTAGCAGTACAAGTTAATTTCAGTACAGATACTCTTTTACTGTGGGTATCTGCTACAGGAGAGAAACTCACCCTCTGAGGGTACTTATGCTAACACATGGGACATACAGCAGTCTTTCCCCAAAATTTGAACACCACCTCTGTTTTAATCAGGCTGTCATCTGTTTTTACAGAAAATCAATTGGTTCCACTGCAGAAGGTGAAGTTTCTGGGGCAGAGCTGGAGGAAGGCACAGCATGGGGCTCTGGCTCCTTGTGGGGAAGAGCCGGTAGGTGGCCACCCCCTGCCCCTTGCAGCCCTTTTGGGAAACAGGCTCCCTGAGGGAGCGGTGGGCACGCAGTCATGATGTGTGTATTTTTAAAACCTTGTGCTTTGCTGAAGAAGCTACTGTTTAAGTCCCTATTTAAGAAGAAAATATAAATCAAGGCTGCTGCACAGGAAGGGTTTGCATCTGGTGTGATGCGACAGCTACACTGTAAGGAGCTTTTAGTGGCTGACACGACGGAGCTGACGAAGGGTTTTACCAGGAGGGGGATTTTAAGTGGAGAAAACTTATTATTGACTCCTGCATCTGCAAACACTCAGGGGTAGCTTGAAGCACGGGATCTGGCTCTGTTGCTGTGAGGCATTTGTCTTCACCAACAGATTATACACCTGGTTGAGTTCTTGCTGACCCTAAATTTCCAGTATTTTCTTCTGTGAAGTTGTTTTTTGAAAAATCCATGTAACTGGGGCCATTGCAACAATCCGTTTCTGGTGTAGGTGACTGCTTTCCAGGAGGCAGGCACAGCACCCAGGAGGGCAGGGCCCTGCTGGCACCATGGCACCATCCCCACCGGGCCAGGCCACAGATGCCAGCACCATGGTGAGCCTCTTGATGTCCCTGCCTCTCTCATGGCAGCGCCCATCCTGGGCTCCCCAGTTCAAGAAGGACAGGGAACTACTGGAGCGAGTCCAGCAGAGTGCTACAAAGATGATCAAGGAAATGGAGCGTCTCTCTCACGAGGAAAGGCTGAGAGACCTGGGTCTGTTTAGTTTAGCCTGGAGAAGAGAAGACTGAGAGGGGATCTCATCAATGCTTATCAATATCTAAAGGGTGGAGTCAAGAGGATGGGGTCAGGTTCTTCTCAGTGGTGCCTGGGCAAGGGTCAACGGGCACCACAAACTGGAACACAGGAAATTCCATCTCAACATGAGGAAAAACTTCTTTACTTTGAGAGTGGCAGAGCACTGGAACAGGCTGCCCCGAGAGGTTGTGGAGTCTCCTTCTCTGGAGACATTTAAAACCCACCTGGATGCATTCCTGTCCAACCTGCTCTAGGTGAACCTGCTTGAGCAGGAAGGGTAGACTACATGATCTCCGAAGGTCCCTTGCAAACCCTACCATTCTGTGATTCTGTGATCTGACCCCATGGTGGCTATGGGGGCTGGGGCTGCCTCCAGGCCACCCCCGCTCCCTGTGGAGGCGATGGGACCGGCTGTGGCCTGTCAGAGTGGGTGGCGCAGGCCATGTCCCCAGCAGCCCTGTGGCCTGGCAGGAGCAGGGAAAAATAATGCCTATCGAGCTCTCAGATCAAGCACTTTTCCTTGCTTAGGAGGAGCAGAGGGCAGGGGCCCAAGCGGTGTGTCTGGTGGTGGTATCTGAGAGTGCTGGAAGATGCGTGGAATATTCTTGCAAGACATGCATCATTTGCTGATGTCTTTTTGTAAATCCCAAAAAGTGGGGAAAAAATAACAACCTCAAGGTGAAGAAGAGGAACTTTTCAAAGCTTTTGTTCAAATGCATTTTTAAAAAGTGTAGCAGATCTATTGTGTCTTATGACGAACACTGACTAGCCTGAAGTCTCCTGATACAAATTCTGTCAGCTCTGCCAAGAGCTGAGATTATTTTGGGCTCGTCCGGATCATGTCAAACCCGTTCACACCCTCTTATCCTGGCACCGAGCATGCCGATGCTGCTAGTCTGACCAGGTCAGGTATGATGCAGATGTAAAAATAAAGCAGGTGCCCGGCATGGGAATGTGCTGCAGCTGGCATTTCCTCCCAAATCCTCCCATCCTGGAGGCAAGAGAGAGGTTCACTGTGCTACCCTCAGGAGAGGGCTTCTGGGGGCCAGAGCTCATGGGCACTTGGAGATTGCTCAGAAAGCTGGGGATGGGGCTTGAGGAGAGTGTGTTTGCTGATGGTGGCTCTTCTCTGCCAACAACTTGATAAAATCTCACAGCCAGCTGAATCGCCACTGACATTGTGTCTTTAGGTCTTGCTAGGACAAAATTGAATACTGTGGCTTCTAGGGCATCTCCGCCATGCCCAGCTCTATGAGCTACGTAACAGAGTTGAGGTGGTCTGAGGAAACCTGACGGCTATTAGGACTGCCACAGAGAAATCTGGAGTATGACACTGTTGAAATACAGGAGATGGTACTCAAGCTGATTCTGGGCTTCCTGACCAAGGGTTTCACTGCCCCGTTCTCCCCAAGAGGAGGGGTGATGTGCTGGGTCTAGTGAAATGGCTATACAGCCAGTCATTGGTGTCACCAGCTAGGGAGGAATCTCAGCCATTCCACAAACCAAGCAACTGACTGAACCTGAAAAGTGCCCAATGAAGAGGGGGAAAGTTTCTGTGTCTGAAACTGCTGTTCTTTTTTCACATTGGTGAAACTCAAGTCTGCACAACTACATTTGCAGAGAAGCATGAAAATTCCTTGCAAGAAAAACTTGTGATAACAGTTGGCATGCTTCACAGACCAGAGACGCCGACAGACGGCTCTCAGGAAGTGAATGGGAACACGGGAATATTAACATCTGTCCACCAGGAACGGCGCACGGGGGCCACGTTTTCCAACAACTGAAATGAACTGACATAGTTTGGGCAGCTGCCTTTGAATGTGGCGCCTTCAAAGATTTGCATCTCTCCTCTGCAATCTGACAGCCCGATCACGTGTAATACTGCTGGTGGCTAATCCTTCCCCATACACTTGGTTTCTGTTGCTGCAAACTGACTGGGTCCTCTGATAGCCTGCCAACAGTTAGGATTTTAAGGAAACAGACAAACACTTTGCAATTATTCTTTTTTGCATGTTTTAATATG
Organism: Limnodromus scolopaceus; assembly: GCA_028565335.1. NCBI lineage: Eukaryota > Metazoa > Chordata > Aves > Charadriiformes > Scolopacidae > Limnodromus > Limnodromus scolopaceus. Next base: position 105,432,872 of record JAOXNO010000001.1, on the reverse strand, counting down.
TTCAGATGTGGAAGTACTTAACTGCATAATACCCCAGATGTCTGAAGGCCTCTTGAGGATGAGAGTATGCATTGGTGATACTGTAGCCTGGGACAGTGCTTTCTGTGTACATTAGGAATGACTACAATTAGTAATGGGAATTTAGGACAGGAAACCACCTACCTAGAGACAAGGCTGACTACAGACGGAGCCATGCTCAGTAATTCTGAAAACCAAGCAATATTTAACATCCAGATAAAATGAAGATAAGTCTGAAACTCAGCCACTCAAAAAGCAAGTTAAAGTAGGTCAGTGAGTTTAGACCCAGCACTGCAGCTTGAAAAACTCACAGAAAGTATCTGCATATTTTTCAAAACATAGGCACTGCCTAAAGCCATTGCTTTGCAGCAGATCCACAAGTTGACTGAACATCCAGAAGTCTGATCTAAGACCTTCCAAGGCTGCAATAACATAGAAAATGAGTCTAAATCATCATCCTTTTTTAAGAAGTATTCAGTCAGGGAAAAAATTTAAAAGGCTTAAGCTCCAGCTGACACACGCCCTACTTATCATATGAGCTTACTAGGAACAGCAGTAGGAATACATCTCTCTGAGAGTAAGCCAAGCATGAAGCTTGGTATTGGACTTTGAGTCATACCATTATGCCCCACCTTGAGGTTTATGTGATGCCACAATCCTTCCCTCCATCTTAGTCTTGCCCACCACGGGCTGCTTTGTGCAAGGGCAGAGCCTACGTACAGCCAGGGCTACCAAAAACCTCCCTGCACGTGACAAGGTTGATTGAGCGCTAGAGTGTGGAGAAGAAAATATAGCAAGTATTCAGCTTCCCCTGGGCAATGTAGGTTAGTACCATGGAATTAATGCCTCCCTGAGATCCCAGCTGGGCAGCCAGAAATGCAGCACGCTGGGGCAGTCCTCTCAGAAACAACTGTACATGTCACCATTAGGAAAGTATGCAGCAGGACCACTGTTTCCTCACACGGGTCCAATGCTAGGAATAAAAATGGAGTTAATGTTAATCTGTTCCAGGGGAAGAACAGCAGCATTGGCCAATTACTGGCACTGGCAGGTGACTTCTCCCTTTTTGTGTTGGTATCTTCTTTCCTGAAAACATAGAAACTTCTGATTCTGGCATGCTGTTTCTCTGCAGGTTTTCAGCCAAAACCAAGTGAGTTGGTTTAAAAAAACCTTAAAAAAAAAAAAAAAGAAAAAAAAAAAAACAACCCAGAATAAAGTGACACCACATAGCTGGCTAGAATCCTTAATCTCTCTTGATAGCACAGGAAAGCTTGTACAGACTTTCACAGTGAATGACTCAGGTTAGTATTTAAATTTATTTGAGAAGAAATCAACCTAAAAATATAAGTGAAGACTGATGCAGTTTTCTAGGTTAGGTCTGCCTTATTTAGTGAGCCTCATTACATGTTCAATGACATAAAACCAGGTGGCAGTTGACACACTAAACCAGTCTAAACAGGTCACAGTCTGCTCCAATGTCAATCATTTGCCTAGGGTCAGGAAGTAAAAGTAGGCCATGACTTCATTTCTAAAAACATCAGATTCAGTTTTGTTCCTTGTTAGTTTTGGTCAACTCTCATGTTGAAATAAAATGGTCACATGCGTCCCATGTAAGTCGCTGGACGTGAGACTGTATCTTCAGTAGGAAGCCACTGCACAAGTTTACTGCTGCTCCTCACTGTGCAGTGTCCACCCCTTCTTTTTTTTGGCTGCTGAAAGGGTGGTTGTTTATTGTCCCTCCTGCCTCAAGCAAAAATCATTTCAAATTTCACAGAACAGCTCTCTTAAACAGCTCACTCTGTGTATGCTAAAGGTATACGCAGTCACAAAACATACTTAACTGGGATAAAAGTTGTAGCTGATAGACTGGCATCATGATCTCTCCTTTGGTGCAGCTCTGGTGATTTACATTAGCTGATGGGTACCTCTGGTGCCTCTCTTTTCAGTTAGCAGGGTAATTCCAATAATACACTTTTTTGCTAAAATAGGGGTTTCTGAAAATATATCACATACAGCAGCCAGCCAAAAGCTGATGCTGCGTGAAAAGAGCTTTCCTAAAACTGCATTTTCAATGAAACAAAGGCACAGATTTATTTCATTGGACAAAATCCTACCAAGTTAATTCCTTGGCTTTCCATCTTGAAGTAGTTACTCCATAGGAAAAAAATTAATATTCCTTGAAGTATCAAACTCCAAAATCACCAAATCACAGAATCACAGATGGTAGGCACTGGAAGGGACCTTTAGAGATCATCTTGTCCAACTCCCCTGCCAAAACAGGTTCACCTATAGCAGGCTGGACGGGTCTTGAGTGTCTCTAGAAAAGGAGACTCCACCTCTCTGGGCAGCCTGTTCCAGTGCTCTGTCACCCTCAAAGTAAAGAATTTTTCTCTTGTGTTGAGATGGAATTTCCTGTGTTCCAGCTTGTGCCTGTTGGTCCTTGGCTGGGCACCACTGAAAAGAGTCTGGCCTCATCCTTTTAACACCTACCCTTTAGATATTGATAAGCATTGATGACATCCCCTCTCAGTCTTCTCCAGGCTAAACAGACCTAGGTCTCTCAGCCTTTCCTCATAAGAGATATGCTCTAAATACAGCATTTAACTTTCTTTTCACGTCCAAGCTAGTTATAAGGCCAGGAATTAAAGAGCAGGGCTCTCCTTTTCAGTCTCATGTTAAAGTGCAGTGAAAGCAGTGGCCAGGTAGAACTGGCCTGAGATTTTTCCACTGGGGACATACCTCAGTCTGGGTTTCTTTTAGTATGCAGCACCACTTTCGCTGTGTGATGCTTCATCATGTCAGTGATGCTTTCACCAGGTATTTTGGAGGCTTTAGTAATAAAAATATAGGCAACTGATGAATCAAGTGAAAATTCATCACAATCCTTTTAGATAAGATGCTGAAGAGCCCTTGACACAAGTCCTTTGGTGATAAATTTCTATTGTGTATTAAATAAAATTACTTAGAATCATATTGCAATTTTTAATTCCAGGCAGCTGTGTGGATCATCAACATTCCTAAAGGATCTGAGGTAAATTCAATTACTGAGAAACGTTTCACCTGATATAGAAAAGTTGAGTGGTGTGCATTACATTATTATATGTTTGTTTATTGATTTCTGAGGAGTTATCCTATTATAGTTTTTTAATCCTGCTAAAGACTGCCTCAGGTTTTTGAGAAACACTTTGAGTGTGAACAGCCATATTGAAGGAGCGATTTATTTGGTCTTAGTGTGAGAAAAAAATAATCAGCATTTTAAAATTTGTCACCAGTTGAAAACTAAGATTTAAATTTGACAAGGAACAAATCTGGATTAAGTATTTTAGATGTACTTCTCAATAGAAAAGCGTGAACAAGCAGAAAATTCTGAGAGACAGTTCATAGATGGAAAAAAATATTGCTGTACAAATGTTAAGAGACAAATCTGTTGGAAACTGAGATGGAAGCTTTCCAAACTCTGATACATACTGTAGGATAAACTGGATTTTAATGTTATGTTCTATTAGTTGTTATCTGTATCACAATTCTGTGTGGATCAGTAAATTCAGTATAATATAAAAAGAGTTCAACATATATATATAGTTGGTGTGTTGGGGAGATAGTTTCTTTCATGATTATGGAGTGATTTGAGAGCCCCTAATGGAAATGCGTCATATTCTTGCTGTTATTAGGCAAGCACACCTGGGTTGACGTCAGCAGATTTGCAGTTTCTGTTGGATATGGAGATACTAACTTCTTTTACGAAATTGCTGCTGTTGAGAGATGCATGAGCTGTATCGTCTTTTGTGTCAGTACCCACTTAGAGGCAGCTGCTCACTGGGGTGGGCAGCAGGAGAGAAAGGGTTCCTCAGGTCATAGCCTTCAACTACGGCTGACAGGAAGTGGCTGAGTAAGGCCTTTGAGTTATGACTGTGAGTCTGGATGAGGTGAGTCCTGTGCTGCTTAGTCCTGATTCAGTTTTCACCCAAAATCACTCTGCATGGGATTTCCACAAAGGATATGAGTCTAGTGGTCTAGAGGGAGGTGTACCCGCCCATGGCAGGGGGATTGGAACTCAATGACCTTTAAGGTCCCTTCCAACTCTAACCATTCTATGATTACAAGAATTTTAAAAGAGTTTTAAAAGAGTTGTTTGTCACCTGCTGCAGAATGGGATACAACAGTGCTATCTCCTTTTCCCTGTGTCCAGCAAAAGAATCACCCAGTCAAACCTAATACCGCTTCTTTTAGCCACTCATGTGTCCTCTCTTCTTGTGGCTGGTTCAAAGCACACCTTTACACACTAGAGACCAAACAAAAATGAATTCTCCAATTCCATATGTCTGAATAGAATCTTGAGACTGAGCCATAAGCAATTAATAACAAACTCCAAATCCTGGGACCAAAGAAAGAGACTTGTGCTTCACAGTTCTATAAATACATTCTGATTTTGCAAAGCAACATAATACTAGAGCTTATAATTATAAAATAAATATATGTGTTCTGTTAAAAAAAAAACAACAACAAAACAAACCCAAAACTTTTTAGACATGTATATGAATCTGCAAAGCACGCTAAAGCTGGTTGTGTGAATATCTGGTGGGGACTGCAACATAAAGTGAGATCGTTTTCCCAGTGGAATTTTTAATTACCCATTTTTCTTGTTTTCCTTCATAGGAATTCTCTCCAAGGTTATGTATTTTAGGATCATAAGTGTAATTGTATCCTCAGAGCATATCAGTTCAGTTTATGTGGAGAGCATCATGGCATGTGTCATATGAATTCACTGGTCAAATGCTATCTAATGCTGGTCTGCTTTAGTTCAGATTATCAGTAGTTTGTAAGTGTAAGACCATGATCTTTGTTGTCAGTCAGTAGATATCTAAAACAGAAATCATTGAACCTTTTTCTCAGATTTATCCTGCTGTTGACAACACAGACTCCTTAGTGGTAGAAACAAAAACAGCTCTGTTTTGTTGAGTTTTTTGAAGGTCTGCAGAAATTAGTAGTGCTCTAAGTTTCAGAATAATTGGAAAATAATCAGACACTTTCTATTTACAGATTTTCTAGAATAAACCCGAGAACTCTGCCTTGTGGAAGCAGCTTAGCAGCTTAGCAGCCAGCATTGAGAAATCAGTATAAGTTTTAATAAGATCTTTAATGAAATTGAGGGTTTGCGTTACCAGAATGCCACAGCTTCTTAAAGTATCACAGCCGTATATGTTTTCAGTGTAAAGTATTATTGGCTTGAATATAATGAAACTATAAGGGGGAAGGATGTTCCACTGAAAAATCTATTTCTGACTTCAAAGAAACTTAAGCAGAAGAGGTAGAAAACATTAGGTCACTGATCACTTTCTCCAGAGCCCTTAGAAGTCAACGGGAATTGCTGGATTGGATGCAATTGACCACAGCAAATGTGAAAGCTTGGTATGAAAATACCCTCATAAGCGAAGAGATATGATGTCTGATGGTTCTGGATGCCAGAAAATTACTTTCTATGGGGATTCTTAAAAACATTACTTTTGCAACAGAGAGATGTACAAAATATTTCATGCTATGTTTCATACCTATTTTCCAGGGTCTGTGCTGCCCACTGATTCAACTAAGAAGAATTCTAACATGTGTTCACACATTTCTCTCAAAATTGTTAAAAGTCTTCACATAACTGAGAAAGTTATTGAGTTTAAGTTACTTTTATGTGTTCAGATAGTCTCCTGAAACTCATTAGGATTGTGGGCAAGTCACTGTAACTGCTATTGAGCCAGGTTGCTGTTTATTTCAGTTCATGTTGTGTTAGAATTTCATTTCTAGAACTGGTTCAAATCGACATATTTTGATAAAAGCAGTAGTGAAATCGCCAATTAAGCAAAGGGACTGAAACAACCAAGATTTACATTCATAGAGGAGTGTAGGAAAGCTTCCTTCTCATAATGCTTGGCTGCAGTGAGTTTTATTAACATTTTATTTCCCTGTTGTAGCTGGGTGATACTGACTATCTGCTGCACAATATAAATTAAACAGCAGCTGATTGGCTTCCACATTATTCTGTAGATGTCTTCAGTATAGGCATGTCAAAATTCAGCCTGGTATATCACTTTCCATATGTTTCACACTGAATTCTCAGGAGAGGAATGTCTGCTTTAGCCTAGATACTTCCAGTCACACCTTCCTGGTATGGGAAGTCTTGGTTTGTACTTAAATCACAAATGTAATTTTTCTAGATCTCCACAAGTATTGGCATTTGATGTTCTTCTTGTAGCTGCCTGCCATTTGTTTGCTGCATTATCAATATGGTTGAAAAAAGAATCTTTAGACAAGAAAAAAAAGGATTTGCCACTATTTGAAAGATTCTATAAGAAGCATGGTCATAGCAAAATACCTCAAGTAAGCCTGATGCATAAAATATCCAGCAAGTACCCTGTATACTAGGGGAAAATGCAATCTCATTTTTTTTCTTTAAAAATAAAAATAGAAAAAAAAATATAGAGAGGGATTTTTAATGTTTACGGATTACTTTTGCCCTGATTAGCCATCGCTCCTACTAGACGCATTGGACGCACCCAGTAAGATCTCATTTATCAGGATTACAGGTGAAGCCTTAGAAAATGGAGGATTATAATAAGATGAGCAGCAAAAGGCCAGAAGTACCTTTATGCCTACCAGGCAGTGGGGTAGTGAGCCATGCTGTACAGGTAGTAGGGGCAAATGCTGATTTCCCATTTACTCTGCAGTGTCAATACACTGATACACGCTGCTAAGCTTAGAGGTTAACGTTTCCTATTCAGCAGAATATGTAGTATTGCTGTGGCCGATGTTTTCTCCCGCTGCCCCTTGGGTTTTGTGTGCTTTGAAAACTGTTCAGCCTAAGAAAGCAAATTCCCAAACTTTTCCTGGAAATGTGATTCTTTTTTCCAGGGTTACCTGTACTCAATGGCACATTAGCATGATGAGGCAGCGGAACCATGGCTGCTAATTTGCACAATGGTGGGTGAAGATTTTGTTTCAGTCTGGCTGACGGACCTACTTACTCTGGCAGCCTCTTCATGACTGAGCAGCCTTCTATAGGGATCTCGCCACTATCTGTGGTGGGGAATAGAAAAATTTATAACATACATTTTACGTTTTACCTCATCTGTATGGGGATCCAAAGCTATAGTTGCACTCATGAAAATAAGTATAAACCCACTATTCCAGCCTTCCTTAAAGAAACCCCGAGGGAACCAAGAGGCCTTAAGCATCCTCACATGGGACCCCCACCCCATCCCCATGGGCCTGGGAGCCCCATTCCACCTCTGGGCACCTGTATCTTTTTCCAGTCTTGTCCCTATTCCAGTCTCCATTTGCTACTGGCAGGACCCCCAGTCGGGCCCTGGCCCCAGTGCAGCCCCTCTCTGCCTCAGGGGTTGCCAATCAGTTCTGCTGCTGGTCCCAGTTCTGTCTTCTACATTCAGGGGATGAAGGGTGGGGGACTAACGGCACCCTGGGCTGCATTAGGAGGAGCGTTGCCATCAGGTCAAGGAAGGTGATGCTTCCCCTCTGCTCAGCCCTGTCGAGGCTACATCTGGAGTGCTGGGTCCAGTTCTGGGGTCCCCAGTGCAAAATAGAGATGGATAGACTGAAGACAGCCCAACAAAGGCTGCTAAGAGGATTTAGGGACTGCAGCATCTCTCCTATGAGGAAAGGCTGAGAAGGTTGGGACTGTTCATCTTAGAGAAGAGAGGGCTCAGGGATCTTATCAATGTATTTAATTATCTGAAAGGAGAGTGTAAAGAAGACAGAGATGGGCTTTTTTTCAGTGGTGCCCAATAGCAGGAAAAGAGGCAATGGGCACTATTGTGTGTTGCCCTTTCACTGTTCACTCAAATATGTGGAATAGGAGAAGTGGTGGAAGACCTTAAGGACTCTTTAATTGCATAGCTGTGGAAAAAAAAGAATGTGTTTGTCCATTATGTGAGGGCTATCTGACATCTTCCTCCAATTTATACTCTTGACATTATTAGTTCAGGTTTATCCTTCTGATAGTAATGCCTCATGACCAGGCAGTTTCTGCACTGTGTGTGGTAACCCTTACATAATTATGCTTGGACTGTCAAACCTAGGAAAAGCAGAGAGATTAGGAAGAATTCTATACTAGATATAGGATAAAAGATTCATCTTAGCCCAGTATTTTGGCTTGGAGTGGCTATTAGTGCATGTTTAAGGGTTACTGTAAGAAGGAAAGCATACATTAGTACTTCTCCCAGTATGTCCTTAGCTTCTATCAATCAGCATCTTAGTATTTCTTGGAATTAGAATTCATAGTCTAAGTATTACTAATTAGACTAAGCTATTCAATTTGCTTGTTCAAGACTCAGCAGTCTGCAAGTCCTCAGCAATCCAAGCTGTTATGATAGACTCTATAACCTCATCTGCTCCTTTCATGATGATATAGAAGCCCATAATTCTCCATTTTAGAGTATGTTTTTTTCTCCCAGTAGAGTCAAACAAGGCTTTGTACTTGCACCTAGCCTATTCATTTTTCTGTCCTTGGCAATGCTTCCCAGAGCATGACAAAGGAATGCACCTTCACTAGAGAACTGAAGGTCACCAGGTTAAGCTCAGCAGAGTGAGACCCCAGCCCAGGGAGGAACCATACAGAAGTCTTCATTCATTGATGACTGCAGGATTGTGTGCCCATTCACTGGAATTCATCAGGGTGTCTTCAGTTGCCTTGCTGTCACCCGGAGACATTTGTCTTACCATTAGTATATGGAAGAAAGAGGTCATTGTATGAGCTTATCCAAGGCAGTGATTCAGCTTTTTCACAGCCACAGTTGATGAAACAAGGTTTCAAGTGATTGACATGTTTACCTTGGTAACACTCTCTCCAGGTCAACAAAAATTGAGGATGCAACATCTCTTTGCTTTTGGGAAGAGAGCTTATTTTGATCATCAGCAAAAATATATTTGGAATGAAGGATGTATCCAATCCTCTGCTGAGGCTCTGATGTTTACTTTCTGTTCTTTTCCACAGGTGCTGCTCTGGGATGGTGTACAGTAAACACCCAGCAGTCAAAAAACTCCATCAATGCTGCTAACACCAAATTTTGGATGTCCCCTAGCACAGCTTTGTAACAAACACCGAGCTTCTAACTTGCAGCAACTTTCCATGTATCAAAACTGCCATGGCAAGATCCCTTCTGGGCTTGCAGCACCCTAAAACTTGTCTTTTTCCACAGCTTTCCACAGCTTAGTATAAAGAGCCTTGAGGATAATGCTTGAATCTTTTAAGGACACCCTGAAAATCTTCAGCCAAATTGGTAAGATTAAAACCACTGAGTGTCAGGAAATGGCTTTGAATTCAGATAACTCCATCAAATCTTTTGAATGGAGCCTCAGTCTCTGTGATGAAGCACCGAGCCAAGCCATCGGCCAGAAGAGAAGAAAGGCTAATCAAAGAGAAACCATAATAATGTTCTGTCATCTAAAAATTACATATTCACTCTCTAACCATACCTCTTCATCCCGGACTGGCTTGTTTTGACATTACTGTATGTACAGATGGTGAAAGTGAAAACAACTAAAGCTGCTGGCAAACAGTGATTGTCAGTTCTGCTGGACAGCTAATAAAATATTAGTTAAGCTCTGTAACAGAAACAAACCCAAAATTAATGTAAACCTTTGTAATGTTTAATGCCCTTGTATTATTAAACTTTGGATGTTTAGGTTTGTTTTCACACAACAAGTCTCTTAAAATAAAAATAAAAAATAGTTTAAAAAAAGTGGTAGCCCTTTGTTTTCCATTTCAAGAATGGACTTTTATGGTTTGCATTTTTCTCAGTTATTAAATTAGAAGTATTATAGTTGATCTATTAGTCTATGAAATTTCAGAAATGAAGCTTATTCAGGTGCAGGACCTTGTTACATCAGCAGAGACAATGTCGGTACAATAGTATCTCTTCTGTGACGGTAACATGGTTCCTGGGCTGGATCTGTATCTCACTGAAGATAAATGGAAAATGACCACTGAGTTTATTCAGACCTGAACAGGGATCTGAATTAAATTCAATGCACAGAGAAAGATAAGATTTTTTTATCCACAGAGCTTGAAATTCTTCAAGCAGCTTTGTGCACCGAGTCAAAGTCACTTTTCATTTAGCAGCTTTTAGATGCATAGCATTAGTAAGAATATAATTTATTTTATCATTACTGGTTTAATTGCTTAGATTATTATGCTTCTTAATGTGAATGCAGAGAATGTAGTTACAAACTTTCTCAATATATTTCACAATATTTCACAAAAACTTAGCATTTATTTCATGTGTTAGAGACAACTAGGCTGAATGTATATTTTTCCCACCTGAGTAACTTCTGAGTAGTTTGTGAGAAGAGATACTACACTGAAGTTAGAATCTGTAAAATACCATGACATAAAACTCCCAAGCTTCTCATAACAAAGAAGTTCAGCCTTACATTTTTGATGTATGTCTAAATTCTATAATGATTTAGAGTCTACAGATTTGAAAATGCCTAGAAGACTGTATCAGCATCTTACCAGTTTCAGTGCATCCAATGTTTTGTTTAAATGTGTCTGCCTCAGTTGATATTCTGCCTAAAGGCCAATAGAATGGTTTCACATTTGGAACGAGTTCTAAAATTTAAATCAGGAAAGACCATCGCTGCATTTCCTAGCAACTTTAGAAAAAGTCTAGAGAAGAAATTATATAACCTAGATTCACAGTTGCAAAAGGATTAATAGTAATATTTCGTATTCAAGGGGACAAGAGAGATTCGTGTTATATAATGCTTCAAAGCTGCTGAACAAAGCAACTTGATAATGGAGGTAATATGAAGTGAAATATCCAAGGTTTAAAGAAACTCTGATGGAATGGTGCTGTTAAAGTCACCAGGAAGGCTGCATCTCTGGAGATAACCTTAGCAAGGAACTAGGCCAACTTACTGAAGCTCTCAGCTTCATCTTTAATAGATAAGGAGCTCATTTTGCGAAAATCAGTGTAGCACAGTTAAATTGAGACTCTGGTAATTATAGTAGCTGAAGTTCCTCTGTTAGGTATCTCTTCCATACTTTCTCCTGTTTATGTTTATAGTGCCCTGCTATCCCACCCGTCTACCTTTTTCTTTCCAGCCTCCAAAATAACAACAGGTTTGACTGGTTAGACATGGCATCCAAGAAAAACCAGCTGGTCAGCCATCAGGCAGTAACTGGCATTATGGTAGTATTTCAACTTTAGAACAAGAAAAGCTGAGTTGTACAGAGAGACTACAAGGGCAGTCTCAGAGCACAGCATAGTTAATGCATCTTGGCAAGAGGGAGGCAGCAGAGCACGGAAGTATATAGGGCAAAAGGTCAAACAGTTTTTGGTAACAGATTTACATGTAGCTTATGATCTGGGTTTAAAAGTGTAGAACAGTCAAGAAACAACAATAGTGAAGTTTGGGAACCCATCTATAGCATTAAAAACTCTGCAAGTCCTTAAAAAAGATAGACTAGATGTCATAACGCCTACTGAGCCCAGAACATAAAGCAGAGAATGCAGCAGAATTACAAGGAAGGATTGCTGCAAAAGCCAAAGAATGAAAACCGAAGCTAGAGAATATGTGGGTAAGTCCCCAGAGAAGAAACAGGCATGGTGCTGCTGTTGCCACCTTTTACAATGAAAAAGAATAGCAACAGGTTTTTAGTTAATTTTCACCTGACAAGATGACAAAAGAACACTTGGAATAACTATGACAAGAGCCTATATGCCCCAAACCCTTACTAATTCATATATTGATTTTTATAGAAAAAAAAATTCTAACCTTTCGTGTGTCTGGTAAATGTAAATCAGTGACTTGCATTACCAGCTGCTTACTGTTATATGCCTACAGTGATGTAATAGCCTTAACTAGAGGGATTTCCAACTTTATTTCTTTTTTTCTCATTTGGAAAAGTATAAATTGGGTGTTGAAACTGCAGTGAACCTTATTAAATACCTTCCCTGTCCTCACTGGTTGCCTTAAGTGCACAGCTTCTTGTTGCTTTAAGAGGGATGAAAGATTTACAAGCTCAGATCTACCCGAAAGGCAGCACACACATGCTGATCTGAAGAGGGTGCTTTCTCATTTGTACCAATGCCAAAATTTTATTGTGATGCCTTGGAAGCGTCTCCAGGTATTGATTCTGAAAAAAGATGGCACAGGTTCAGCGCTAGTGAAAGCATTGGAGTCAGCTTACCCAGCTTGCTTTTGAGGACTTCAGCCATCTATCGAGTGAACATGGTGGGTTTTGCATATCCAAATGAGTCATTCCTGCACAGCAGACTGCATGGCAGGGTATAGGAATGCTTAGCTTAAGCTCAAAGTTACTAAGCTAATATACATTTCACAATTAACACTTTTTAATTTTTTTTTCTCTCTCAAAATGAATGTTTGGTGACTTTTTGCTTTCAGATACAGTTACTGTGATTTCAGCTTTAAACGATGGATGTTTCTTGTCAGAGAGGCTGTCAGCCCTTTCATTATTAGTCACGGGGATCGTCACGTGCTCTTTCCATTGTGCCTGTAGATCTTTTCCCTTCCCTGGCTCGTGCTGCGTAACCTCCTTTCTCTCCTACGTCACAAGCGCTGCAATCCTTTTCCTTTTCTGTTACATGCACAGCAATAATCTCCTGCTAACGCACCAGCTCTGACTAAGAGAATAAGCCCTGTCACCTCCAAGCTCAAGCAGCTTCCTGAATAATGCCACATGATGGGAGATTACATGCTTAAAATGTATTTCAGTCTCAGAGTTTTCTTGCTTGTAGTAATTCAAGCCCTTCCTTGCAGGTTGTGATGTTGCCCCAATCCCTCCCTGGGCCCATAACCCTGTGGTCCATTGTCCAGTGTGACCTGACTCCGTATTTGGCCATCTAACGAGTCTCCAGGTTGCTGGTGAGTCACGTGCCTTCTGAAGTGCCCATAGCTCCCAGGGATGGCACTTTCCCATATCCCTCAGCTCAGATGTTGCAAGAACAATGCTGTGCCCTGCTGCGGTATTTAGACCCCCAAAATTGACCAGTCCTACACAAAACAGGTTGCATGTTGCAATCCTAATGTCTTAGAACGTAGCCGATTATTAGCCTTCTTACTTACTTCTGTAACATTGTAGGTGTGTATGCATGTGTCTGTTTTTATCTAGCGAGGGTTTTCACTAAGTTTTCAATAAATGTGGTAAGTATAAATCTTTCCAATCTATTTTTGGAAATAAAGCGAGCAGGTTGATATATCTGAATATCCTAATATGCACTTAGAGTGGGGTCCCAAAATAGCTCTGTTACATAAAGTCTGTTCGTGTGCAGGCATTAGGGTACATGTGTGCTCTTTTATAAAATTTTAGTATTGAAACAACTTTTGAAATTGGATGCAGTGTTTCTTCTCATCTCTTATAATTTTTGAACTGTTTCTTTTCCCTGGACTCTGAAGACTGGCAAACAGGTACAGAATTCTGTAGTAAGGCTTTGATGCATCATGCAGTCAGAGATCCATAAAACACTATTTTCTTCTGCACAGAATCTTGTGTAGGTGTTTTTTTTACAGAAAATGAGTGATGTGGTAAAGCCAAAGTTGTGCAGGATACCAGAACTCATGATGTGCTCTGCTTCACAACTTTGAGAGTGATATTTTGCTCTGTGTCATGCTAGATGTAAAATGAGGGTATTAGTTCTTGCCTTTTTTAGTAAGCCTATTTGAGGTGAGATAAGTGTGAAGGGATAATTATACAGTATTACTATGATAACGCTGTTCTTTTTAATGTATGGTTTCATGCAATACTTCCTAAAAATCTTATTGCTTTGCCATTGAAGCATTCATTAGTCTTTTCCCTGTTAAGCTATGATTTTTCATTTTTTTAACAAAACAGCATGATTTTTCTGCTGTAACTGTCTTTCTGGCTGAGGACTTTCAACCAAAGCTTAACTGAAGGAAAGAGAATAGGTTTCTCTTTCAGCACACTTTTCTTGGCAGTCACATGAAATGGATACAATCTGGAATTATAAAGAAAAGTTTCAGGGTGGAAATAATTTTATTTGGCTATCTAAAAGCTTGCCGTCCAGTCAAGGTTAATTGTGTAACTAAATATTTTCTAGTGAGTACCTAAGTCAGATATCAGTCGTCGTAGTCTGGTTTTTCTTTTTGAGTCTGCTGTAGAAACACTTCTGTCGATACAATGTAATGCATATTTTCACATATGAAAATAAAGGAGTTTTCTTTCTATTGCAGTTGTATTTTTTTTTTAACCTGGGTGTACAAGTTTCTGTATTTAAGAAGTGTAAGTGTATTTGGAGGAAGTAGAAATAATTTACCACAAGTAGTAATGTAAGGGAGGTCAAGAGCATAGAATTCTTTCTTCTTATGAGTTCAGTTTGTTGCTACCAAGAATCTGTCCAGCGAAGAGACAATTATTCCTGCCCTATTACATAACTGAAATTTCAGTGGTGTTTATTTACAGAGCTGGAGAGATTACTAAACACACATTGGTTTAGATGTCTTTTCTGAACGTAAAGCTTTTACCTGAGTTTTGCCCTGAAGTTTGAGCCTGTAGTGCAATAGATGCTTAATTTGTAAGGGCATCAGGTAGCAGAAGGTCAAAAAAGGGAGGTCAGTTCTGTTTGTCAGTGTCTCTAGACTAGAATATGGCACAATTCAGGACACCAGACTTAAGTTGTAAAGTCATAACATGGAATCTGGACTGTGGTCTCTATGCAGTTCTGAGATTTATTATCCTGAGCAGGACTATTTGTGAAATAGCATGGCTTCTTTAAGCCTGGGTGACTTCTTAGAAGCATTATTAAAACATAGATGGAGCATGCTTCTTTCAAGGTGACACATGAGCTTGCACTCGAATTTTATGGACTCTGTTAGGTGCAGAAGCTTCACCATCTACTCTGACAGAGGTATGGAAACTCCACAAGTTCAACATAATTTCTTCTTAATTTAGATGGCAAAGTCTGTGACACAGGAAAGGGTTTATGGCTGAATGAATCATAGCATACAAGAAGTCTGTAACTGTGATCTATTTTTCCTGACTCCTACTCCACGGATATTTCTTCCCTTACTCCACTGTCATGCTGTCAAAATGTGCCATCTAGGCTTTGTTACTGATACAATGGCGTTACAAAAGAAAACTAATTAGAAAACTGAAATCTTCTCCTTTAGCCCTGTTAGAAATTCGTATGAAAGGTAGTGAGAGACACCATAACACCAATACCGTAAGTTTTTTAAAATACATTTTATTGCTGGATTTATTGAGAAATGTCACTAGTAGATTTGCAGCATTAAATGACAAACTGCATAATGCAAGGAATAAGAAGCTGACAGCAACAACAGACCAGAGACAGCTAAAGCAGAGTGTTAGTTGTGATTCAGGTTTAATATTTGGAGGGGCAAACTATGAACGCGAGAAAAGGTAAGAAATTATAAATAAAATTTTCAGCCAGTCAGTACTTAAGACCTTGATTTGCTGAAAGACATCTGGAATGTTACTCAAAGCCTCAGTTTTAAAATTAAATTGAGTATTTAGGAACCTAAGGCTGTGGTCAGCCACTGCAAACACAGCCATGCGTGCTTAAGGTGCTACTGCCCACCACATGGCCACTGCCACAAGCTGAGTCAGAAGAACAGAGGTATCTTGGAAGGAGTATGAATTCTGCTAAATTGCCTCAGTACTAAATTAGTTGGATTAGTTTAAACTGCTGTTCAAAGGGGTTTAAGCATTAAATAGTTGACAGCTATTGTACTTATGTTACGATGAAGCAAGTAATGGTAAACCATTTTATGTTTGTTTATGAGACAGCTGAAATATTTTAAGCAAATAACTTAATAAAAGCAATAACAATAGTCATTAAACTTCTTACAAACTATGCAGAGTGTACCAAAGACTTCAACAATTCTCAGAATTATTTTTGTGCTGTACTGCTTGAATTTTCAATCAGAATTGGCAGGAATAGTAAACTAATTAATGCTGGCTTACAATGGAATTCCCACAAATGTGTATATGACATCTAGATTAATATCAAATGAGGCCTTCATGATTAATGTTACCATGACGAACACCAAAGGTATTAATGAAGATTAGACCAATTATTAGACAGTGTCAAGCAAAAGAGGATAGTTCAGGGCAAAACAATGTTCAATATGAATAAAACCAGTGCCACCCCTTAAAATTCATGTTAGCAAAATGATAAGGATCTGACTAAAACTGAAAATCCCAGACTGTTCCCTTATAAATGCTGCAGCATGATCCTTTTTGGTGAGGCAGGCATACATGTTTCTGCTGCTTGAGGGGCACTCGGCGTGGTTTGACAGATGTGTATTCAGCAGGACCAAATTTGGATCCACCCAAAGACCACTGCCAGCATTGTTATGTACAGAGAAGAAAGCATTTCTAAAGTTTGCCAAATATGGTTTCCTTAAAACTCAAATAACAGAAGAAAAAAAACCCAAAACCCAGACCCTGATTCAATAGCCGGGCAGATGGCACGTGTGGGTAGTACATGAGAAAGTTTTTCTTACTAGTTTCTTGGCATATCATCTCCCTGTAGACTTTCTTCTACCTCAGTAGCCTTCTTATCTTTGCCTCTAACTTTCTGCAGTTTATTTAAAGAATTAAATTTAATTGAAGTAATAGATTGTCTGAGGATTTATTTTAAACTGTAATTTACTATAACCTAGTAAAGTTTGTATGTGTAAAAATGAAGTGTATTTTAAAAATATGCTCACATATTTAAATTAGTGACAAATGTTATTAGATTTTGGTGGAGTTACGTGGCAGATAATTGATCAGCTCATGCTGATGAACCAATGGAGCCAAAACAGACTTGTCCACTGGACATCATACAGTACTGTAAGAAGAAAAACAATGTTTGGAAGTTGTTTGCAAGGAGAGAAGTGCAAGGATAGAAGAGAGTTTGATCCAATACACTGAGGGGATTGTTACAGATGAAGATACATGGAACAGGTCACAGAATTTCACTCAATTTTCTTATCCTGCATCTGGAAACATGTCCTCTACAATGGCAACCAATGCCAAAGGAGGGTTTGGAAGCTTGGCGAGGAGTCAAGGACATGGCTCGGCATGTGCTATCTCATCCCAGTTCAGAAAGTAAACAACCTGCCAGTGCTGATGATCATCAGGTCATGGTGATCCTAGCCTCTGTTTATTGCAACGGTGTATTCTTTGTTGTGAAACCACGTGGGCATGATGTATGTAATCTATGGTTAAAAAGAAAAATCATAGAAGTTGAGGCAGGGACATCCCTGCGTTGAGCCCCAACTGGACACCTGACCCAATTGTCCACTTTTCTTCCGCAACCCTTTGCATGGTTACTGGGGCTCCTCGCACCAACTGGAGTGTGAGGATATGATCAATAAACTAATAGCTGTCTAGCCCTTGTGGTGGTCCCACATTTCAGCTGACAGTATGAAAGTGCACAGCTCTGCAAATCTTTTTGCCTACACCCAGGATTCTTGACAATTCTTTCCTGTTTCTCCGATCACTAGTAAAACCACAGCAACCTCTATGATGGTGAGCAAGTGCTGGAGCAAAGCGTCTCTCCAAAGGGAGCTGCCAGGCTGGGAAAGCATAAGGGACAACTAGATGAGCTACAGTAAAATAAACAGCATGATCCAATTATAGTACTATTTTTGGAATATGTTTTAAAACATTTTTAGGTATGTTACTGAAAAATGAAAGTGATAAGAAAAATCTTCCTACCACACTATCCGGTGAGATTAGAATGACTTACATGCTATTAGTACTTTATTTGATGAATGTAACTGTTCTCTGTTCATGAAATAGCTCTGTGATGTCCTTTAGTGCATTTGCTGCTCAGAATTATTTGACAAAGCATCACCTCAATGTTTCTCATTTAAATCAAGCTTTCTGTGAAATTTTGATTTTAGTGCTTGTTTCTGAAGTCCTGTTGGCTACATGTGAAAGGTAAATTATGCTGTATCATGTTATCGTTTGATTGGACAGCTGGTGCAGGCAAGACCCTTCCCCATGCTTGCTTTTTTTTTTTTTTCCTGTAAACCTCCTCCTTTTCAGGCAATTTAAATATGAATGCATAAAATATCTGTATAGTTTACACTGCAGAGAAATCGAATTGGAATAAATTTTAAAACATCTTGAAACAGTAGCAGGTTTAACCCCTGTCTAGCAAATCTCCTGAACTTCACTCTGTATTATAGGAAATACGGTCTGGGATATAGAGGAGAAGCAAGATATGACACAGATCATCACCAGCTCTTACAAACAGATCACCAGATAACTCCAGCTCTATTGCTGCAGTTCAGCCAGAGGGACAATTTTAGTACAGTGGAGCTACTTCTGAACCAGAGAAGTCCAAATTTTCCCCAAATACACTTTTTTTAATTTACAGAAAGTTCCCTTTCTTTTGAGAAACTGGAAGTATGAAATGTATCTGCATTTTTTAATCAGAAGTGGTATCTTGCCATGGAAGTAAAATGGCTGCATATACATGGTGGCAGGGCAAGCCACAAATGGACGGTTTAGGGCCTTCCTTACTTAGACTCAAAGGTGCTAGCTGAGTTTTCAAAGCTGCAAACCTCTTAATTTCAAACTGGTGTTGAGACCAAATGGCCTAATTGTCTTAGGCCAAATTCACAGCTGAAAGCAGTCTGCTGATGCAGCTCTGCTACCAAGTCCTGCTGATGGTAGTTTTGATAAGAGCTGGAAAGATTAGTTTTGCTACCATAGCCAGTTCTGAATCCCTGGGTGAGGTCTGCTAACAGCATTAATTCTTTAAGGAAAAAATGCCCTTATGTTATTTTCACTAGAGAGTCTACTGCAAAATATTATTGAAATGAAAATTTCCTCTCTAAACTACAGTGTTGAAGTAGTGAAAGGTTTTTATGTTAGACTATGGCCTTTGAAAATTAGCAGTGGAGTTTTGTAAAATTAACTGGTGAATTCTTTTTAAAGCGTGTGTTTCAACCTAGAAAGGAGTTTTCTAAGAGCTTGCCTTGTGTTGAACAGCATACTTGCCAGCTGAATAGCATCGTACCAAGCCCAGGAGTGTAAACCCTGCTGAGAGGTAAGATGTATCAGGTTTGGAGTTGTTCCAGCGTGGTTGCACCCCTCTTAATTCACTTGTGTCATGGACAGAGCAAACTCACATTTGCCTAGAAAGTGGTATATATAGTAAGATGTAGCTGCAAGAATACATTTTAAAAAATAGCCATAATACCAGTAAAAACATTCTCAGAGAAAAGCTGGGGTAGATGGCATGAAAACAAAAGCAGATGGGATGATAACTCCTATAATGTTTAGTGGTCTACAATGAAATAGTTTGACTTTAAAAAAATCAAATGTCAGTGAATTTTTTTCCAACTCACCACATTCAGTGACCTTTGCATTGACTGTTCTCTGTGAGCCTTTGAGATGGAGCACATGCAGCATGTGGAGTCCCATGTCATGTCGGTCATCATTCTCTGTTTGACATTTCTTGTGTTCCTAAGTCGATATGTTCCAGATTAATGAGGCATTTGTTCTCAATCAAGAAGCTATTTAAGAATACACTTTTAATTGTAATGGGTTGTATATGATTAATTATTTCTACATGGCTTGCTCATATTTTTGGATAGTTCAAAGTAGATTTTTTTTTCCCACTGGGTACTGCCCAAATCTTTCCAATGTTCATACTAGTTATCACCCAATAATTTATGGAAGTGAATTGTCTTCATGAGGGGTTGTGAACTTCTTTAAGAAATTTGCCTGGAGCTCCTTGCTGTAATGACCTTCAATGTTCTTTGTCTGTAAAAGGAATAAGAGGGCTAACACACAAGTTAGTTGCAAAAGCTGTGTGTTTAACTTTAATTTGTGGGTTTTTTCTGAAAGACACCATTGTTTTAGAACTACTCATCTCACAGTTGGTTCTGATGAGAGTGTGTAGCCATTTTGACATTGTTCTGTGCTCATCCTTCTGTATTAATTGAGGTCTGCTCTTTTAACTCAGCTATGTCTTTAGAAGAAACTGTGTTTCAATGGCCAGTACATTCCAAACTGGACCAAGTTGTTCCCTACATGGGTGCTCCCTGCATGGGGGAAAAGGAACGTGCCATATGTTTTCATTTCCAAAGCTTGCTTCAGACACGTTTTACACCCTGAGGAATTTCCATTTGTTGCTGTTTTTGAAAGGACAAAAGGCTCAGTACTTCACGGTTCTGGGTCTTAAGGAATTATTGGAAAATGCTGATTTTATGACCTCTTGACTGGATGGGATATAATTTTGGCAAGTGTAACCATGGGCCTAATGGTGGTCAGTACACCAGCCTGTGAGTTCAGAAGACAGTTTGTACTCATAAGGGGAGAGATAAGAAATTTTCTCTCCTCTGAATTATTAAATAATTAAGTTAATATTAATCCTACCCTTCCTGGTTTTGGCTACAGAGGTTGCAAATGAATCACCTGTAGAAGAATTTGGGTGCAGAGGAGGTTTTTCCCTTTTGAGATCACCTTTATCTGCAGCTGTCAGATAATATGATCATCCACTCACACGATACATTATCCTTATATTAAGTGGGTCCAGTCTAGTAAAATAATAGCCATGAAAATGCTACAATAAAACAATAATAAGAACCCAAAATGCTTGTTAGAGCTGTCTGTAGATAGCAGTCTGCCTTGTGACTGATTTTTTTTACAAGTTTCATGTAAAATGCACTGTGGGCAGCTGGCATCCAGCTATTTTTCTTGGCTGTTTCCATTTTACGTGAGCAGGGGTAACATTAAGAGGAAAGATCCATTTGTTCAAAGGGACCCATTAGGTCTAAACTTAGGGGCTATAGCATCAGATTATGTGCTATCTGTGGGTGGCTTTTTGTAGCATATGGTGATTGAATCTGTGTTCTCTCCTTCTTTTCTTATACAGAATATGTCATGAGGAGCGGCTCCTCCAGAAGAGCTTTCTGTGTAGGAAAGACATTCAAATTACTTTGATTTTTCCTAGTATCTATCATGGCAGTATGTTCCTGCAGGGCAAGGGACAGAGCTTTGTCAGTTAGGTTTACAGTAAAAGGGCACAAGTGGTGCAGAATGACTTAGCAGAGAATTAAAAGGAAGCATTGCAAATGAAACAAACCAGAGTCATGACAAAGCGCAGAGATGATGAAAACATCCAATAACTGCCCCTCACCGCTCCCCCCCAAGCACGGTGTATCATTCAGGGCTCTTCTCACAAGTGCCGGTGACTCATTTTAGTGAAACTTCAAAGGTTAACATCTTTCCCCATTACTCAGTGGGAGGTCATCACCCTTGGTGCAGAGGCAACAGATCTGAATGTGTGATTGTATATAAGCTACCACAGCCCATGGCTGATTTGTTTTAATTTAAACTGCTGCATAGTATATTAATACACAGAGCAGTAGAATGAGAAATCAGGAAACTAGAAACACTTGACTGTTTCACCAGCCAGGAGGGCAGGTGGGAAATGTAATCCTCTACCCAGTGCAACTTGATGGTGGTCATGGGTCAGAGCTCTTGTTCTAGAAAGCACTTCTCCTATCCTGGTTGTCAGAGGCTGAATTTTGCACTCAGAAGTGCTTTTGTATAGATGCGTGATTGTGAAGGGGGTGAGATGATGGCAAAGATGAGTAAAGAAACACTCTGGTTTTGAACTCTGTGGTGACAATTGCTCTATGAAAAAAACCCCAACAACCCAGCTTGTGTTAACAATTTTGCCCATGAAGTTTATTTTTCTGCAAAGAAAAATAACAACATAATTTTTTAGCCTCAGAGTTAAGACACAGCAAAAGCCTGAGTTAGCCTGTAGAAAGGCGGAGCTGAGACATGAAACTGCTCTAATTAAAGGCAAAAGGGCATATGTGGAGAATGATAGAGAAACAAAAGTGAACTAGAATAGTTCATGTCTCACTGGAACTTAAAAAATATGCTCCACTTAAAATGATAATTTATGGAGGTCTGATTGCCAGGTATTCAATTTAGTCCTGGAATCACTTGAACTCAGATTATACTTGTGAAACAGTCATGCTTTGCACAAATATTGTCAGTGTCAGCTGTATTAAAGTCTGCTTTTTTTTTTTGTATTAAGCATAATTACAATTACTTGAGTATACTGACAGTTATGTCCAAAAGGGACCTTTTCCAATAAAAAATTATGCTATGCTACCTATTGCAAGTCTCGTAAATGGTTTCATAATCAGATTCAGTCATCCTTTCCTCTATCTGAATGGCCTGTAATCTACAGAATCTGTTGTTAATTTGTGAGTTTGGGGATTGAACAGAGCTTGCTGAGAAGGTCACGCAGAGTTAGAGCCAAGCACCCTCTTCAGAGAGACTGATGTAAATATGGCTGGGCTGGCCCCAACTAGACCCTCTCATAAGGTTGCCATCATTAGCTGAACTTTGGGACCACTAGACATAGTAAACCTTTCCTACTGAACTGAACTTGAAACTGCTCATGTGATAGAGTCATTAGATTGCTGATCACATAAAGGAGAGAGAAAATGTTTCTCAGAATATTCAAGGAAAACTAATCTTTGCTCTAGTCTTCACCTGACAGTGTAAACAAGTGACCAAAATGATAAAGAGGTGTTTGTAGAAATGCTTGATGAATGGTAGGTTAAATGGAATAACAGGTCATGCAAAGTCTGTAGGAGAACTAAAAATCAAAAGGGTAATTTAGAACTAGCTTCCTAATAGTGAAGATTTTCAGGTCCATTGTAAAGTGCATTTTATTTTATAGACACGTTACTGAACATTATTCTATGAGAAAGGCTGAAAACCTGAAGCGTGGGTTGCATCCCAGTGAAAGAAACTCTAGAGCTGAGTTAAATTTAAAACTTCACGTCTCAAAACTGAATTGTCCTCCAAAGCATAGGCTGGGTGGAACAGAATGAGGAAATAAAATCTTCAGTTACATTCTGAGAGTGAGATGGTCAGATCTAAAGCATGCTGAAGCGAGAGCTGGTATTGATTTTGCTGAGGTTTGTGTCAAAGAGCAGAGTCACAGTTATCGGTCCGAGCAACACTTTCAGGCACACTGTGAGAGATTTTTTTTGCTTGCAGATGCAGCAAGACTGAAATGCTGATCTTCAACTTCCTTATAAATGAAGCAGGACTGAAGTGTTCTGGGAATATTTGAACTTTAATAAGCTGATCTTTAATAGAAAGACCACTCGCACCATAGCAATCCAAAACACATATGATGAGAAATTCCCTAAGGACAGCCCAAATTAGAATTTGCTGTTTTTCAAAACTGCAGTTATCCCAAATTCATGCATAGCCATCTATTATCTTCCAAGCCAAGGGCATTTCCTATTTCAGTTTCATAAATACTTATCCTGGCCATTAGACACAGGACAAATACTAAAACCAAAAATAACATTGTTGTTGACTTTTCTGCTTTTTGGAAACCTTTTCACCGAATTGGTATCAGTCTCTTTGCACCTATTGAATACCCCTCAGAGAACTCCCATAGCACAAATCTGAACTTTGTTATGTAAAACCAGGTATATTTTAGATTAACTGTTTTGTATATTTTCTAGCAGCATAGTTGCTCAAAGGTCAGCATGGGGATCTTATTCATTAGAGAATGAAGATAATGAAAACACCTATACTTGTGACAGAACTGATGAACCTGAGCTTGTGTGAAATAAACTGTGCAAAAAGTCCTGGTGGAGAAACATCTGCCATAAATGTTTCAGTAGGGAAAAGATATTGTCTGGCTGAAAAATGTAGGACAAATTCACAAATGCAGCATGTTGCTGTTTAACAGATATACGTGGCCTTAGGGACCCATGTGGCTCCATTACTTGTCCAAAGTTCAAAATAAAGAGAAAAATAAGTTTTGACAGTCACTTCTGAGGGAAGTGATAACAGATCAAAGGACTTTCTTTTATTGCGATATTTTCATCATTACGGAAAAGAATCACTTTGGACTTTAGCTGTTGTTTGAAATCTTTACCTTTTAATAAGTGAACTCTGTAAATGTAGCTCAGAGAACAAAGGTTCCTCTTTTACAGTTAAACTTTTAACCCTTGAGGTTGAATTGGTGGAGACCAGAGGGAAAATCCACTGTGTTTTCACTGAACTTTTTACCCTTTGAAAAAAGCTGAACAAGTTTAAAGTTCATACACTGAGCAAGAGGTCTCTACTGGGGATTTCTGGTATTATTAACTTCCTGACCTCAGATAATTAAAAGGGAAGAGAGGAGGCAGTGCAGACTTTGACTCAACTTTGAACTTTTAACCTCTTGAGGAACGTTTTTAGTGTGCAAGTGGTACACACAGTAAACTCTCTTATTAACTTTCTTTAACCCATGGACACAAAAAATGTCAGCAGGCCAAAATTATCCCTTGTCCTTTATGTCATATTTCTATTTGTGTAGCAGTTAAAACTCAAGGGGGATATTGTTTGGATACAAAAAGTGACAGAGACAACTATTTTCCTGGAACTGGCGAGTACAGTAGGCAAGCAAAAGGGAGAAGCAGCCGTGAATCTGTCAGACACTGCAGCAGGGTTTATAATTCAGACTACGTTGGGGTTTACCTTTAGGACATACACCAGTATTTTAATGTTGTCCCTTAGCAAAATTTTGAAGGTATTTTATCTCTTTATTTGACTGGGCTTTACTTCCTCAAGCATTAAACATAGTGATACTCAGCAGCCCAGGAGATTATGGATTTATTGACTAGGAAATAATCAAACCAGTAGCATTCTGAATTCTGTATTTGAGCACGCAAATTGTACTTTCTCATGGCTATAACATAAATGAAAGAAAAAATCTTTGTTTCTTGTCTCAGCAAGATGAAGATTATCTGTGGTCAGTTGTTTGTCAGGGGAACTATTTGCTGTGAACTAGTCTGGGAAATGACATGGGAAGCAGTAAAGCTTCATTTAAACATCCCAGAATTAGTGTTATTGGGATGTAAAACAGAATTATCATGAATACATGGAGTCAAAGAAAAAATAACTTAGGTAAAAAAAAAAACCAACAAAGCAAAGAATGTTGAATGAAAATATTTCCCATAAGAGAAAGCTGTAAGCTTCTGAGCAAAAATGTCAATAATTGATATCCTCTCAGTTTTTTCCCCATAAGAAAAGGAAGAACACAAGTGGTTATGGTTCCCTAAATGTTTATTGCATATCGTGGTGTTCCCAATCATAGCAATCGTTTGCCTTCTCCACTAGGAACTCAACAGTGTTCAACATAAATTGTATCATTCATTTCAGTTTGCTTTAGATGCAGAAACACAATCAGAAAAATCTGCAAAAAATCTTTTGGAAGCAGATGTGCTAGAGCTTAAAATTGCTGTGTTAGGATTATTAGAAGATTAGCAGAAAAATCTTGAGGCTGGCTAGATGTTATGGTAGGAATGGATGCATGCATCTTGAAAGTTTTGAATTCAGAAGGTTTTTCAAAACTTGTGTAAAGCCCGCTGAACACCCTAAAAAAATATCTCTTTTAAAATACATACACAATTCAGACAGTTATTTAAGGGCTCATCCTTTACATCCTGGTGAAAAGAACTCTGAAAGAAGCAAGTCTTGAAAATTTTGGCAAAAAAGCACCTTTGCTTAGAAAGGCACCACATTAACCTGGTTTTCTATTGGTTTTAATTGTTTTTCTACTGCTTGAAAATATTGGCTACATTACCAGTTAGTGAAATGCAATTCAAATAGATCTGTAGAGTGAAAAAGTTAGCGTGGTACAACCCAATCTTCATTCTGTATGCATGTGGAGGCCATATTTCAGACTAGCTCTGGTCTGATCCCATTAGCCAAACACCCATAGTTGCAGGAGCACATTATAAGTATTCCTAAGGTTTATTTTCTGGTCTGATTTTAATCTGGAAGAATCTATTTCATGTGCTCTGTGCAAATCATAGGGCAAGAAGTGGAGGTGATGAAGTGGAGGAGATGATTCAGGGATTGGAGCATCTCCCTTATGAAGAAAGGCTGAGAGAGCTGGGACTCTTTAGCCTGGAGAAGAGAAGGCTGAGG